>JAHRHZ010000045.1:13700952-13714706 GCA_024137785.1 Ginglymostoma cirratum | reverse complement strand
TGCTTGGCCTGCTGTGTTCATCCAGCTCTACACCTTGTTATCTCAGATTCTCCAGCATCTGCAGTTCCTACTATCTCTCATCCCTCGGTAGTGTACAGGGGAGCCGGCCCAGATCTTGTGCCTGTATCGTAGTAAGGCGCAGGATTCTTACTTCAATGACTTCAAAGGACTGCTGTTCACACTACCAATGTGAAGCTGCGGCTAATACGCATACACATCTGGACATCGAGTGTGTGCCACTCACAGTTGTGAACAGCATACCTGACAAACATGGTCCTATTAGGATTACTTACTCTTAAATATTCACTGCTTAAAGAAATGCACATTTGTTACAATATCTAATTAGGAAATTGTCCACATACCCTTTGTAGTGAATGTAACAAGGTCAGTCAGCTAGACCTCATGGAATATGATTGGTGCTGTTAGAATGGTCCACTAAGGGAGTCCTAGCTGATCTATAAAAAGGGGAGAGTCAGAGGTATTGAAACTCTGGTAGATGACTCTGAAGGGGCACGGCTAAAGTCAAGGACTATTCTTGTGTAAATAAAGGGTGACTTTGAGATGCATACTTTTCCCTGTGGAGTTATTTCAGTCGCGATGGGAGTAAAACATGTTCTAGAAGAAACTCACATGCAACAGTTGTCACTGAGTTGGTGTAAGAATTTGTCACATCAGTCCTTTGTTTGGGAAGCTTTACTCTTTCGGCCCTGCCGATGACAACTGGTTCCGGTATTTGGAAAGAGGGTGTTATTTTTTCTAAGCAAACAATATTGTGGCAGATGAAAAGCGATGAGTAATTCTCCTGACAGCCTGTCAAGCTGCAGCTTTTTCTGTTATTAGGATCCTAACTTTCCCTGAGGCACCAGATACTAAAATGCTTCAGGAATTGACGGACTATAAACCCTTATTTGGTTTGCTTAAACTTGATACGGCAGTGTGGCTCAGAGTTTCGGGCCACATTCAGTGGTAGGCCCTAACGCTAAGTGCTAATAATTATAACTTAGAATGCCGTCCAGGAAGCTGAGTAGCAAATGTGGATGCATTGAGATGTCTCCCATTAGCAAATGCACAACAGGTAGTAACCCCAGTGGAAGCATCTATAATAATATTAAATTTTCTGGACATGCTTCTAGTCACAGTTGACATATCAGGCTTTCCATGCAGAAGCATCTAGTCCTTTCAAAACTGAACCACCCAGTGGTGATGAGAGTAAACAAAAGGTTGTCACAACTAGCTTTGAAACTGCTTTGGACCCAGACAGACCAGTTCACAGTCGAGGTTGGCATATTGTTATTGGGAGCAAGAGTGATTGTCCCAAACAAACGTCACACCTAATAATGGCTCAACTCCAGCCACGGCCATCCAGGATTCTCCAAAATAAAGATGTTGGTGAGATGTTATGCCTAGTGGCCAGGCTTGGATGCAGACATAGCTGCATTGGTGGGCAGTGTCCAGACTGCCAACAACGATAAAAATTACTGCAGCATCTCCCCAACATCCGTATGAATGACCAGGTAAACCTTAGACTCGGTTGCACAACAACTATGCACATTCTTTCATAAGTTCAATGTTCTTTGTCATTGTAGATGCCCACTCAAAGTGATTGGACATGCATACAATAGAAAAATGGTACACATCTTTTTCAATACACAGAGTCCCAGAAGTGTTCATCATACATAATGGACCATTGTTTCCCTGCTGGTAAACACCAGTCATCCAATGGCTTGGCAGAAGGAGAAGTTCAAACTTTGAAGACTTGCTTGAAGAAATAGCCTACAGACTTGCTAGACACCAAGCCGTCACGGTTCTTTTTTGATTATAGGACCACCCCACATGCAACTACAGGGATAGCATTGGCAGAGTTGCTAATGGGTAGAAGACTCTGCTACATATTAAGTCCGACCTTCCTGGACCTTGGGGAAGGGTGAAATGGCTTCAGGGACATTAATGCCAGATACGAGACCCCACAAAGAGAGAGAGAGACAGTTTGGTATGGGGCAAAGTTTGATGTAAGAATCATGAATTCATGCGTAAAAGGTATGACTGACACAAGGTCAGGACCCGTAACGTTTTAAGTTCAGGTAGGTGAACTGTCCTAAACAAGCATGTGAATCATTTTAAAACCATGAATTCACAAATTGTATCAGAGCAAAACGTGCCCTACCCCTTAGGACAGTCAGAAAGGCTGCCAGAACCCGAGGGTTCTCCTTGTCTGTCAAGCATTGATGAGTCCTCAGAATCCAAGATGGACATGATGGATGTAGACACCACAACACCTTTGCCGCCAGAAGAAGAGAATGAAATACTACCGAGGCGCTCCTGGCGCAAGAGGCAGGCTCCTGCATGTATACGCCGCCGGCATTGGACGCTGGGTTGAAGGAACCTAACCCACTGCTGAAACAACCCAGGAAGCTCTCCGAGACAAAGGACCAGCCTTTTTCCTCAGACTCCGAGGAGGAGGGATGTAGTGATTGTAACAAGGTCAGACAGCTGGACCTCAGAGAATATGAGTTCCTTGATTGGGGCTGTTAATCTGGTCCAATCAGGGAACTTTGGCTGACATATAAAAAGGGGAGAGTCAAAGATGCTGACACGTTGGTAGCTGACTCTGAATGTGGCAGTACTAAAGCCAAGACTTGCTGACTGATACGGACCTTTGTGGAGTTATTTCACCCCTCTCAGTGCATGGACAGAAAATTAGGAATTTAAAAGGAAAAACTGCATAATTTAGAAATATTTTCCAGATTCATTTGACACTAGGAAATTTAAACATGTACCATTTCACTACATTTTGCTTATAGTAATTACATCTCTCCACCCTCCTTTGAACAGAATCCTCCTTTCTGACGGGACAGAAAACACAACACAATAGGAAGCCTGGGCTGCCAACTAACTTGATTTGTCATGAGGAAAGTTAAGGTTGTGCACATACAGTTTAACATACCAAAAACATTTCCAAGTTTTTGAGGTGACATCCATTGCTGTGTTGCAGAAATTTTTACTTTAGTTAAGCTGTCACGTGTTAACTGAACTGCTGCCTGTGTGATCATAGAATCATAGAATCCCTACAGTGTGGATCTTATGTGGGTGTGCATCTGTGAAGCTGGGAAGCAAGTACCTCATTAAGCAATTTGATGAAGAAATTCTCAGAGGCTGATATTGGGACTGCTGATAATTTTCACGCCCACTAGCTGCTATGCAGGAAAGGTAGCCTAGGCATCAATGATTTTCTTCAGCATTGCTGTGGGTGCAATATGTGCAGCAGACTCTTTGCATAAAACTAAACTGCTACTTCATTTTCAACGTAATACAGCAAATGTATCAAAATGTAATTATCTAAGAACTGTCCCCTAATCTTGTTTGCATATCCTTTTAAATATATTGCATATGGATCGGGAGAGTGCAAATGCAAAGTTCACAAAAGTAGTACGAAAACCAAAAAAGACTCCATCAGATATATATTGAGACAGTTGCTAAATTATATATAATGCCTGCTTTGATTGTGCCCCCAGCCACTAACTCTGCTTCACATGAAGGTTATAATTGGTCTTGTCCTCCTTTGCAAACAGCATAAAAAATTCAATCTGCTTGCCCTTTTTATCAAATCTGGCATTATAAAACTCCTGGGGTAGAAGTACAGCTCATTTCTGAAAGTTATATCAGTGCAAAATATCAGGGGGGAGATTTTAATGCAAGTTAAGAATTAAGGCATTTTGTTTCAGGCCAAACATGTATATTACTTTCTTTTCTGCAATCTTTTACATTGTTTCAAGATAATCTTGCCTGGGCTCTGTCCTGTTCTCAAATCTGGCCACATCCCCAGGGAAAAATTGTGAGATTCTACCAATTTTGCTGGTTCATGAAGGCTCTTCAAGTTGCATTTACTTTCACATGTGCCAGCAGTTACATCTTAAAAGTTTTCTCATAGCAACAATTTTTTTCGGCACTTGTGCCCAAAATGAAAACTCTCAACTGTACCACATTTACATTTGCAATAGAAGCTTAAGGGAAGGGCAGTGGATGTTGTTTGCGTGGACTTTAGTGGGGCATTTGATAGGATACTTCATGGCAGGCTGGTACACAGGGTAGTGTCTCATGGGATCCAGGGTGAGCTGACTAGATGGATATAAAAATGGCTTGGTCATAGAAGACAGAGAGTCATGGTGGAAGGGTGCTTTTCATAATGGAGAACAGTCATTAGTGGTCTTCTGCAGGGATCAGCGCTGGGACCTTTGTTGATTGTAATACATATAAATGATCTGGACGAGAATGTGGGTGGTCTGATCGCTGGATTTGTGGACATCAAAATTGGCAGAGTTGAAGATAGTGAGGAGGATAGTTAAAAGATACAACGGAATATAGATAGATTGCAGATTTGGCCAGAGAAATGGCAAATCAAGTTTGATCCGGGGAGATGGGAGGTGATATATTTTGAAAGACCAAATTCAGGTGCGAATTATACGCTAAACTCTTAGGAGCATTGATATACAGAAGGAACTGATCCACGGATCCCTGAAACTAGGAATAGGAGTGGATAAGGTGGTCAAGAATGCTTGCCTTCATTGGCCGGGGCACTGAATCTAAGAGTTGGCAAGTTATGTTATAGCTACACAAACTATGCTTAGGCCACATTTGGAGTGTTGCGTATGGTTCTGGTCATGACATTACCAGATGGACGTGGATGCTTTGGAGAGGGTACAGAGAATGTTTACTGGGATGTTGCCTTGCCTGGATGGTTTTAATTGTGAGGAGAGGTTGGATAGCCTGGGATTGTTATCACTGTAAAGACAGAGGCTGAGGGGCGACCTGAAGGAGGTCGACAAAATTATGAGAGGCGTAGATGGAATGGATAGTTAGAGTCTTTTTCCCAGGGTGGGAAGTTCAACTACAAGAGGGCGCAGGTTCAAAGTGAGAGGAGGAAAGTCTGGGGAAGAAGTGCGGGGAAAGTTTACACACAGAAGCTGGGATGCACTGCCAATGGAGGTGGTGGAAGCAGGCACGTCAGCAACCTTCAAGGTATATCTTGATAGATAAATGAATGTGAGGCGAACAGAGGGGTAGATGCTGAGCATTGATAATAAATAGTGGGTTTAAATAACAAGTAGGAATTGGCATAGGCTTGGTGGGCCGATGTGCTGTATCATATTATATTGTAAGCTTCTTGTGTAGATGTGTCACACTCTTGCAGCCCTGTCTTGGTGGGCTAAGAGCATATCTGCTCCTAAACCCCACAACATAATCTGGAAGCTTGGAGCTAGCGAGGCTGAATATTACAAAATTGATTAGAGATCAAGAGGTAGGTCTGATGAAGCATATACAGTGGGTTCTCCTATAACGCGTGTTCCGGCGACGCGAATTGGCTGTAACAGGACTGACAAATAGGGCTACACTATTTCTAAAATACAAACTTGTGTTGTCTGTAACGCAATTCCATCAATTCCAACCTCTCTCCTTCAACCCATGGTCCAGGGTGCAATAACATCTTTTAAAGCTTATTATTTAAGGCACATATTTAAGAGGCTGAGTGCAGCCACTGAGGGGGATAAGGACAGTGTTCTTCAATTTTAGGAGAGCTTTAACATCAAGAATGCAATTGACATTATCATGGAGGCCTGGACTGTTGTCAGTAAGGACTGCTTGCATGCAGTTTGGTGGAAGCTTCTCCTAGATTTTTTTCAAGATTTTAAAACCTTTGATCCATCAGAGGATTGCCCAAGAATCAAAGAACATTGTGTTGATCTTGCAAAGCAAATTGGATTTGAAGAAGTGGAGAGTGAGGATGTTGAAGAGCTGTTTGAGTCCCACTGTGAAGTCTTCTCTACAGTTGATCTACAACAACTTATCGCTGAGGGGGAAATGGAAGCTGGAGATGGAGAAGATGAAGTCCAGGATGCAGCACCATAAGAGCTTTCCACTTCTGTTTTGTCTTCTATCCTGAGGGAAATTGAGAAGCAGTTGCAGCTCTTACAGGACAATGAGTAAATTGCAGAACGCAGCAGGGTGGCGGTTTGTGGAATAAGATC
The DNA here is from genome assembly GCA_024137785.1 of Ginglymostoma cirratum. Taxonomy (NCBI): domain Eukaryota; kingdom Metazoa; phylum Chordata; class Chondrichthyes; order Orectolobiformes; family Ginglymostomatidae; genus Ginglymostoma; species Ginglymostoma cirratum. The sequence goes on along the minus strand of JAHRHZ010000045.1, from coordinate 13,708,683 downwards.
TTATTTGGCATCCAATGAGCAGCTTCTTCATGAAAGAAGAAAAAGGGCAAAGCAGTAAAAGCTGGATGTCTTTTTTAAGCCAATCCCCAAGAAACAGTCAGAAGACAATGAACCACAGCCATCCACTTCTGGATTAACTATTTTTTGCCTTAATCCTGCAACCACAACTACACCTGAAGGTGGTGATGATGATGATGACCCTCAGCCCCTGCATTAACAACACAGCAACCTCAAAACATCCTCCCCCATCAAGTCACCTTGACATTTTTTTTTCAAAGTAAGGTGTTAAATTTACTTTTATTGCATTATTAGATATTGAAACTGTGTCATTCTTTGTTAGGTTTCTGAATGATTTTTGAGCGATTTTGCGTGATTTTTTTGGTGGTCTGCCCCAACCCCGTTTTTCCCATAGGCCCCCTTATTTCTAAAGTGCAATTTTCTATGACGCAATGTTGTGCAGGAATGCAACTATTTCGTTATAGCAGAATCCCCTGTACTTAAGGTCTGTGGGGCTGTTTGAAGTGTGGTGGTAACGTATCTATCTCTGGGCCGGAGATTTCATTTCAAGTCCCACTCGCTCCAGAGGTGTCTAAACTGGCTGATCTAAAAATCGGTTTGTCCCATTACCTAACTGAATAAATGAGATGAATTATTGATCATAAATGCATTGTTTTGCCTTACCAGTTCACCTTTCCGTCCTTGCAAGCCTCTGTCTCCTTTCATTCCCTTAGCTCCACTTTTACCATCAAGCCCAGTTCTGCCCTAAAGTAAACCATGAGAAAAAGATGCATGAAATCTGCTGCATTTTAACTCTTCAGAACATATATCTATAAAATTCATAAAGGTTTTTTAAAGTATAGTCTTGACTTCATTCCTTTCAAGATAGAAGATATAAATGGGCCATTTTTCCATAAGTGGATCTATCATAGGGTGCACGACTCCATCATTAATCATATACTTATCATATCAGGGTAGGAATCAAGCATGGTACCCAGTAGAATTGTCTTTACTCACGTGTTTGTTTTGTATTGGGCTGGAACCAGAAAATGCTCATGATTTTGGAACTGCGATCTTCCATTTGAACTGAGCCAAAACAGAAGTTGCTGGAAAAGCTCAGCAGGTCCGGCAGCATCCGTGAAGGAAAAAAATCAGCATTAACGTTTCAGGTCCAATGCCTGTTCCTCAGACCTGATGCTGCCAGACCTGCTGAGCTTTTTGAGCAACTTCTGTTTATGTTCCTGATTTGCAGCATCCACAGTTCTTTTGGTTTTCACTTGTTCTGAGTGAGGTCTATTTACCTTTGTTTGCATATGTGGGAAAGTTGACATAAATCAGTGAACAAATGACACCTCAAGTGCAGCTTTTCCTGCCTAGTACCCCTGCATTGACTCTCATGTTTACCAGCATGTTTAATAGTGACAGTAATGATGCTGAGAATGGAACGTGATACACAGTCAACAGAAATTCAAACTGCAAGTCGAGAAAGAAAACACTACAAGAAAGGAAGAAAATAGTTAAGAATTGGCTGAAATACACATTAATATCAATATGCTCATCCTCTGACCTTTGTTACATTTACAACTGGCTAGAAATCCTGGATGACCATGAATTTATGGGTGTCATTAATATAAGAACATTAGAAGTTACCACAAACCACAGTTTAATGGCTAGATCTTCTGAGTAGTGGCAGTTGTCACTGGGTTGCCGCTACACTGTAAGTATTCTCCTCACCTTGACGCCATTCCATATTTCTTGCCAGATATCCTGAGTCTGGCTTTACCAGAAACATCGGACTATGCAGCCCTCAGGAAGTTTAATCGCAGTGGAGGAAAGATTCTTTTAATGGCACTACTTTCTCAATGTTCAGTTTAAAGGTCCAGTAGGAATGTTAGTGAATTGGCGAGTGGATGAATGAGTGAAAGGATAGGGTGGGTGAACTGAGTAGAAAAGGTAGCAGGTGAATAGGGTGGGCAGTTGGGTGAGGTTGTAGTTGGCTGCAGGGATAGTTTAGTGGGATCAAAGATTTAGTCGGAAGTGTCAAGTTAATTTACTGGAAGGGTCATGTTGATTTACTGGAAGGGTCAATTCTGTAGTTATCCAAGTGGTAGACCAGGTATTTTTCTGGCTAATATTTCATGTAAGTACATCAGAACTGCCCAAAGTGTCTGATTGTAGATTTGACTTGGATAATTTTACACGGAGCCCTGGGGAGGAGAGGAAATGTCTGTCAAAAGTTGAAAGTTCCTGGGCAATCCACGTGTAGGTCAGTGCATCAGGAGACCAGCAGTATCCCGACGTGAATCTCCAGTCAAACATCCAGTCTCCTAAGATCTGGAGACAGGAAGATTTGGAGCATATATTTCAGTGATACACTGGGCTGTTTGAAGTAGACGGTTCTATTGGTACTGTTCTTAGTCCCATCCTTGGAGTTACATTGACCGCAAGGTGGATGGAGCTCTAGTGAGCTAGAGATTTCACCTTTTTCCTGTCTACCCAGTAACAAGTTGAATTGGATTGTTTGTAATGGAAAATCAGGGCTAAAGTGTCCAAGCAATCATAAATGCATCTGTCTGCTAGCTGAATGCCAGATGAGTTTGTGAACCTGAAGGATGGAATCTCCACAGAGCCGTTTTCATTCCACCAATGTAACTTTTCCAGAAGTGCAGTGAAAAGCCATCATGAGTAAACAATTGCACCATAGAATGAGAGGCTCTGAGCAAATTCTTGTTAAACACATTTGTAACAATTTGAATAACCTTTGTCAAAGGATCAAAAACTGACAACAATCATTCAATTGAAACTCAGAATTCCCGTGATAATTCTGACACACAGCTTTTTTGCACCAAATTAAAGCCAATGTTTCATCGCAATTCTTCTACTTGGTTTTTATATTTCTCTTTGATCCATCTGAGCAGACCAAGATCTCTACTTGTCCCAAATTGCCTTCAATCCCTTTCATGCGGCCTCAGTCTAACAGGGTACACAGTCAATTCATGACTGACACTCAATTATGTTCAAATCATCATACTGTCTATCTGCATGATCACTTACTGATGCACAAGGATGACCCATCAGAAGGGAACATTGGCAATACACTTTGCAAAAATATAACAGTGTGATGGCACAGCCTGATTAAGGCAGGTCTTGCTACTGATCTATGCAAGATTTCTTATTTAAGCCTGTGTGAGTATCACATTTTCTGCTGATGAAATGTTCAAAGAAAAATGTTGCAAATGGGAAAGAAGTTCTTGATTAATTTATCTATCTGAATATATTCTGCCAACCTTCTTCTCTGAAGGAAGAAACGTCTGATTAATTGCATACTTCAAATCTGTAGACCTTTCAAAAAGTGATAAAAGGAAATGAGACAAGCACTTAATGTTCTGAAGGAAATAGCTCCCAAAAACCATAATCCTACAGATATGCTGAAGGATTTATTAGTAGACTGAGAAATATAAACATTACAGTTTTTCAATGTCAACAAGTGTCCCCGAATAAGAATGAACATAGTTTTCATTCAGATCAACCTTACCATGATTAACTGGTCAACGGGGACCAGTTAGCAAATAATTAAATGTGTATTAATCCAAGTTGAGGGATTTCATTTTGATGGCCAATTAGCAATAAAACTACCATCAAAAAACATTAGATGCTTGGAAATAATTGCTTATCACATTGTCTTTGAAAAATGAATTTGAAAGTTGAAGTGCAAATCTACAACATTAAAATATTATTTGGTAATTTAGCAAAAGGTCAATGTCAACAGATGACACCAGAACGAAAGGGAAATGTCCTTGGCTTTACTTTAACCAATATTCTCCCCATTGCGCTTTAAGACCATTAACCTTTGGAAAGGTTTGATGACATTTGTGGGTCTCCAGTACTACTTATAGTGACCTTTCACATACCTAAGCAATATGTTACAGGCAGGCTATTTATATGCAGAAGCATTGGAGTCAAATCCATTCCAGTCTTCATTCTATATCTGGGTATTAACGTTTTCCAGCAGAGATTTTGATTCCAGCAATGCTTCAGAATAGAATCCCTTCAGCATGGAAGCAGGCCATTTGGCCCATCGAGTTCACACCAACCCTCCAAACAGCATCCCACCCAGATCCACCTCCCTACACTATCCCTGTAACCCCGCATTTCCACTGGCTATTCCACCCAGCCTGCACATCCCTGGACACTAGGGGCAATTTAGCATGGCCAATCTACATAACCTGTACATTTCTGGGCTGTGGAGGGAAACCAGAGCAGCCGGAGGAAACCCATGCAGGCATGGGGAGAATGTGCGAACTCCACAAAGACAGCTTTGGAGAATGGTGGCCAATTCTGGAAGTAAATGATGCAATGATCAGCAGTGAAGGTGGCCTATAAAGAAGGTGAGTGGCTGAAGGGCCACTGGAACCAGGCAAACAGCCCTCTCTGAAGAGGAACAGAAAACAAAAATGCTGGAGATCACAACAGGTCAGGCAGCATCCATGGAGAGACAGCAAGCTAATGCTTCAAGTTTAGATGACTCTTCATTTACACTCAAAATGTAGCATGCTTCCTCTCCATGGAGATAGAAAGAACTGTAGATGCTGGAGTCAGAGATAACAGTGTGGAGCTGGAGGAACACAACAGGCCAGGCAGCATTGGAGGAGCAGAAAAGTTGACATTTCAGGTTGGGACCCTTCTTCAGAAAACATCAACTTTCTTGCTCCTCCGATGCTGCCTGGCCTGCTGTGTTCCTCCAGCTCCACACTGTGTTGTCTCTTTCTCTCCTTGGATCTGCCTGACCCACTGTGATCTCCAGCAATTTTTGTTTTCAGTTCAGATTCCAGCATCTGCAGTAATTTGCTCCCACTCTCTGAAAAGGGATGGGGTTGTGGAGGGCGAGAGGACTGTTCCAGTGTAAGCTTCCTTGACATTGATGGGTGGGTGGCTTTCTGTGAAGGCTGATCACAGAGCCTTAACTGAGCTGACAGGCTACCATGGTATAACTGGGAGCTTCCCATGTGGCAAATGGGGCATGGTTCATGCCAGCAGCAGCAGGTGAGTTAAAGTGATCTTTAATTGATCACTTAAAGGCCTTAATTTTCCTATGTTCAGAAAGACCATAAGACCATAAGTTATAGGAGCAGAATTAGGCCAATCAGCCTATTGAGTTCACTCCACCATTCGATCATGGCTGATACGCTCTTTGAATTAACTCCACCAAGGCTTGTATCCCCTCACCAAATCACCCTTTATTTACACGGGGAAGGTCCTTGGCACAGATGCAGCTCCCTCAGAGCCAGCTCTCAGATTGAGCACTCATGTTCTGATGTCTGACACTCGTGTTCTTGTCTGTCAGCCAGAGCTCCCTGACTGGGCCACATTAATAACCTCAATCAGGAAACTCATATTCTACAAGGTCCAGCTGGCTGACATTGTTACAATCACTATATCCCTCCCCCTGAGTCTGAGGCCATAGGCTGGTTCATATTTTTGTAGCTCCTTCTGGGGTGCTTTAGCATTGGATCAGATTCCTCCAACTCTGCCTCTGATATGGGTGGCATTCACAGTAGCTCGCCTCTTGTGCTCAAAGTGGCTCGAAAGAAATTCATTCTCTTTTTCAGGCAGCAAAACCATCGAGGCAGCGACATCTGCCATGTCCATCTCAGCTTCTGAGGTATCTTCAATGCTTGATGGAGAGCAAGAACCCATGGGTTCTGAAACAATCATGAAAGATATCGAGGAGCCAGGCACATTTTGCTCCTGCACCATTTACATGTTTTCAGCTTTCATACGGTCCACAAGCTTGTTCAAGACCAGCGCACCAAGCCAAACTTAATACATTATGGGACCTGACCTCATGTCGACCGTGCCTTTTACCCATGCAGGGTCGTTCCTGTGGTTCCTACACCAAATTTCATCTCCTGAAGTAAACTGTCTCTCTTGCTTATTGGAATCTTGTGTCTGGCTTGTCATTCCTGTTGCCTTTTCACCTTCCCCTTCAGGTCCCGGAAGATTAGATTTAACCTGATGCACAGTCTTCTCCTCAATAGCAATTCTACTGGAGCTATCCCTGTAGTTGCATGAGGGGTGGTCCTTTAATCAAATAGAAACTAGGTTTGGTATCTCGTGAAGCTGTGAGTTGTTTCTTTAAGCCTGCCTTGAATGTTTGGGCTGCTCTTTCTGTCAGACCTTTGAGTGGATGGTGTGCAGATGTCCTTAAATGTTGAATACCACTAGTCTTTAGGAAATTCTCAACTTCCCTGCAGGTAAATGATATCTATGACCAACTCTTACAGGAGTCTGTGTGTTGTAAAAGATGCATGCAACTTTTCTATTGTCGTCATTGTGTTTGACGAGTGAAACCTATGCATGTCCAGCCACTTTGACTGGGCATCTACAATGACTAAGAACATAATAGGGTCTGCATAGTTGATGTGTAGCCATGTCCAGTGTTTACCCATTCTCCTTTCTGGAGAATGTCGGGAAGCTGCTGGCAGTAATTTCTGTCCTTGTTGACACTCTGGGCACCGCCCCACCAATGCGAATATGTTCACTTCCAATTCTGGCCACCAGACATAACTTCTTGCTAACATCTTCATTTTGGAAACCCCTGAATGACCTTAGTGGAGTTCAGCCAAAGTCGGTCACTTGGGCTGCCTGGAACATACATTTCCCTTCTAAGGTGTACTCCTGCCTGAGAGAAATGTCTAAGGACTATGTCCAAGTACTCTAAGTGCTCCCATTGGTCTTCCTTATTATTAGCACATCATCTAGATAAATGGCAACCTGAGGTAGACCTTGTAGAACGTTGTCCATCTGGGATATCGTCAGCCTCTGCAGCCTCTTAATTTGGTACAAGCCCTTACAGGTATTAACTGTAGCATATGTCTGGGAATCTTTATCTAACCACAGTTGCAAGTCTGCATGGCTCATGTCCAGCTGAGTGAAGGACAGTTGGTCCCCTGCCAGCTTTGTGCATAAATCCTCCGTGCGAGGGATTGGGTATTTCTCCAGCTACAAAAACAGTTTACCGTTTGTTTAAGATCCCCACAAAGGTGAACCAACCCACTGGGCTTCACAATCAGTGTGACTTGGTGCTGCCCACTCTGCAAACTGGACTGGTTTAATGATTCCTTCACTTTCCAGCCTGCTGATTTCTGCCTCTACTTTTGCACATAATGCAAATGGTACTGGGTGGGCCTTGCAGAATCATGGAATTGTTTCCTGGTCAACATGCAAGGTGGCCTTGGCTCCTTTGATAGTCTCTAGATCTTCCTGAAAAACATTCAGTTATTTAATTCGGACTTCACTCAGGCAGCCACTTTCTAATGGAAAAATGATGAATCAATCTGGGTGAGTCATTCTCAACCAATTTCACCCCATCAAGCTTTGGCCTAAGCCTTTTACTACGATCAGTGGTAACTGCGCCAGCTACTTCTCATAAGAGACCAGAACTGAAGTTGTACACTTAATGTGTAAAGATTCCTTGGTATAGGTTCTCTGTCCAGCTGAGGCCTTGTGCAGACCTAAGGCTTGGAGTCTAGCGTGAATTTTGTTAAAGGCTGTTTCTGCGATTGCTGAAACAGGTGCGCCATATCAACCTCCATTAGAACCAGGTGACCTTTAAACCAGAGATAAAAGGTACTGCAGATGCTGGAGAATCCGAGATAACAAGGTGTGGTGCTGGATGAACACAGCAGGCCAAGCAGCATTATAGGAGCAGGAAAGCTTGATGTTTCGGGCCTA
>JAHRHZ010000045.1:13676809-13700552 GCA_024137785.1 Ginglymostoma cirratum | reverse complement strand
CCAGCCTATGAGTTCATTTACTCAAGTTAGATCTAGTGGGACTCTTTTGCTATCTTGAGTCCTCATACCGACAGCAATTACAATGGCTTGCTGGCCCAGATCCTAAAGAACATTTTGACTGCTTGGTTGAGGTTTGGCTTTGTTTTGGGGTTTTGCTATGGGCTTACCTAGACTCCCTCTATTCAGGATATGTCCTGAGTGAGGCTATGCAATTGCTGTCACTGAAGTGGGGTCACTGAAGTGGTGTCACCTGAGCTCAGTTGGACTGGCGAAGGTGTCCACTTGCATCGGAATACCCTGGAACTCATATGCTCCACTTGCTGCGTTTTCCAATGATAAAACCAGTTGTAGTGTCTGTTTGAAGTCCAATTGGGCTTCAGCTAACAGGCACTTCTGCATGGTTACATTATTAACCCCACATTTCAACTGGTCTTTTAGCATCTCATTAACATTTAAACCAAAGTCACATATCTCTGTCCATTGTCTTAACCTAGTCAAAAATCGCGATATGGATTCCCCTGGTTCTCAAATTGCTGAGTAAAACCGATAGCATCTCAGAATTGTAGGATGCTTAATATTCCTTAAGTAAATCTGTCAAGTAAATCCGGTTTTCGTATCTGGTACCTCAGAGAAATTGAGATTCCTAATAACCGGAAAAGCTGCGGGTCCACAAGCTATCAGGAGAATTACTCATTACTTTTCATCTCGCCCAATGTCATTTGCCTGGAAAAAATAACACATTCTTTCCACAAAAGAGATAACAAGGTGCAGAGATGGATGAACACAGCGGGCCAAGCAGCATCAGAGGAGCAAGAAAGCTAACGTTTCGGGCCTAGACCCTTCTTCAGAAAATCATTATCTGAAGAAGGGTATAGGCCCAAAACATCAGCTTGCCTGCTCCTCTGATGCTGCTTGGCCTGCTGTGTTCATCCAGCTCTACATCTTGTTATCTCAGATTCTCCAGCATCTGCAGTTCCTACTATCTCTGAAACATTCTTTCCACATACTGGGCCCAGTTTTCAATGGCAGGATCGAACTAGCCAAGCTTACCAAATAATGGCATGATACCAGAAACGCTTACTCCAAAACAAAGACAACTGTTGTGAATGAATTTTTTCAGGAGTGTGCTTTTCTCTCATCATCACTGAAATAACTCCACAGAGGCTGGTATCCTCTCACTAAGTCACTCTTTATTCACAAATGGAGAGTCCTTGGTACTGACCCAGCTTCCTTAGAGCCAGTTCTCAGAGTCAACTGGATGTCTGCAACTCCTGTTCTTATCTCCCAGCCAGGGCTCCCTGATTGGACTAGATTAACAGCCTCAGTCAGGGCCTAACCTCGTTACATTCACTACACTTCTCAACTCCATTTTCCTGCCTTCTCCCTGTAACCTTTGATCCCCTTACTGATCAAGAACCATCTCTGTCTTAAGTATACTCAATGACTTGGCCTCCACAGCATTATTAGTAATGAGATCCACAGACTAACCATATTCTGGCTTAAGAAATTCCTTCTCTTCTCAATTCTAAAGGGTCATCCCTTCACTCTGAGACTGTGCTCCCCCAGGTCCTAGTCTCTCCTACTACTGGAAACATCTTCCCCATGTCCACTCTACCCAGGGCTCTTTGTATTCTAGAAGATTCAATCAGATCCCCCCTCATCCTTCTAAACTCCATCAAGTATAGAGTCAGAGTCTTCAAATGCTTTACATATGACATGTTCTTCATCCTTATGATTATTCTAGTGAAACTTCTCCAGACACTCTCCAACATCAGCACAATTATGTGGACTCAAAACTGGTTACAATATTCTGAATGCCGACCTCAACCTTCCCCATTCCTGATTTATTTGTTGCTGAGTTGGAAAGGCAGGAAGGTAAAAACACAAGACATGCAGGCTAACTTGGCAAGATGGTTCCAAAATTGGCATTGCAGTAGAAGACGGAGGATGGTGGCAGAAAGCTGTTTCTGTACCTTGAGGCCAGTGTCTAGTGGCATACCACAGGGATCAATGCAATGTCCCCTATTGTTCATGCTATATATAAACAATATAGATGAGATGATAACTATAGATGACACAAAGATTGGCTGGGTGCTTGACAGTGAAGAAGAAGGTCTTAGGTTACATGAGGATATAGATAGGTTGGTCAGATTGGCAGATCAGTGTCAGATGTAATCTAACCCTGAAAAGTGTGAGGTGATGCACTTTGGAAGAAATAACAAGACAAGGGAGGACACCAAGAAGCCCAGAGGAACAAAAGCATCTTGGAGTGTTTGTTCACAGATCTCTGAAGGTGACAGGACAGGTTAATAGGATGGTTAAGATGCAGACGGGACACTTGCCTTCATTGGTCATGGTATAGATTATAAGGGCAGAGAGGTTATGTTGAACTGTACAAAACGTTGGGTCGGATATAGCTTGAGTACTGTGTACAGTTCTGGTCATTGCATCTTGGGAGGATGTGATTGCACTAGAAGGGATGCAGAGGAGATTTACCAGGATGTTGCCTAGGATGGAGCACTTTAGGTATGAAGAGAAACTGGGCAGCCTCAGACTGTTTTCTTTGGAACAGAGAAAGCTGAGGGGGGACCTGATTGTGTATAAGAGTAATGGGGCATGGGCAGGGAGGTTAGAAAGAGGGTCAATAATGAGGGAGCATAATTTTAAGATGAAGTCTAGGATATTTAGAGGATATCTGAAGAAATTTGTTTACACCCAAGGGTGGTGAGGGTCTGGAATACACTGCATGAAAGGGTAGTAGAGGTGTGAAACCTCACAACCTTTAGAAGATATGTGGATCAGCACTTGAAATATCATAACATACATGGCTCTGAGTCAAGTGCTGGAAAGATGGATTAATGCAGATAGTTTGATGCAGACTTGATGGGCTAAAAGGCCTCTTCTGTGCTGTATAACTCTATGAATCTATGACTCTCTGCATTATTTTGTGGCCTATCCTTCCTCCCAATTTGTTTTAGGGTCTCTGTTGTAGGGAGGGTAGGTGGAGTGTCATTATATTCAACTCACTGACATTGGATCAGGGCTACAACTGGAAGCCCTTTTCTCCACTCACAATCTTGTCTCTTATTAAAGGAAAGCCTTACATAAAGAATCAACTGTGATAACTCATTACAAAAGCAAGGTTGAGAAAATAAATGAACAAAATAATGATCTCTTTGTTTGCTTGACTTTCATTGGCTCCTGTCCAATATCGTTTTAATTTAAAAATTCACTTTCATGTTTTCAGTTGTCAATATTCCTTCAGGTCAGTTCTGGTTTTACAAATTATCACATTCGATTTCTCCAATATTAGTGGTTGTACCTTGAGTTACCTGCACCCCAAACTTTGAAATATCCTCCCTAAACCTCTCAGACTGCATATCTTTACCTCCAGCTTTAATATGCCATTTAAAACCTGGTTCATGAACTAACCTTTTAGTCCCCTGTCCTAATATTGTCTTTCCGTGTTTTAAGGTCAAATTCTATTTAATAATGCTTCTGTACAGTTATATTTTCCTATAATTAGACCACTATATAAAGCTGGCTTATGTCTTGCATCCTGTAAACTAAAATCAGATAAGAAAACTGAAGGAGGTGAGGAACTCTTTAATTTTGAAGTCTGGGAAAGACAGCATTGCAATGAGATTTCAGTTCAACATTGTGTGGAGGAGCAAACACAATGAGCAATAGTTTACTTTGTGCTTAACAAGATTGAAGATATTAAGTTGAACGGGGCAATTCAGATCTTGAATAGGCTGAGGCTGTATACAGGAATAAGAAAGGAAAAGAACCATGGAAGAGGAAGCAGCTATCTGAACACAGGAGATGTTGATCTTATACCAATTAAATCTTGAAAAAGTGCTTGTATGATGTACAAGTAACACATTTCGTGCCCTTATCAGTTCCGATAGAATGAAGGAATTAATGAACCTTTGATAACATAGAGCGATGATGATTACATTAATAGCAATTCTATATAGAGTCCAAACGCACGCAATGCATCTCACTAAAATTACATAGAATTACAGAAAGAAGAGGCAAGTGTTAATGTTTATGCTCTACGTGAGCCTTCTCCCCACTTTCAGCATATTCTTCTAGTTCTTTTTCCTTCATGTGTTTATCTAGCTTTCCTTTAAATACATCCATGCTAATCATCTCAATGTCTTATTGATTCACACTCCTCGAAAATGTGATAATGAATTCCAAACTCTTACCACTCTCAGGGTGAATAGATGTCTCCTGAATTCCTTATTGAATTTATTACTGACTTTCTCATATTTTTGGGTTTGCCCATGAGTAGGAACATCAAGTTGAATTTTACAGGCCTGATTTAATATTATATGGAATTGGGCAGGAGAAAATAAAAAGACAGCTGAAGGACAAATCTACAAATCCTGCCCACATTTCCATCTCCGACTATTTTCATTACTAAAGAGAAAGGGGTGGTGTGGGAGCTCTGCACCTTGTTCAAAAGTTGCCAGAATTATTATGGAAGTGATCTCAGAATTTCTGAAATTTTCAGCAAGGCAGCCATATTTTGAAGGCCTTTCTGAATCACACCTGGAAGTGCAGATGTGAGCCATGTGGAGGATGCAGGAAAAAGGTAAGTAAAGGGCATAACCTTTACAGTTCATCATGAACTTCAGTAGTCCGAACAATATTTTTGTTTACTAAGTTGATTTATGATGGTGCTGTCATTAGGAAAGGTACTGAACCCTAGCCATTAAATAACGTGGTTGCTGGAAAACTGTCAAGTGGAAGAACAACATTGTAAAAATGGAAGTGTTCAACTGCATTAGAATGTCCACTGGACAAAGTGCTTATCTTCATTGTACAATGTTGAAAGACTAACATGGCGCAAGATCAATAGCTAATTGGTGAATGTTTTCCCAAGGCTACCGTTCATACTCCAAAGAACAAATCAGCCATTTTTTTGACTGTTTCAAAGTTTTAACAGATGTCTGAGCTTTCAACTGTCTTTAAAGGCACTAATGGATTCTGTAGGCTTTAGATATATGTTAGATATATGTTATGCTGAGGACTGGCATTATAATGAAATGAATGTCTTCAACAACACTAATGGATTCTGTACCCCAGCATTTGTTTATGCAGCTGTCTAAGACAATATGGGGTTACTTATTTTGACAGGCTTATGAGCTCCTAAGAGGATATCTGTTTAGTAGTTGAATATTCAAATAATGTTTATTTACTTTGTCAGGTTGATGATCAAAGAGGGTAATATTTCTTTTGTGACTATTGAGGTCATGCTATTTCTTTTACTTTTTTCTAATTTTCAGATGTCAATAGAGGTTCATGAGTTGATGATAAAGTGGTCAGAGGGTGATTAAGTGAGGAGGTAAAGAGGATGAGGAGGCTATACAATAAACCGAAGAATTGGGCTGATGAGTCAGGCTTGCAACCTTCCTGACCCCAAACCATCCCCACATCTCCCAGGTGAAAATCCCACCTGGACTGGGTGAGGGATCACAATGTTAGAAAAATTTCTGATTCTGGATTCCTGCCACCATGTAACAGAAACTCGTTCATGTCCAGAGAAAATTGTCCCAGACCTATTGGATGATGAAGGGGTCTTGCTGTGATGCTGTTTCCCAAACAGTTATTGCTTTGAAATGAAAACAAAAAATGTCACACTATTATTCAGAGAAGAACGTGGGATTCTTGGCCACTGGTTATCCTTCAAACAATCTCATTAAAAAAAGGTTATCTGCTCATTGCTTCACTGCTACTTTAAGGGCATTGTGTGTAAATCACCATCATTTTCTAAATTACAACAGTGACCACTCTTCAAAAGTCCTTAATTGGATGTAAAATACAGTGGGAAAATTTTTTAAAATTCACTCACAGGATCACTGGCTAGACCAACATTTATTGCCCATTCTTAATTGTCAGCAGGCTGTTAAGAGTCAACCACATTGCTGTGGATATGGAGCCACTTGTAGGCCAGGCCCAGTAACGATGGCAAATTTCCCTCCCAAAAGGATGTTAGAATTAGATTTATTGTCACATGTATTCATTTAAGTACACTGAAAAGTTTACAATTCGCCACTTACAGTGCTATCTTAGGTACCAAGTTACCTAGGTACAGATGAAGTACAAATTCTTCGGAAAAAAAAATTAGAAAAATAAGGAAATACTGAACCAGATGTTTTTAAATGACTATTGATAGTGCTGATGTGGTTGACTTTTATTTATTTTCTTTAATATTGAATTTAAATTTCCCCTATTTACCATGGTGGGTTTCAAACCCATGTCTCCATAATATTAACCTGGGATACTAGCTTACTTAGTTAGTGACACTGCCACTCTGCCATCACCTCCCCTATGTAATGTTCTATATAAATCCATTTTTTTAAAAAATGGAGTTATACCATTAATACTGCCTTTTAAGAAAGTCATTCCTTCATGGTTGTAATAAAGGAATATTGCCATTAGATATGTCTGTAAAAGAAAGATTTCTCCATCAGCCCACCTCCCCTTTTAAATAAGTCACTTCTAAACGTGATAATGTCATCAATCATTTAAAAAGTTGCAAAGTAGTCATTTTAAAATCAAAAGCATCTTAAAAACAATGATAATAAAGTGAAACAGTTTTGTTTTTAAAAGATAGTCCCAATGGTGTGAGCAGTAAGAAAGAACAGAAAATGCTGTAAACACTCAACCAGACAGGCAGCATCTGTGGAGACAGTGAAGATGTTAATATTTTAGCTGTGAACACTACATCAGAAATGATGGGGTCTATGCAGATACCGAAATATTAGCTTAACTATTCTCTCCACAGAAGGCAGTGACGTTTTTCAGCATTTAGAGTAAGCTTTCCTTTTGAAAAACATTAGACAGGCCCGAAGAGGTCTGTAACAATATTCTGAATAATTGCTCATTTATTGCACTAAAATAAATATTCTAACATTTCACTAATGCTTTGTGACATTTTCTTCAGCTAACTGGATTTTTTCCTATTAATATGTAGTAAAAGAATGTCAGCATGTATATATGTATTGATGTACTTTATCTTGAGGAAGAACTTCGCCCAAGGCCCACCTTATGACATGACTCACTGTGCAGATCTATTTTATCTACATAATCAAATTCAATTGGAGAAAATAAGATGCAGAAAAGGATTTTGGGAATTCTGAGAAAAATGAATGCATTTTTAGTTGCTTGCTGCTGTATATAGGTTTAAGAAAATGGTTCCCTCTGGTGGTAGAAGCCACAATTTATACTGATATTGCAGGTTTGGAGAGAAGACTTAAAAATACATTTCTGTTTTAAAATTTGTAAATTGGTAAAAGAGGCCATCTATTTTTTAAAAATTCCTTTCAAGCTGGAATCACTGCAGATAATTGTCTGTGAAATAACTCCACAGAGGCCAGTATCCTGTAACCAAGTCACCCTTTATTTACACGTGGATAGTTCTTGATACAGAGCCAGCTCTCAGGGTAAACAGAATCCCTGAAACTCCTGTTTATATCTTTCAGCCAGGGCTCCCTGATTGTACCAAGTTAACAGCCCCAATCAGGGAACTCATTTTCTATGAGGCCCACCTGGCTGACCTCATTACATTCACTACAGTCTGTAATATTTGAATGTTTCAAATGTTATTGAGCTGTGTTATCTGTGTTATTTCAGCATCATCAACAAAAGTTGACAGTTAGATTCAATTAATCCTTGAACAACATTATGTTTCCTTATAAAGGCATGAAAATTCCAAGGTTCTAGAAGAGCAAGAGACAGAAATCAGTCTCAACATAATTAACGTGTTTGCCTGGTTAAACAAAGGCACGTTTTAAAACAACATAGCAGCTTTGGTTGTGATAAAGGTAGGTTGTGAAAGCCATTTTTGAACAATCTAAGGAAAAATTTGAAGCAGCTCTGGAAGTAGGGGCCTTAGTTTAGAAATAAGGGGTTTCCCATTTAAGACAGAAATAAGGAAACATTCTTTCTCTCAGAGGGTTGAGAGTCTTTGGAATTCCTCAAAAGGAAGGGAGTGCAGAATAATCAAGTATATTTAGGGCAGAAGTAGATCGATTCCTGATTACCAATGGAACGTAAGGTCAGAAACATGCAGGATTGTAAAGTTGAGGCTAAAACCAGATCAGCCATGATCTTATTGAGTGGTGGAGCAGCTTTGAAGGGCCGAGTGGCCGATCCTTGTTCCTTGTTCAACTGTTTAACATAATCAGGGAGGCTTCCTGAGTAATGGGAGCACCAGGAAGAAGGCAAACAGAAATCTATGCTGTTCTGCCACAAGAGTTCAGGCAATCTGGGAGTACCTTTTATCTGTATCTATTTTTAAACTTTGTTTCTAAATTTTTAGCCAATAACATTATCAATTTACCTTGAATAACTATAGCAATAATATTGCAATAAAATAGTCATTTCCCTTTTTAAGATTAAAACTTTGTTGCTGTTATTATTAAATTGGAACATTCAAACTAAAAGGACACGATATATGAGCATATCTGAAATCTTGGTTCACAGACCATATGTCTAGTATGCTGTGGCCTACATTCCCTCTTATTTTTCCCTTTCCTCTGCTCTGATGTTTGAGGTTCATATGCAGCTGTGACTTCTAAAACTGAAAATCTATGCAGAGAGTGATATTGGCAGTCAAATGGTGCATGTGGACCCTAAGACAGGCTGTGTGACTGGTTGCGCCACAACACAGAAGGAAGCCATTCAGTCTGTCTGATCTGTATATCTTTGAAAAAGCTATCCAATTATTATGACCAGTTCCTGGTGGAAGTGTCCCAGTTTGCTATGTTTTCAGATGGGATACTTCAAACTGTTAAGGTCCCGGGTGAGAAAGGGTGAACTGTCTCCCCTTGGTTACTCACTCATCACCTCAATTAGTCACAAAAAGTTAATTTTAATAAGATCCCCTTTTCTTATGGATAACTTTCTCCCCAACAATTCAGAGGAAGCGTCATACTGGACTCTTAAAACATTTCCTGTTTCTCTCTTCATGAATGCCACCAGACCTATTGAGTTTCCATCAACCTCAGTCCATGAGTGAGAAACTTGGGTCAGAAACAACTGTGTTTAACTTAAATAAAGGAAATTACAACGAAGTGAGCATAGAGGTAACTAAAGTGAAAAACAATATAATAAACTGGGCAGATACATTAGCAGGAATGACAGTAAACCAGCAGTGACAGACATTTAAGGAGGTAATTCATGACTCTCCGCAAAAATGCAGCCTAGTAAGGAGGAAGGATTCTAACAGGGATAAACCAACCATGGCTAACCAAGGAAGTTAAGGAAAATATTAAGTTGAAAAAAAAAGCATATAGAGCCCAAAGTTGGTCATAGCACTGAATACTGGGATAAATTTAGTTCAAAATCCAGCAAAGGAGGTCTAAAAATAAAACCAAGATGGAGAAAATAAACTACAAGGGCAAACTAGTGAGGAATATAAAACTAACAGTAGGAGCTTCTTTAAATATATAAAAAGGAAGAGAGGTCAAAGTGAACATGGACCCCTTAAAAATGAATCTGGGAAGACAATTAAAAAACAAGGAAATGGCAAAGGAGTTAGACAGATAACTTGCATCAGTCATTTTGGTGGAAGAAACTTTGATTATCTCATTAATACTAAAGAATACGGGGAAAGGAACTAAGTACCATCACTATCACTAAACAGGTAGCATTAGACAAACTAATGGGGCTAAAGGCAGATAAGTGCCCTAACCCTGAAGACTTTCATGCCAGGATCCTAAAAGAGATAGCTTCAGAGATAGTGGGTGCGTTAGTTGTAATTTTCCAAAAATCCTTGGATTCTGGAGAAGTATTGGAGGATTTGAAAACTGCTAATGTGACTGCCCATTCAAAAGGGAAGGAGGCAAAAGGCAGAGAACTACAAACTGATTACCCTATCAATTAACATTCAAAAACTATTGGAATCAATTATTAAGGCAGGAATAGCAGAACGTTTGCAAAACCATAATTGAATCAAACAGCATCAGCACGTCTTCATGAAAGAGAAATCATATCTGACTACCTTATCAAAGTTTTTTGAGGAAGTCTCAACCAAATTGGATAGAGGGAAACCAGTATATATGTTCTATTTAGACTTCCAGAGGGTGTTTGACAAGGTATTTCACAAAAAGGGTATCATAAGATAAAAGCCCAGTTTTGGAGGTGGTAGTATATTGGCATGGACAGAAAATTGGTTAATGGGCTGGAAAGAGTGTGTGGGGACAAGGCTTCATTTTCTGGTGACCAGTGGGATTCCACAGGGGTCAGTGCTGGTTTTGCAACTGGTTACAATATATATTAATAACATGGAGGAAGGAAGTGAATGTACTGTAGCCAAATTTGCAGATAAATCACAAAAAGGTGGAAAGGCAGATTATAAGAGGAATACAAACAGTTTACTGAGAGATATCGATAGGTTAATTAAGTGCACAATAAGTTGGATAATGGAGTATAATGTGGGAAATTGCGAAGTTGTTCATTTTGGAAGAGAGAACAAAAGAACAGAATATTATTTAACTGGAGAAAAACTGCAGAATGCTGCACAAGAGATGGGGTAGTTGTGCACAAAACACCAAAAGCTAGCATTCGGGTGCAGCAGATAATCAGGAAGGCTAATGGAATTTTGAACCTTATTCCAAGGAGGTTGAAGCATAAGAATAGGGAAGTCTTACTGCAACTGTACAAGGTGTTGATGAGACCACATCTGGAGTTCTGTGAGCAGTTTTGGTTCCCTTATATAAAGAAAATATTATTTCATTGGAGGTAGTTCAGAGAAGGTTCATTAGGGTGATCCCCAGTATGGGGGGGAATTGTCTTACAAGCAAAGGCCAGACAGATTGAGACTCCACTCAACAGAATTTCAAAGAATGAGAGTTGATTTCATTAAAATATACAGGATTCTTGATGGGCTTGACAGAGTAAATGCTGAGA
Organism: Ginglymostoma cirratum; assembly: GCA_024137785.1. Taxonomy (NCBI): domain Eukaryota; kingdom Metazoa; phylum Chordata; class Chondrichthyes; order Orectolobiformes; family Ginglymostomatidae; genus Ginglymostoma; species Ginglymostoma cirratum. The sequence goes on along the minus strand of JAHRHZ010000045.1, from coordinate 13,689,626 downwards.
GGATGTTTCCCTGTGTGGGAGAGACTAGAACCTGAGAATATTGTCTCAGAGTAAAGGAGTGCCAATTTAAGACTGAGATGAGGAAGAAGTTCTTCCCTCAGAGAGTCATGAATATTTGGAACTGCTCCCCACGGAGCTGCATGGGCAGACTTTGTATGTATATTTAAGGCTGAGATCGATTCTTGATCAGTAGGGGAATCAAGGGAAACTGCAGGAAATTGGATGTGAGGAATGTTGGATCAACCATGATCCTGTTGAATGGTGGAGCAGGCTTAAGAGGCCGAATGGCCTACTCCTGTTCCTGTTTCTTATTGTCTTATTGGGAATTCTAAGTACCATCCTGCAGTGTGTCTGCTAGGCTCTGCAATTAGTAGTCTAGTTTTGAAGTACTTTATATTAGTAGGGTGGCTCAGTGGCTCTATGGGGTGGCACGGTGGCTCAGTGGTTAGCACTGCTGTCTTACAGCACCAGTGACCTGGGTTCAGCCTCGGGTGACTGCCTGTGTGGAGTTTAAACATTCTCCCTGTGTCTGCATGGATTTCTTCCAACCATCACAAAAGATCTGCAGATTAGGTGGATTGGCCATGCTAAGTTCCCCATAGTGTCCAGGAATGTGCAGGCTAGGTGGATTAGCCATGTGAAATACAGGGGTAGTGTGGGGGGCTGGGGGGGATGGGTCTGGATGGGATGCTGTTCAGAGGGTCAGTGTAGACTTGAGGAGCCAACTGGCCTGCTCCCACACTATAGGGATTCTATAATTCTATATTGGAGGTATAAATCTTCTGATGACATGATCATCTGAGATCCTTTAGTGCAAACAGATGGAAGGCAAAGCTGTAATGAGCAGGTGGATGGATGGCAAGTAATAGTCACAAGGTCTTAAAATAATTTAAAAATGATCTAATTTTACAGACAAGAGAAAATTGATGTCTTAGCACTGACCATGTCAGGGAGGAAAGGGGAAAACAACAGGTAAAGGAATAGAATTTACGCAATCAGAAAAATCATATCAGAAATAGAAAATGGGTCAAATCACCACTGGGTAAAATATTTTGAAAAGGCTTCTAGAGGTGAAAAGCTTCTAATGAAATACAATGGTCATTTTAAATAGGCTATGGGAAAACAATAGGAAGACTAAAACAGCACCAAAATGAACAAGAATGAAACTAAGAGGTATTTTTGATGTTTTATTATGATAAAGGTGCTATATAATTATAACCTGTTATTGTTTGATTGATGACGACAACCCCATGCAATATACTTACACATTATTGTAGAAGTAGAGCTAAGTAATGTACTCTAATGTAAGCTGCTCTGACATTTTCTGGCCAGTAAATCGTTATCTATTAATGTTTTAATCATAATGCACTCTATTTTTAAGAGAAGTTCTACTGTAACTAAACCACTTCTACTTCCATCTCCAATACATTTATGCAACATAAAACAAAAGGAAGAGAAAACCTCAATAAAGGCATTATGCAACTTGTATCTCATTTGTTATGCTGTTGGTTAGTTAACCATGCAAATAGAATTATCATTGAGGATAAATGCAAAGCAGCGCAACAGAAAAATGTCATTTTATTTCTGTAGAAAACAAGTCATGCGAAACGCTAATATAAATATGAACACACAAATAATGATGCATTGCAAATGATTTTTCTTCAATTCATAAACCAAGATCAAGCATCTCAAGGAAGGACACTCATAAGTTTAAAAAAGCGAGAGTGGGCTGACAAAGACCTTTATATTAATTTATTTTCTAATCATGTTCCCAAGACATTCTGCAACACTACAACAAAGGAGCTACATTTTTGAAGTATAGTTATTCTTCAAAATAAGAATTTTAGGGTTCGGGTTAGGGTTAGGGTTATTGGCAAATAACCCAATATTGGCAAAAACTGCAGGCCACCTGGGAATAATCAAAACATTTTTGAAAATCTCAATATTTTAGCAACGCTGGCAAGAGCAGCATTTACTGCCCATCTTTATTTGCTCTGAATAGGTCGTAATGGGCTTTTTCTGGAACCAGTGCGATCTGTGTGGTGAAGGTGAACTCTGTTTGCAATGGTAGTTAAGAACGTAGATAGGTGTGGAAAAATTATATGGGCTAAAAATAGATGATGGTAATATTACTGTATTAACATTTAAAACAATATCCCACTCAATCCTTTTGAACCGATTTGCACTATGTTCTTCATAACCATCTTGATTATCTTATTCAACAGTTCTATCATGCATGCAACATACTGCAAACCTAATATTTTCCCGTTCTGAGGAAGGGACACCAGACCCGAAATGTTAACTCTGTTTTATCCTTCACAGATGCTGCCAGATCTGCTGAGCTTTTCCAGTAACTTTGTTTTTGCTCCTGATTTACAACATCCGCACATCTTTCGGTTTTTATTTAATATTTTTACATATAGCTTCTTGTTCAAACTTGCATTGCCTGATCCTCTTGTAACGGTTTAATCCAGAGTGCCAACTAGGTTCTTTTAGCCAAAGATCTAATATAAACTTACTGCAATTCCATTGCTGCCATGTTCACCGGGTTCACCCTGAAATATAAACAATTGTGTTACTATCAATAGGACATAAGCAAAACCTCAATCAGTAAAGAACACATGCGATATTACAAGGAACTTACGGTACAGAAACAGGCACTTCAGACCAACAGTTTCACCATAGTGTATGTGCTTTACATAAGCCTCATTCCACCCCTTCCCTCCAGTCAAAACCAGTCAACACACCCTTCTATTTGCTGTGTTAAGAAAAGGCATCAAGAGACAAGGTTCCGGACACCAGGTAATTACCCATAAGACATTTTAACTTGCTGGGTAATTCCTGTGGAGTTGTGTGACCTTATATATTAATGTAGAATATCATTGACTGGACATGTATCTATATTGTACATTTATGGAAAAAATCATTTTGCATTTCTACTGGCTGTAGAAGAGAAAAATGTTGCATTTACAAAGAAAACTGGCTGCTTTAGTGAAGTTGCTAAATCTACCACCTCCATAAAAATATTGAATGACCCTGCCTCCACCTTCTGACGATCAAGAGCTGGAATCCTGGAACTATATCTCACAAAAAGCTCTGGATATTAAGGGTAAATTGAAACTTCCAATTTAGGCATTGATAATTTTTGTTGAGAACAGGCGTTGAGAGACAAGGTTCTGGACACCAGTTAATTACCCATAAGACATTTCAACTTCCTGGGTAATTCCTGTGGAGTTAACTGTGCCAGGACTTCCTGTGGTCCTGACACACAAATCCAGTCCAGACTTTAGCAATGATGACCTTCCTATTGGTAGGTCTAGGTCGTTATAAACCACAAAGAGATTATGGTTAAAGTCGGCACTGTTCAGGCTGATGTCTGAAGTTCTTCTATATTCAATGAAAAATAATGAAAATCTGGAACTCTCTCCCCACAATAAATTGTTAAGTCTGAGGTCAATTTAAATTTTAAAACTGAGTGGAAAGATTATTTTTAGGCAAGAGGATTAAAATGTTGTGGAATCATGGTGGGTACAAGGGGCTAAGCTACAGATCAGCCTTGAAATATATAAATGGATGACTACTGTTCCTGTGTTACAATTTTTAGTAACTAAGAGCAGGTTTCATGGGAAAGTTATTAAATGCCTCTTATTCTTTGCGGTAACATTAACAGTGTGATATCAACTATCGTGACGTACTTACTGTAAGTGATAAACTGAATTGTCTTACTGGAAAATCAACTCTACAATCAAATAATTGGAAGGGAGTTATTAACTCCAAGATAAGGGATTTAGATGTCATTCAAAACAATTTGAGCTTCACTACCACAAATTGTCATAATTTTAAACAAGCCAGAGTTCTCTATTGAATTGAGACTAGACATCAGTACAAACCTTCTGTCCTGCAGGACCTCTGGCCCCAAATAACCCCATTGATCCTTTGGAACCTGGTTCTCCTTTGTGACCCTTGAAAGAAAACATAAAAATGATTGCAGACTGTTAGGTAATCATGGTCCAATCTTGAAGACAATCCAATTAAATCAGACAACATGGAAAGAGAAAAAGTTATTCAGTTAATCAAGCTCACATTTTCCATATATCATGGAAAATCAACCAATTCAGACGCTATATTACTCATCCACCTAATCATCTCAAAAAACTATATAAATATAAAAAAAAGGTTTTCTTCAAAAGTAATTAAGCAAAACTCAGACTATTCATTTATTCCCTTCCAATCTAGAACAATAAAGAAAGTTCCCTGATCCCACTTTCAAAGCAGGGAAAACATTTGATGAGAATTCAGGCCAGATCTCAGATATATGGCAGTCCTTTCTCTAACCTAATCTCCATGCAACTGAGTCTTTCTGCTGACTCGGGAGAAGGCAGGATTAGTGAATTTACCTGAATATATCCAATGTACCATTTAATCATGAATTTGCTCCATTTATACCCACTTTTATGAAGGAACAATCTAACACCCAATTCATGAGAAATTTAGTGCTTTTGGATTCTTTTTGTAGAATTGGTGAACAATTAGAGGCTGATAGAGGGACTCCTGATCGCTGTAAAGCATTAACCATTATGTCAAAAACAAAAAGCAGCTTAATATTTATAGGAAGTAGCAGGTATAAGAAGCAGGAAGCAGCCATTTAGTCTGATAAACGAAACGCTTTGTTGACTGATTTCAACTGGGTAACAGTGATGAGATGGAATGGAATCTTCACCTTAAGCCCTGGAGGTCCATCTTCACCTTTCTCTCCTTTGTCACCATCAAACCCTGGTGGACCTCTATCACCCTACAGGAAAGAAAGCTACATGATTTAAAAAAGACTTCCATTGTCCCCATTAAGCTCAATCATTCTGCAGGCCATGTACAATATAAAATATACGATGTTTCACTAAGAGGTAAAAGGTACTGCAGATGCTGGAGAATCCGAGATAACAAGCATGGGGCTGGACGAACACAGCAGGTCAAGCAGCATCATAGGAGCAGGAAAACTTGACGTTTCGGGCCTAGACCCTTCATCAGAAAATGTTTCACTAAGTTTCATATCTTAGTATAACTCTCTATGAGATTACTTAAGCAAAACATTGAGCCTTTATTCAACCACAATTTATTGTGGGGATAGAGTTCTAGATTGTATTATTTTTCATTGTGTACAGAAGAGCTTCCTGACATCAGCATGAACAGTGGCAACTTTAGCTATAATCTCTTTGCGGTTTATAAAGACCCAGACCTACCAATAGGAAGGTCATCATTGCTAAAGTCTACATTCATGACTAGTTCACTTTCTTGGTATGGCATTCCTCAGTTCCAGCAGAGAAACAGCTAACATATTTATGTTACTTTTGGTTATTTCTGTTGCACTGATGCTGCACTAAATTGTTGTCAAGTCTCTGAAGTGAGGTCTGAAACTAGAATGTTTTGGCTTATGATACCATTAGGTCAATGCGTACAGCTTATAACTTAAGATGAAAAATTGTTTTCATTTCAAATCTCATTTTTGTTTATGGTAGTAGTGATAGATTTCTACCTGCTGAATACATACACTACATTTCTCAAAATTGAAATCTAGCAATGGAGGTGGGAATCTCAGAATCACAGAATAATAGAGATGTTTGGCCCATCCTGCCTGTGTTGGCTCTTTAAGTAATCTATTTAATAATTAGTCCTATTCTGCTGTCCTTTCCCCATGACACTGTAATTTAGTTTTATTCAATTGATGAATTTTCAAAGTAACTGGAAAAGTCTAGTAATCAACATCACAGTTGTAAGTCAACAAGGCAATTATTACAGAAAGAGAAAATGGCCATGCTTCCTTACTGGTTCCCCCTTGTCGCCTTTGTATCCCTGGGGTCCAGAAATGACTTGTGGGTCACCCTAAAGGAAATAAATAGGAATCCTAGTGTTGAAAGTGGCTAACATGTATATTGAACAGATTGAATAAAACATTTTAAAAGGCAATTGGATTATTATTTGAAGTGGACTACTAAAGGGTAACAGGATCAAAATTGGATTGGGTGACACATGTTGAGTAAAACATTGGCAAAGGCTTCTTAGGCCACCTGCCTGTCTCTTCACTGTGAGATAGTAGGAACTGCCGATGCTGGAGAATCCGAGATAACAAGGTGTAGAGCTGGATGAACACAGCAGGCCAAGCAGCATCAGAGGAGCAGGAAAGCTGACATTTTGGGTCTAGACCCTTCTTTTCAGACCTGAAACATCAGCTTTCCTGCTCCTCTGATGCTGCCTGGCCTGCTGTGTTCATCCAGCTCTTCACCTTGTAATCTCTGTTTCTTCACTGTTACTGTATTATAAAACCAATTTTAGAAACAGATAAACTAGAAATAGTTACCTTATCACCTCTATTTCCTGGTAACCCATTATCTCCCTGAAATGCAAGCAAAAACATATCAGCATAATCAGTTTTCACTAATTGTCAGATTACTCTGAACGAGCAAATATCAAAGTCATTTATGTCACAGTTTATGTGGAAAAAGAACAATGATAAACGTCCATAAAAAGAGAGGCATGGGTTCAAGTCCTGTCAGTTCTGGAAATGTTTCATAATACATTTGTACAAGTTGATTAAACATGCCAGAAAGAACCTGGAGAAAAACAAGGAGAATTTGCTATAACCTGGAATGCACCACCTGAAGGGTGGTAGACGCAGTGTCAATGTTACTTTCAAAGGAGAATTAGATAAATATATGAAAATGAAACATTTTCAAGAGAATGGCTAAAAATCATCAAATGTGGATCTAACTGGGATAACAAGGTGTAGAGCTGGATGAACACAGCAGGCCAAGCAGCATCATAGGAGCAGGAAAGCTTGACGTTTCGGGCCTAGACCCTTCATCAGAAATGGATTGTTTTTTGAAAGAGTTGGCATTGACAGGCCAAGTGGCCTTCTACAGTATTGTATGATTCTATCAATTAAACACACATTACTTCACCCACTCTACTAAAGTTTGTACCTTTTCTCCTTTCAGACCAGGTAATCCTTTCAGACCCTGTCAAGAGGATGGAAAAAGCATTGTTTAAATTAATTGGTTTCTGATGAAATGAAAAGGTGACAGGAGCTCACATCTGACTAGTGGAATCTGACTAATAAGCAGACAAGTAAAATTCAGTGAAGTACACTCAGAAACTATACACAGAGTTTCTGTGACAAATAAATAATATTCAATACTTACATAAATAAAAATCTTCCAAAGATTTAACATTGTAGTTTTGGTGGGTTTTTAAATTATACTGAAACATTTTCCCATTTTTGCTTACTTCCCTCTCTGAAGGTTTTGGCTCATATTGAGAAAAGTTTCATAGCCAAGAGAGAACTGGAAATGTAGTTTATAATTTTAATGTGTTATTTCTATTACTAACAGCAAGTGTGATCTATGGAGATACGGGGACCAAGATTTAAAATCTCAAGTAGCTGTTATTAGTAAGCAAGTAATATACGTGGAGCTAAGATTTACTTACCTGGTCGAGTAGGGTCATTTCAGTAGAACTCAGTGGTTGCATGTAGCTGGCAGGCCACAGGACCTCTCTGCCTTAAGAAACTTATGGAAACTGAAGATGTGCAGGGGCACATCAAGGGTGGAGTTTCTTTGCACTAACAATATACTATTGAACTTCACGCATGTGTTATTTATGTGCTGGGGCTTGGAGGGTGGTGAAGCACAGATTCTCAGGAGGCTGAAAGGACAGAAATCCGTTAAACCTCCTCTACCCCATACCCTTAGAATTCACAAACTAAAGTCAAGACAGTTCAACAAACAAAGGAGAAAATAATAGGAGTATTCAAAGTTATTTTGACAGATTTGTTGAACTAGGAGATTCTAAGAGACTTAGAATGGGCGTATGTGTCTCGTTTATTCAACAAGGGATATAAAGCTATACCTTCCAGCTACAGTTACATGAATGTGATCATTTATCAGAAAACTAATGGGACCCACAGTGAGAACAAAACAGTGGAGCATTATATGGAAAAAGTCCTGACAAAAGACTGCTAAGACAACTTTAGAATGGATGAACTTTGCTTTGACAGCTAACTTTATGTGATAATGTAACATCCTGAAGCAAGTAGAAAAAAATAGCAGCAGCTCTGACGCACAATCTTTCAAACATTCTAATTGCCTGGCATAGCCTTCATTCAAGAATGTGGCCACTGTAACAGTCTTATTTCTGGGTCAATATCCTAATGAAATTCCTTACCTAGAACCATATTACAAGCTATGTGCATTGTGATTGGAGGGTGCTGATTATTAGAGAAGGGAAAATTGTTTGGAAAAAAAAGGAACAACACAAATATGAGTTAGCATTGTGACTTCTGAAAGAGACAGTTCTATCCATGTTGATTTGTCAGACACATTCCAGCAACTTACCATGAGACCTGGGCCTCCAATTGATCCAGGAGCACCATTAACTCCCTAAAAATATTTTTTTAAAGAATAACCGTTAGATTTTTATCTAAAGTGTAGTCGATAGTGTGAATGTTTATACATATTTCTTCTGTTCATGCAGTATTCCAGGTGTGTATTATATTTCTTGACAGTAAGTTTCTGACATTACTAGCGTGGGACTTTTCAATTCGGACAGAGCACCGAAGAGAGAGTTTGAAGAGCCAGGGTGACTGCTGATGTTGATAACATTTTTGTCCTTTCTTTTCACTCAACCTCAGATTAGAAATGCTGCAATATTATACCAAGTTCAAACAAGAAAATGAATTGTAAAAATGAATAATGAGTACTATTTCTCCCAAGAGCAGATGGTTTCTGTCCTTACTAATGTTCTTCAAAGCAGCTGAAAATATTACCTCATTTGGGCTGTAACTTAAGGTTGATTTCTAATAAATAAAGTAAAAACAGCAAGTGCTGGAAAAACTCAGTATATTTAGTTCGAGAGAGAGGCAGAGTTTACACTTTGAATCTGATATAACTCCTCTTCAGATCAATTTATAATTTGACTAGGATGTGTTGTACAGTGAAAATCCAGGTCATAACAACATCAATATCTGGGAAACAGATGGATAAAGAAAGAAAAGCAATGAAGGGAAAGACCAAACAAAAGGGCAGAAGCTTTTTTTTTTGAGTCTAAGTGTGGAGATGTCCCCAAAAGCGAGAGGTACTTTTGCTTGGGAGGTGGGGTCTTCACACATGATTTTGTCCTTCTCAGCTCATTGCATTTGTGTTCACAGGTCAGATGCCAAGTTTTATGGGTAGGTGGACAGGAAGTTCTGCATTTTGCTAGGATCTTCCAAGTGCCATATTTAAAGGTCATGCAGACAGCCCTTCACTCTTTCCAACCCAGCTGCATCACTCAATCTCGACCCAGCTACATCTAAAACCCCCACCATGCTTGGAGATGTCAAAGACCTGGTAAAAAGCAGCATCGCATTTTAGTAACACCTCCCAGGAGGTTCTCCTGAAATTTGTCCAGGAGAAGGGAAGCCCTTATCCCATGGGATGGCAACAGGAGGCCATTCTGACTGATGAAGGCAGCTTGAAAGAGATTGCTGCAGCGGGTGCTTCAAAAGAACCTGGTTCCCACTCTGCAAGAGGATAAGTGATCTGCTGTGCCCTGCAAGGGTGTGTACCACCTATCTGTTTGATGCTTCATGTTTCTATGAATGTGAATTAATATTGTAAGGTTGCCTCTGCAGAGGACTGTCAGACGCAAGATTGGATGCCAGGCACCTCCATCAGATGCGTCATATGTAATCAATGTTTGTTACTTCATTGCAGCTACCAACGTACCACTTCTTGCACCATAGTGTACTGCATTTCACACATCACTTCTAAAACAGAAAGGGGCTCCAACACTGACACCATTAGCTCATTAACCTATCCTCACAATCAACAGACTATTCACGTCTAATAGTTCCCAAAGGCTTGCAAGTGACAAGGACACAACTACAAAATAAGGCTTTGGATGAATACCTCATGGATACATTAAGCACACATGTCATACAATGATTTATTGCCTTTTATCAACTGTAACTCTTTGATGACACTTAATTACTTTTCATGTCAAACCCTTTAACTCTAAATTTCCTTCACGCCAGATTCTTCTGACTAGTAATGCACATGGAAAATCACAGCTCTGGGGATTGACATGTACAAATACAGGCATAGTGCTCATGTACCCATGTTAATGTCTGTTGATGCTTTTCATCTTCCACCAGAGAAGAACATGCACAATAAGAGTGAATATGTGTAGACATGGGGTTGATACTTGATACTTGATATATGGCTCCTGTCCCATTCAAGAGCAGACTGCTGAGCCATCAGTTAAACAAGGAAAACATGCCTAAAGGATGAATTGATATCATCCGGTGAGAAAACCTCCAATCTTGTTAGCCTTATCCATATGTCAAGCAATAACATTGAAATGAAAGCTCACACCGCAAACAAATCTTCACGATTTTGTCTGCAGTCTCTGGATTCCTTTCCTAATCCAGGAAAAAAAGTAAAGCCCTTATCCAAGGCCCATTTCTACGACCCCAACAAACCAATCCTTGGTGGAAGAAAAGTTATGAGCTTCAGAGGGTGGACTGTCTAGGCCTTCCCTCACATTTTCTACCAGCATAAACATGTCCACCTTAATGGGTAATCCTCCGAGATTTGGCTCAGGATCGCTATCTGGTGAGTTCAACACTGACACAGGCACAGCTAAAGGAGGAACAAAATGGCCAAGGCTGTTCACGTTTAGAGGTTTGCTGGACAGCAGATTCCTGCTGAGCCCATTATCGATGATGAACCTCTGGACTCAGCCATTAATAAGCTGACAGAGATACTTAGACTAAGGGGGGAATGCCTGGTAGGGGTGCCAGAGATCACACACAGACTGGAATGATGGACAGAGGTATCTGCCCAGGTTCTATACGGTGTTGTGGTCAGGTATGCGAGTTGCTTCCACAGGATAGATGGTGGTTACCATGGAGAGCCATGTCCAGCTGAACAGTCGGTATCTGTTGGATAATGTGGGAACATTCACTCAACTGGTCAAGCATGGATGTCTTCATGTACTGTCTAGAAGAGAGGGACTCGAGGGGGCTCCTTCCATGTGCCCCATCCCTACAAAGAGCAAGGTGGTGCCATTGTGTACTGATAAATGCCCAGGGATTGCCATGTCAAGGAACTCAAAAGGTGCCCTGCACACCACCTGTCCTCTAATAGGGACCTAAGTATCTCCTTCAGGTCAGGTCAAAGAAGGTCCTTTGTCCTGGACAGTGTTGAGCTTCTCAGTGTTGTCGGAGCTGCATCCATCCAGGTTTGTGACTTGTGCCCTGTAGATAGGCTTTGGCCAGTCAGAAGGTGAGTTTTTTGCCCCTGGGTTCCTAGCCTCTGACTTTCTCTTGTACCTGCTGTATGTATATGGCTAGTCTTGTTCAGTTTCTGGTCTAGTGTTGTTGAGCTTAAGAAGGAGGAGAAGAAGGAGGAATTCCCATTGCCAACAAAAGAGACAGAAGGCTGAGGGGGCTACAGCTGTGGATGAGCAAGCCACGTCTGAAGAGGAGCACCATGGTCTTCAGCAGAGTTTCCTTCTCCATTCCCAGGATACTTTCATGGCTGCCAATAACCATGTAGTCTGAATTACATTCCCAACTGTTCCTTTCCACCTCGCACACCTTTACCTGAATTTTCAAGTTTAATTCCTTTTAGTCGAGCTCCACTTACCTGACCCAGTCAGGTTTTCTGGCATCAACCAGTGTGTAGATGAGCAGATTGGTTAACCTGGCTAGGCTTCACCTCTTACACTGTAAGCATTTAACAGTAACAAGCAAGATCTCAAATGACTAAGATTTATCATGGCTGGTTGACCCAGTCAGTCTTCACTCCTTAAATTGTAAGTCGATAAAGAAGCAGGTTGTTTATGAAGAAGTCAAGTTACTGAAGAAGCCTGCACTCTCCAAAACTTGGAGGAAGATGTGTACACTGCAGGTAAATGCTTCACATTTGTAGTTAGATTTCTATACATGTGGGTTTCCCATTCTTGTCTAACAAGATCGTATCCATTAAGTAATCCCAATAGTTTGGGGTGTTAATGAATATTTATAGCATACTAATAAATGCAAGGACAAAGCCAACCCATGTGAAATATTTTGAGATCTTAACACCAAAATTTTAACCTGAGAAACTGCCTTCAGGCTTCCCACTCAGGTAAATGGCCCTGCCCAACCTTCTAAAAGGTCTGGGCAGGCCTGATAGATTCCACCCAGAAAGCAAGAGTTGGAAGAAGAATGAGAGAGAGGGAGACAAATCAAAGGATGTCAGTATCTCACCCTACGACCAGGAATGCCTTGGCTCCCTCGTGGTCCTCGGGCCCCCTGTCCAACGTCACCCTGTTGTAAACAATCATGAAACACCAACCCTGAGACAAGTTTAATTAAGGAGCTGAAGACATTACAAAATAACAAGGTATAACTAACAATCAATGTTTCGATTAATCAAATATAAAATATGATAACAATGTTAAACATTCTTCATTAAGAACATGATAGCACATGAACTCAAGTGATCTGTCCAGCTTGAACTTTAGGTATAGAACCGAATAAAGCAACCAGTTACATACTCAGAGATAAAAGGTACTGCAGATGCTGGAGAATCCGAGATAACAAGCATGGGGCTGGATGAACACAGCAGGTCAAGCAGCATCATAGGAGCAGGAAAACTTGACGTTTCGGGCCTAGACCCTTCATCAGAAATGGGGGAGGGGAAGAGGGTTCTGAAATAAATAGGGAGAGAGGGGGAGGTGGATAGAGGATGGATAGAGGAGAGGATAGGTGGAGAGGAGGCAGACAAGTCGAAGAAGGGGG
>JAHRHZ010000045.1:13648690-13676709 GCA_024137785.1 Ginglymostoma cirratum | reverse complement strand
TGTTCCTGCAGCCTTCGGGTGGCATCACTGTGGCATTGCAGGAGGCCAAGGATGGACATGTCATCTGAGGAATGGGAGGGGGAGTTGAAATGGTTTGCGACTGGGAGGTGCAGTTGTTTGTTGCGAACTGAGCGCAAGTGTTCTGCAAAGTGGTCCCCAAGCCTCCGCTTGGTTTCCCCGATGTAGAGGAAGCCACATCGGGTACAGTGGATGCAGTATACCACATTGGCAGATGTGCAGGTGAACCTCTGCCTGATGTGGAAAGTCTTCTTGGGGCCTGGGATTGGGGTGAGGGAGGAGGTGTGGGGGCAGGTGTGGCACTTCCTGCGGTTGCAGGGAAAAGTGCCGGGTGTGGTGGGGCTGGAGGGGAGTGTGGAGCGGACAAGGGAGTCACGGAGAGAGTGGTCCGTCCGGAAGGCAGATAAGGTGGGGAGGGAAAAATGTCTTTGGTGGTGGGATCTGATTGCAGATGGCGGAAGTGTCGGAGGATGATGCGTTGGATGAGTTACATACTCACATCTTTTTGAGTAACTTTAATAATATTTTAATGTCTGTTCAGTCACGACTGCATATCACCTTTTATCACTTTATCAATTATGTTCCTTAAAAGCACCTAATTGGCTCAACTTTCACATGCATAAAACAGGAACAAACCACAACTCAATGAGGAAGCAGTGAGCAGCAGTGAAAATCATGAAATAATGGATCCAATACAGACAGCCAAATAAGCAATAGCTATAGCTACAAAGCAAGACGTAAAGTGATCCAATCAAATAAATCAAAATGATTTTGCAATTTTGCTCTGCCTGCTATCAATGATTTTCACTAAGCTGAGCACTTACTCGGAAGAATAAGGAGATTGAAAAATATGTCCTCCTTGTAACTCTAGTGAATTGTTAGTTCCTTCCTCATTCTTTCTTCTTTCAATCGTTTAACTCTTTTTAGCTCTGAATCTGCCTGAAAGCAAGATAAGGAAGACCACCTGCTATTTCCAGCCAAGACTGGAAACAGAAGTCCAGGTTCCATTAAAGTTCCAATCCGAATGTTGTCACCTGAAATTCATTTCTGGTATCAACTTTCCTTCATTTTCTTCCAGGTTGGACACATATTTTGATAACCTGCCTCATTTAAAATAAGTATGCCCCTGGGATGTGTGCTTTCCTGGCATGTCCAACATTTTATTTCCTATCCCAAGTTTCTCATAGCTTTAGGCCTTCTTTTTGAAGCACTGCAGTCTGTGTAATCTAAGTGTTCCTGGTGGTTTGATACAACTGAGCAGCTTGTTAGGCCACTTCAGAGGACAGTTAAGAGGTAACACTTTGTCTGTGAACGTTCAAGTAGTAGCATTCAAGGCGGATGAGGTAGGAATAGTGATTTTCCTCATTAGGGACAGTAGTGAAGTGGTTTCTAAACAGCAATCCACCTGCTACATGGGCACTTTCACTGACAACTTTTTAAGTCCTGGATTCAATTTTTTAAACTGCTCGAATAGGATTTGAACTCAAGATTATAAATCCATGCCTGTCTTTCACTAGTTAATAGACATTACCATGGCATTATCATAATTACCATGCTGGAGCCTGAAGGAAGGTAATAAATGGAAAACAAAAAGAAAATGGTTGAAATTAACTTACCTTGTAACCTTTAATGCCAGCTTTCCCTGGAAGACCCTGAAAGATAGAAAGAAAGATAAAATGCTTTTAGTGTGGGAAATAAACACTGCAAGCACAAATGTTCTTTTGGTTAACTGCTCGTAGCACCATGAAGACCTGCACAGGTTTCCTGAGAACATACTGAGCTGCTTGCTGCTATGTGTGTGGCCCACCACAATGTGCTCTGAGCATATAGCCCATGTAGTTGTGTCTTCTGTGCACAATGGAACATCTTAACATGGAGCTATTGTGACATGTGATTGCAAGATCCCAGATTTGCTCTGCATTGGCCCAGGCAACAACTTTGTTGTTTATTGTTACAAAAAAAAAATGTGCAGCAGCAATCTGAACCCTGCTGTAGTTTTATTTAAAGAGTCACATACTGCAGGACTGTTAGATTTTTGGACCATTGCCATTATGAAGTATCTGAAAGCTTTTTGGAGATGTTTCGGTAAGTTTCTGCATTTGCCAGAGAGAATTTCTGCATCTTTCTAATGAATGGAGATGAGTTGGTGACGTGTGCACACAAAAGAAGGGAGAGGAATGGAGATTGCAGTGGCAGTGCCTCTAGTTCTGCAGGATAATGGAGAAGTGGAGCCAGCTGTGGAGAGGGCAGATACTGTGCTATCTACTTTGCTAAGTTGGAGCCAGGCTCTTTCCCACTCCTTGTCAGTGATAGAAGGCTGTCTGACAGAGCAGGCAACGCACTCAGTGTCATGGTGTGCAGCCCCATCAAGATCACCATCTGTTAAAGATGGCTCATTCTCCAGCTTATGTACGACCTGGGTAAAGGCCATACATAGCTGCTAGTGTGACATATAGAAGCTTTCAAGGTAAGTTTAGTGCCATGTCCATGTTGGTGGCTATGACTAAGTGATGGAGCATCATTAGTACTTTTCCTCTCCAGGGGGTTGGCAAGTTCTTGAACGCCCAAAAGCAGGAACTCAGAGGAAAGGTTGGTTTGATAGAAAGTGAGCAGGTGGAAAGTAGGAGGTACATGGTCACATGTACATAACCACTATATCAAACAACAAAAAGAAGGGCATCTAAATCTTTATATACTAGGAGTTGAGAAAGGGCATGAGGCAGGAGCACGCAGTCACCCCCAATTCCCTTAGTGATGTCTAATGCTTCAGCCCTCACAGAAGCTGGCACCATGATACAGGGAACTTCAATATGGCTCAGGAGATATGGGTGTCCTTGTTCTCTGCTGTTCCTTTCTATTGTGTGACAAAACGTCAGTGTCTGTGTACAGTCATGCTGTGATGTGCCTTCTACAGTTGAATACCTGGAGGTTTACGGAGGTAGTGAGAATGGCAGAACTGGGAGCTGCACGAGGATGAGACAGATTATCTGGATGTTAGGCAGGAATCCTGAGTGCCAGAGTATGCTGCTGCATGAGAGATCAAAGTTGCACATTTTGCAGTATGAAGAACACGTGGAACAGTAGGCAGATAATGTCATGTGAAGTTGCTTTCACTGGGTCTGACCACCGAAAGGAGGTCATTAGATCTCTTGGGATACTAATGCCAGATTCTTGGATCAAGACACCCATGGGTTGTGACTGATTCATTTTTTGACCTTTCTAGTCATCTGCTTTTAAATTCCTCTGAGTATCTGATTCCCTGCACCACTCCCACCCCCCACCCCCCCCCCCCGTGTCACTGTGGCACCTCTCTTCATGTCTACCTGTACCACTAATGTATCCAATAGTGTATTCATCATTATGGATTCTGCTGACTTGCCTTGTCTTCGGTTTCCAAGAACTTACATTGCAACAATATTATTGTGAAGCTGCCCTTTGAGAAACAGCCTGCCTCTTCAAAGAGTAGGTTGTCTGCACTACATTGAGTCATAGAGAGTCAGAGAGTCCTACAGCACGGAGACAGGCTCTTTGGCCCAAACTGGTCTGTGCCAACCAAAATGTCCATCCACACTAACCCCATTTCCATACACTTGGCCCATATCCTTCTAAACCTTTCCTATCCATGTATTCATCCAAATGCCTTTTAAATGTTGTTAATGTACCCGCCTCAAACACTTCTGCTGGCAGCTCATTCCATATGTGTACCACCTTCTGCATAAAAAAAAGTTGCCCTTCAGGTTCCCATGTATTCTTTCCCCTCTTACCTTAAACTGATGCCCTCTCGTCCTTGATTCCCCAACCCTGGGGAAAACACTAAGTGTGTTCACCCGATCCATGCCGCTCATGATCTTGTACACTTCTATAAGATCCCCCTCAGTTTCCTCCACTGTAGAGACAAAAGTCCCAGCTTGTCCAACCTCTCCCTATAACTTAGTGTCCTGAGTTCTGGCAACATTCTTATCATTTTCTTTTGCACTCTTTTCAGTTTAATAACATTCTTCCTATAGCAAAGTTACCAAAACTGAACACAATACTCCAAATGCGGCCTCACCAATATCCTGTTCAACTGCAACGTAACTTCTCAACTTCTGTACTCAATGCCCTGACTGATGAAGGCCAATGTACCAAAAGCCTTCTTCACTGCTGTGTCTACCTGTGACTCCACTTTCAGAGAACCGTGCAGCTAAAGTCCAAGATCTCTCTGTTCCACTGCACTCCTTAAGGCCCTACCATTCACCATGAAGCTCCTACCTTGATCTGACTTTCCAAAATGCAACAGTTTACACTTATCCATATTAGACTCCATTTGCTATTTCTCAGTCCTCTTCCTCAGTTTATCAAGATTCTGCTGCAATTTCTGATAACTTTCCTCACTGTCCACAATACTGCCTATTTTAGTGTCATCTGCAAACTTACTAATCATGCCTTGTACATTCTCATTGAAATCATTGATATAGATAGCAAACAGCAATGGGCCCAGTACTGACCCTGAGGCACACCACCAGTCACAGGCCTCTACTCCGACAAGCATTTTTCTACTATTGTTCTCTGCTTCCTACCATCAAGCCAATTGTGTATCCAATTTGCTAACTCTCCCTGGGTTCCATGTAATCTAACCTTCCAGAGCAGCCTGCCATGTGGAACCTTATGAAAGGCCTCACTGAAATTCATATAGACTATATAAAAACCGAAAAACTCTGGATGTTTTAAATCAGGAACAAAAACAGAAGTTGCTGGAAAAGCTTAGCAAGTCTGGCAGCATCTGTGAAGGAAAAATCAGAGTTAACGTTTTGGGTCTGGTGACCCTTCCTCAGAGCCGTTCCTGTTCTGAGGATGGTTTACCAGACCCGAAAAATTAACTTTGTTTTTTTTCTTCACAGATGCTGCCAGATCTGCTGAGCTTTTCCAGCAACTTCTGTTTTTGTTCCATATAGACTATGTCTACCGCCCTGCCCTCATCAACATTCCTGGTCACTTCATCAAAGAACTGCAACAAATTTGTGAGACATGATCTCCCACACACGAAGCCATGCTGACTACTTCCAATCAAACCCCATCTTTCCAAATGGATGTATATCTTATCCCTCAAGATTCTGAGGGATAAGATATACATGATTGGCAAAATAATGCTGTCCTGCCCTCCTGTTATATACCGAACTCACTTTCGGCAAATAGTAGAAAGTAGAGCTGAACACATAACAGGTAGCAGCACAGTCATTCAGATAAGGTGGAACACAAATTTATGACATCCTGTGCTTGAAAATCAGGGTGAGTTCATTTCTAGCCCTGGAATTATCTAGGTTGGTTGAAGGGTAGTTGCTGGGATGAATAAACAGTATCGTGTTGTTTTGAAACAGACGGAGCAACAGTATTCAGGACTAATCTATGACCTATGCTCCTTTAACTGATCTCAGTCAAGTTAACAATGGGAATGCTTGCCTTTATTTGTCAGTGCATAGAGTATAGGAGTTGGGAGCTCATGTTGTGGCTGTACAGGATATTGGTTCGGCCACTACTGGAATACCGCATGCAATTCTGGCCTCCCTGCTATAGGAAGGATGCTGTGAAACTCAAAAGAGTTCAGAAAAGATTTACAAGGATGTTGCCAGGGTTAGAGGGTTTGAGCTAAAGGGAGTGGTTGAGTAGACTGGGACTATTTTACCTGGAGCATCGGAGGATGAGGGATGACCTTATAGAGGTTTATAAAATCATGAGGGGGAATGGATAGGGTAAATAGACAAGGACAAAAACTGAGGTGGGGGGGGGAGTTCAAAACTAGAGGGCATAGGCTGAAGGTGAGAGTGGAACGATTTAAAACAGACCTAAAGGACAACTTTTTCACGCAAAGGGTGGTGTGTGTCTGGAATGAGCTGCCAGAGGCAGTGGAGGAGGCTGGTACAATTACAACGTTTAAAAGACATCTAGATGAGTATATGAACAGGAAGGATTTTGAGAGATATGGGCCAAATACTGGCAAATGGGACTAGATTTATTTACGATATCTGGTTGGCATGGACGAGTTGGACTGAAGGGTCTATTTCTGTGCCATATATCTCTATGACTCTATAAATAAGAGTATGAAATAAGCTGGGAGAAAGAATCAGCAACAATAGAAATTGGCAATAGAAGAGTGAAATAGGCTTATATGCAAAGAAGAATGACCTTTGTAAAATATCAGAAGCTACCCTAAATAAACCCACAACTGATCAAACACCTCTAACACAGGAGCAGCAGTGAAACATATCATTATATGTTTGTGCCAAGCTGTGTCCTCCCTATGAATTTCCTTCGTGAGTGGAAATATTCTAGTGGAGATCCAAACAAAAACTGAATCAGTAACAAAGAATTAGTAAGATAACAAAATTTGCAAGCTACATCAAATTGGGGTTACAGGGAAGAACTGCTCCAAAACGCAGGAAGCCATCAATAGGCTTTCAGATGGGCTAAATGAACTTCAGTGCAGATAAACGTGAGTTAATATATTTGTTATTGACCCCATACTCTCCCAGGAGAATAAATGTTTAAAAAAAAATGAGAAGCCCAGGAATGTTGGGTACATTTACACAATCTCAAAATTTTGTGATGCTAGATAAAGCAAATGTTTTCTTTAAAAAAAAGCAAATCACATTTCTCGAGGGTTTGAGTTGTAAAAGCGAGGAAGTTCTGTTAGACTTGAACAGAACCTTGATTAGATGCTACTTGGAGTGTTGAGAAAGCTTCATGCACATAAAAGATCAATGTGAATGATAGAAAAACTTTGATGGTATGCCTATCAGGAAAGATTGATCACGCTGGATTATTTTCCATAGAAAGCATTGAGAAGTGTTTTGATAGAGTTCTTCTTGATTAGGACAGAGATTGAAATGGTAGATGTCGATTAAGATGCTTTCACTATACTCTTTAAGACATTACCTGTAATGATGTGAACTATGGAGAGAAGACAGGACAAATTTAAAAAAGTTAACTCGTTTATGTTTAAAAATCCCATGGATTGCATGGAAAAGAGAAGACTTGAGGAAAAAGAGCTCATTTGGTTTGAGGTGCTGAGGAAGACAAGTTGGAGCAGCTACAGCACAATGAGACTTGATTTGAGCACAGTTAGGATCCGGGGAGAAAGAGAATGTAAGGGATGAATAATGCATTATCTTTCTATATAAAAGTTTTTTTTACGGACAAATTTGCAGCACTATTTCTGGTTACTTCGGAACAACTGCTATTTTACTATGTTTGATACTGGATGTCTAACAACTTTAACTCAACATCATTTTACTCCGATGGTAATTAATGAAACAAAGGTTTGAATAGGTGGTAATTGTTCAAAACTTAATTTGCTTCAAGCAGTCTGCATTATCCATGGGTAAGAATCTTCAGTTTAGCTTAATGAAGATTGACAAAGCCAATGCAAACAAACACAGGCACATAATTTGCATGAATTTCAGCGCAATTAAAAGTTTTAAAAATGCAAAAGCAGAGAATTCTTCCAGAAAGAAAAACTAGATTCTACAGGAAGGTACAGAAACTTCTACGCACTCTACAGTGATAAGCTCCATGATAAGGAAGGAATCCATGGATAATAATTATCGAGGTACCTAAAATAATCCAGTAGGCAACTCCAATTACAATTTAGCTAATCAAAGATGATAGTGTCTGCACGTGTGTATGGCTGAGTGCAGAGCTGAATTTTCCCCTCCAGAGATGAGACAGGAGGCAAGCCACCTTGTGAAATGGAGGTGAAAGGTGAGTCCAATGTCTTATTATTGTATACATATTTTCAAACAACCTGGTCAGGCATGTTATGATATTCCTCTGGAGCAGGTAGAACTTGAACCCAGACTTTTTGGTCAAGTGGTACAGACACTACCACTACAACACAGGAGCCCAAACATTGATCCTGTCAGTTTATGACCTAACAGCTTTTCTTCAGTTATTTTAATCAACCTGTTCAGTTATGCTGTAGTATACCTCAGAGGCGGGTGAGATTTGAATCTTGGTCTTCTGACTCAGAGGCAACAACCCGACCACTCTACCACAAGAGCCCACATCATTGTCAGGAGTATACTCTTATGGTGTTGGCCGCCTGCTAGATGGCATCAGGTTGCCAATTAAAGTAATTAAGACGCAAATTAAGGGCCATTCCCGGCTTGCACTGGAATTCTACCAGTGTTAAGAGGGGGGGAAGCTGTGTGAGGATGCTGTCAAGTAAATACTAGAAGTCTATAGTGAGAGACGGGGAAACCCTCCTTTATGGTTGCACCATGACCCATGGAGGGAACTCATTGTTGCAATAGCTGCTGCCTACTTTCCAGTCCCAGCAGCTCCATTGAGTTCATGATCATTGATCGAGCTGGATTAGAAGTTAAATGATGGTATTCTAGTCTGATGTAGTTGAAGGACTAGTTCAGGAAGGTGGGATTTGGCTGCATACACATTTGGCGGTGGTGGTGGTACTGGTGGGGAGATGTGTTGGGGGCAACATTGGAGGGAACTATACCGTATCAGATGCCTCTGTTGTGCACAGGGTGTCTGACCTAGAAGGACTACCCTTAATCTGCAAATTGTCGGCGGGTTTCATCCAGCAGCCTACAAAAGGACATGGGCAGACTTCACCGCTGGTTAAATACCAGTGACAGCAAGAGAGGGCCAAAGGAATAGCCATGCCTCATCTACTACTGATACAATACAGGCAGACGCAGGTAGGCAATGGGTACAGTTCCACTGTCATGCCACCTGATGTTAAGGCCCTTGTCCTCAGCTTCCAGCTCTTCCTGGACTGTGTCCTAATATTCGCCCCATGTCTGATGTGGAAATGCCCGATGCATGCATAGTCGAATTGGAAAGTGCTGCTTCCTTTCCCAACAGAACTATCCCCCACATAAACCTGGTAACCTTCAGGCTGAAGATAAAACGCTTACCTGCCTGCCAGGTGGCCCCATAACTCCAGGTGGACCAGGTGAACCATTCTTCCCTCTTCTACCTCGAGCACCCTATTCAGAAAAAAAAATAAATTTGAATCGTTAGTTAATTTTCAATAATATTTACACAGCAAAATAAATGAGCAGCTATAATTAGGAAGCACATGTTGCTACATTGTCATGAATCATACACGTCAGGAAGGTCCTGGGTTCAAACACTATTCTGCTCAGTTAGCTGATCTCAGCCCAAGGTGGAGAATAGGGGGCATTATATCTGGCCACATCTTCCCTGCCACTTGGAAACATAACCATCAGTCAGGATTTGATTTTAGATTGCTATCCTGTTATGTCTGCTAAAAGATGTCTATTTATGAATGTTAAGACTAGATTGGGATTAGCAATGCCGTCCCTCATGTGTCATTGAGCAAAATTAATTCTGGGCCTTTGACTGAGGTATCTAGTTGCTGCTAATGCTTTTGGGGCATAACCCAGAGTGACTCAACACCTTCAAGTAAATAGGTGGAAACATGTAACAACACTGCTAACTGCACACTTTAAAGTCATAGAATACTTACAATTTACTTTTTATCTAAAACATTCAGTTACAGTGAATTATAACCATGAAGGGAAATCAGGTTGAATTTAATTGTATTAGGTTTGTTAAAGGCCATTAAAATGGACAGTATTTATAGGTTTGAGAGGTATTTTATGTATTTCACATATGAGAGGGATTGAAGTATATTATGAACAGGGTAAAGTACTCGCAGTTGGGATCAGTCTGTTCAGAAAGGACAGACTTATCAAGGTTAATGTTTTATCCTGCTCACAAATACTTGCATTTTAATTAAGAATTCTAAATTTAAAAATGGATAACTTTAAGAGAAGCAGCTGAGACAGTTTAAGGAAGTAAGAATAACAATTTTGCCCCAAAGTGTTCATGTGGCACAATGGTAATGTTCTTACCTTTGAGCCAAGAGACCTGGGTTCAAGTGCTATCTATTCCATTGTATGTAATGACATCCCTAAACAGGTTGAGTAGAAAATTGCTAACAGATTAGTCCCAATCCACATTTTAGAATAAATGACAGCAAATGTTAAGAGTAAAACAGATGCATTTAACAATTTAAGGCTTTTACATGTGAATTCTAATGGTTTAGTCCCCAGACCTGAAAGGAGAATCTTTCGCAAAACAAGGTTTATGCCATAGATGAACAGTCTTAAGGTTTATTAACAGTCATTAACTATTTCGCCAATGAGATTAATTTGATTTAACACAAGAATGTAAGATGTAAGAGCAGAAATTGGGCATTTGGACCATAAAGCTTGCTTCATCATTTAATAAGGTCATGGTTGATCTGAGGATGGCCTCAATCCACTTTTCTGCCCATCCCAATAATCTTCAGCTTCCCTGTAGATCAAGAATCAGTCTAAAACAAAAACAGAAGTTGCTGGAAAAGCTCAGCAGGTCTGGCAGCATTTGTGAAAAGAAATCAGAGTTAACATTTGGGGACCGGTGACCCTCCCTCAGAACTATTCTGAGGAAGGGTCACTGGAAACACTAACTTTTATTTCTCCTCTCAGATACTGCCAGGTGTGCTGGCTTTTCCAGCAACTTCTGTTTTTGTTTCTGATTTACAGTGTCCGCACTTCTTTCGGTTTTGATTCAGAATCAGTCTAAGTCAGCCTTGAATAAGTGTCATGATTCATTTCCATTGATCCCCACAGAAGAAAATTACGAACGTGAAACTAAATGTGAAATTCTACTATGTTATGATTATACTTCTTGCCAATCAAATCCTTTATTATGAGATGCTTAATTAATCCTGCCTCTTTACATATCACGAGTTCAACAACAGTCTGCTCCCTTGATGGCTCCAGAATAATTGTTCTAAGAAACCATCCTCAATACTCTCTATGATTTCACCCTCATGGCTATTTTGCCATTTTGATTTGTCCAATCTATAATCTGTAAGAAGATTAAAACTGCCTACATTTATTGGAGTACCATTCTTACAAGCCTTTATTTCTTGATTTATACTCTGCTTTACAGTTTTGCTACAGATCTATAAATTGCTCCCCCAATGAGTTGGTTCTTTTGCTTCTTATCTCATTTATCTCCTCTTCCTTTTATTATTCTTTCATGAGATGTGGGTGTCACTGGCGAGGCCAGCATTTATTGGCCATCCCTAATGGCCCTGGAGAAGGTGCTGGTGAGCTGCTTACTGAAACTACTACAGCTCTGGGGTGTAGGGGCACCTAAAGTGCGGTTAGGAAGGGAGTTCTGGGATGATTCAGCCACAGTGATGGAATAATTAAAGCTGTGGGAAAAAAACCCAAATTGGTAGATGGCTATTTTCAGAAGTTCTTGTATTAAATTAAAGTCGGATAAGATATGTAAGATATGAACTAATTATTGCGGTAAAATGAATATCAAAAATCACATTGAAATTAGCAACGTGCAGGCACTTGACAGGTTTGAATGAACTGAAAACTAGTAAATTCCTGGGATGGATGGTATCTTTTCTGGAATTTGCAGAGACAGAGAGCTGAATCTTACCATTTTTTGGCCAAGTGCGAGTTGTGTTGAATTTGATGGAGTGATTCTCGCTACAGGGATGAGTGAGTTTTCTTACCAAACTTATGACTTTAATGATTATTTGAGCCCTTGCAGAAAGAATCACAACCTCTCTCTGCCCCACCTTACCACTGTTCACAGAGGAATTTGTCACCCTGTGGGCGTTCTGCATAAGACCAACATCCCTTAGGGCCACACATTCTCTCAAAGTCCACGACATTCCTGCATTCAGTTGCGATCTGCAAGCTGTGCTGCTTGGCTGTGGTAGGCATCAGGAGAGATGGAAGAGAAAGCGAGTGTGGTGCAATGCTTCTTAGACAGGGATCTAGAAGTCTTATGGATAGAGTGGTGGAGAGGAGAGGAGTCCTCTTCTCGGAGAATCAACAATGGAGACCATGCCACTAGAGCATGCCTGGAGATCATCACTAAAATCAGTGCCATCCCCAGGGTAAGGAGAACCAGGATAAACTGCAAGAAGTGCAATGATCTTTCTTGCTCCACCAGAATAGATGTAATACTTTGTTCCCTGCTCTCTGTACCTGTGCTACTGCACGGACCTCCCAACAAAGTTTATGCTCTGACACCCTCTCTGTTTCATGCAACATCTTCCCTCACTCACCCTCCTTACTCTCATCCTCTCATGCCAGCAACTCTGCTTGACCTTCATGCTGCCTCCTCAGTTCCTTGGAACACCTCAGCAACTTTTCCCCACAGGCACCAGCCCTAATAGCCACCAACCACTTTGTCTTACCTATTCGCTCCCTTTATATCATTGCAAGAGATGATGTCCATAACAGGCCTAAGCAATGCTGCACAACTAGGGGGCATATCAGTGCCCTCACCTTCGCCAAGGAAAGGACAGGAGAAGACAGGGACTGGTTCTGTAGGGATGCGGAGATATCAATATCCAGACATCCAAAAAAATAACTTGTCAGTCACGTTAACTAGGCAATGAACACCTCAACTAAGCAATGGTTACAATGCCTTCTGCCTTGTATCTCACAGGTAGACCATCCTGCTAGAAACCAGCCTATCTCCCACAGAGGAGAGCCCGTCAACCTTCCCCGATCAATGTAGGGAAGCATTGGATGTCTGACCATAGCTGAAGCCTGGCACTCGTATATGGGAGGCTGCTCTTAATGAACTCACTGCAGAGTATACCCCTGTTTACTTTCAGACACATTGCACCATTTGCTGCAGATGCTGTGTTTTGACACAAACACTGAGGAAATGTGGTGCAGGTGCTAAAGTGACATGACACACTGATGTAAGACAAGATGCACACACCCTTCACCAAGGACTGCTGTAAAGCTACCTGCCTGATTATCTGAATGGTATTGCAAATGCAAGGCACAGCAGAGCAACGCAAAGAAAGTACACTGAAGACATGTGGTTAGGCAACAGGTGAATGCATGCTGATACAGCAAGGGAGCATCCATGGTAGGCAGCCTGGTCCACACTGTGCTACTTTCCTTGTCTGGTACCAGCACCTAATGCAACCCTTCGCTGCTGGTTGCCGGTTTGCCCTCCTAGACAAGGCTGCCCTGCAGGGCACCGTGCCAGTGCATTGTAGGATACGAGGATGGTGGCAGTGACTCCCTGAAAGTGGAGTGGCCAGTGCCCAAGTTGGAAGTCTGCGTTTAGCTAGTGCTGGTGGATTATGTCCTGTTCTCCAGTCTGTCTGTGGACAACATGAATCTTCTGGAGCAAGTGGGGAGCTGAACCTTGCCCCCCACCCCTGCACCACCCACCACAACTCACCAAGCACTCTGGTGACCATGTCAGGTTTTCATGATGGCTAGTTTGTAAGGGAAGTTTGGAAAGATCAGAACCCATGGCAAAATTGACTTTCAACAAACCATTTGACAAGCAATAATGATTGTGAATTTGGAGCTAGCAAGAATCTGGCCACATTACTTGAGGGAAGGGAACAAGAGGCAATGAGACCTTACTAATGTCACAGTCAACCTCACCAAATATCTTGCCTGATTCTACCACTGATCTCACCATTCAGAGCCTGGGTAAAAGTGCACCCTATGTGACTACATATTAGAGTAACAAATAAACTACTGATAGAACTCCAGCAACTTCAGTGATGCTATTAGACAATTTCCTGAACTTTTCCACTAAGAAATATTTTATCTGTGCCTGACAGATTTCAATGCAGGCCACTTTGTTAAATTAATCAGTTCTTGTAAATAACAGGAAGTGGTTGATGACTCAAGAATCAAAATGAAGAATCTTAAGGTACACCATCGGGGTATGTGCATTATGCAGTCAATAGGTTAAATGGTTTTTATTTCTCATCATACTGGCTGATGAGTGTATCACCAAGCAAGAATTAACTTGAGTCGCCGTGACAATTATTTCAAGATAGTTTCATTAAATATATTGTGACATTTTCAACTCTGTGCAAAAATCTTTCCCTAACTTAATGACTGCACTTCCACTAGATACTTGAATCATCATGAAAATTCCCACAGTTCATTTTCAGGGACAACTTTCTTGTGAAAGACTTTTAATTATAAAACAGGGACAAAAATGGAACTTTTTCACAGTATGACTTCACTTGGGCTATTACATTGTCAGTCATTGAAGTGACGATTCTCAGTAAATACACCAGGTGATTGAACAGTAAAGCAAAGAACAGTCACTGTAACCAACTGTTTTGTATGAAGGAATTAAAGGGACAAAGCTTTCAATAAAAATGTTAGTCATATGTCTGAAATATTATTCAATTCTAGTCACCAAGTCACAGATAAGGTTCTGCTTTGAAATACTCAGGGTTAAGGAAGCAGGAAAGTACTCATTACCAGAGAAAGGATGAAGGACAAAAATATAATAAGGACAAAGAACTGTGGACACTGGAAATCTGAAAGAAAAACAGAAAGTGCTGGAGAAACTCAAGCGGGTTTGACTACATCTAGAGAGAGAAAAACAGAGTTAACATTTTGAGTACAGTGATCCATTGTAACACAGTTTGCTGGTGATGAGAAGGACCCTCCCCATCAGATTCTAACTGTATTCCTGGAGTCTCATCCCCTTGAACCATTTCCTTTGAGGAGTCTACAATGGGGAAGAGACCATTGCCCACCTTCTTACGGAATGTAACTGTGTGAATCAGGTCTTTAAAAAAATGAAGTTTTTGTTTATTGAAGGTCACCATGAGCAGCTCTGTAACAAGGACTCAGTGTTCTATAGGCTGTTTGAGGTTATCCATTTTAGTCAGAAAGACAACTCATTTCTCTTGTTAGAGCCCTTGCTGGTTTTTCACTATTTTTAGATGATTCTTTAATTAACTTTGGTTTGAAGCGCTGAACTGGGAATTGTGAGCCAAAGATGACTTTTGGATAGTGGGTAACAGCTTGTGTTAAAAGGGAAACAAACCAATACAGCGTGATCACTTAATCTGAACTATCAACCTCCTTGCTGCCCCAGCACTCCAACCTTCCTCCTCCTGTACTACTGCATAAATGCTGCCGCCTCCACATTTCACTTCAGCTCTGATGAAGAATCATCTAGACTCGAAACGTTAGCTTGCTTTCTCTCCATGGAAGCTGCCTGACTGGCTGTGATTTCCAGCATTTTTTGTTTTCAAACAGACCTCTTGTTTATTTGTGTGCCCTGGAGATTAATTACAGCCTAGTTCCTGATCAAGGATCACTTTGTTACCATGGAAGAGTTACATTTAAACAGCAGAAGTTGGCTATTAATGAGGTCAGTATGTGGAAGTTGGTTCCAGCAAGTCTGGAAAAGACCTTAAGCTCAAGGAGGCAGCAGATGTTAAATGGTAACCGGGAGACAGTCTATCTGTCAAGGAGTGATCAGAGTTTGAATCGGGTCTTGAATGGTGTTTTCTGTTTTAGAAGAAATTTGGCTGCTGTTGTTACAGCATGAAGATTCGAAAGCTCCCTGCTTAAACTCTCATTAGCAGCTCATGGAAACTCATGAAACAGAAAACTAAGTTACTCACCTTTACTGGCTCCATCGCCACCTCTTCGACTTGTCTGCCTCCTCTCCACCTATCCTCTCCTCTATCCATCCTCTATCCGCCTTCCCCTCTCTCCCTATTTATTTCAGAACCCTCTTCCCCTCCCCCATTTCTGATGAAGGGTCTAGGCCCGAAACGTCAAGTTTTCCTGCTCCTATGATGCTGCTTGGCCTGCTGTGTTCATCCAGCCCCACGCCTTGTTATCTTAGAAACATTACTGCCTTTTTCGAAGTGAGCTGTAAAGGAGACCCTCGACATCTTCAGAATATCCACGAAGAAACCATCATCTATGCTTATGGAACAACAAATTATGAAAATCACTTAAGTAATCTGGCCAGTTTTGTTATTTTGTTTTATATATTCCTAAATTATGCTTTGTTGTCTTTTGTGAATGGTGCAGAAAACAAAAGATTTTGGGTTTAAAGTAACAATTGATTAGATTACCTTGTTGTTCAATTTTACTCTGCTAAAGTGACTATGTTCTTAATAAATTGCTAAATCATTCAAGGTACAAACGGTTGTCTGGAATTGACTATTTGCAAAGTCTAAGATTGGTTCTTCAAAAAGTCTGGTTAGGAACCAATGGAGTCAATTTTGAGGGTCTGTGTAAGTTTTAGTATTATGGTGTTAAGAATACAGCGGTAGAAAGGGTGATTCGGTTCCACTATCTGTCTCTGTTTTGTAACAATCTAGATGGACAGGAACTTCAGGGCACTTCAGTGCAGAGGGAGCTGGGTGTCCTCATGCATGAATTACAGAAAACTAGTATGTAGGTACAGTGTGTAATAAGAAAGGCAAATGGAATTTTGGCATTTATTGCTAAAGGAATAGAGTATATAAGTACGGAAGAGATGCTGCAATTATACAAGGTATTATTGAGACTACAGCTGGAATATTGCATAGAGTTTTGGTCCCCTTAGTTGAGGAGGGATGTAGTTGCACTTGAAGTAGTTCAGAGAAGGTTCACTCCATTGATTTCAGAGATGAGGGATTTGTCTTATGAAGACAGATTGAGCAGTTTAGGCCTACACTCTTGAGTTTAGAAGAATGGGAGGAGATCTAATTGAGATACATGAAAGGCTAAAGGGGATTGATCAAGTAGACTTGGAGGAGATCTTTCATCATGTGGGGTGATCTAAAATGAGATGACATAGTTTCAGGACAAGGGGTAGCAGATTTAAACTTGAAATGAGAAGAAATTACTCCTCTCAAAGGGTCATGAATCTGTGAATTCACTACCCCAGAGTGTGGTGCACATTGGGATACTGAGTAAATTTAAGGATGAGATAGATGGATTTTTAATTAGTAATGGGTTGAATGGTTATGGAGACTGGACAGGAATATAGAGGTGAGGCTGAAATGAAATTGGCCATGATTGCATCAAAAGGTAGAGCAAGCTCAAGGGGCTGAATTGCTTAATCCCACTCCTAGTTCTTCTGCTTCCAGTACACCAAGAAAAACACCAACTGCAGCTGGAGAATTGTCAATCTGTTGAAAGAAGTTCTTTAGTCTTCCTGACCTCATTGGTCTTCCAGAGCAAAGAGTTGTCCATGGCTAAGGGTTACAAACTGGCACATTCCAAGGCCCAGGAATTTTTACTGGGGGATGCATTAAAGCTTTGGGCAGCTGCCACCAGGGTCCTTTGGGGAAACATCACTGAGAGAATGAAAAGTGGAAAAGCCCTTAGAATGTGTGTTCAATTTGTAATGAAGTAAGATTCTGTCTGTCAAAGCATTTCTTTACACATAAAACAACAACATTGTGAATTTTTGTCTATTTATTCATGGGTGTCACTGGATATCCAGCATTTATTGCCTGTCCCTAATTGCCCTGGAGAAGACAGTGGTGAGTTGCCTACTTAAACAGCTGCAGTCTCTGTGCTGTAGGTAGACCCTTAATGGCCTTAGGGAAGGAGTTCGGAGATTTTGACCAGGTGACAGTGAACAAACAGCGATATATTTCCATGTCGGGATGGTGAATGGTTTGGAGGGGAATTTGCATGTGGTGGTGTTCCCATGTATCCGCTGCCCTTGTCCTTTGAAATGGAAATGGTCCTGAGTTTGGAAGATGCCATTTAAGGATCTTTGGTGAATTTCTACAGTGCATCTTGTAGATAGTACACACTTGCTGCTATTGAGCATTGGTGGTGGAGGGAGTGGATACTTGTGGATGTGCTGACAATCAAATGGGCTGCTTGTCCTGGATCGTGTTAAGCTTCTCGAGTGTTGTTGAAGCTGCACTCATTCAGGCAAGTGGTGAGCAATTCATCACACTTCTTACTTGTGCCATGTAGATGATGGACAGGCTTTGGGGAGTTAGGAGGTGAGTTACTGAGTGCTCTAATTCTAGCACCTGACCTGCTGTTACAGCCATTAACTCAATAGGCAATTAGTTGGAGTTAGATGGAGACAGCCACCTGTCCAATCTGGCATTGATTACATGGTCTTGCAAAATTAGCATAAGTTTGACAGTGTGAGTAAGACTTTATCTTCATCTACTCTGTCTTTTTCTGTTAATATCTTGTGGACATAAAGATAATCTTTTTCAGATACTAATTGTCTTATGCAACAAAGTGCTTCCATTTGATGTTGTAGTCACCTGATGTTGTGATACTACCAACCAACAGCTGTCACCAACGCTCCTTTCCAGTGTTCTATCTCAAACCAATCAACCAAATATAAGGATTGACAGTCCCTGAAGGTCACCAAAATAAAAGGATATAGCCAAGAGGTTTAGAATCTCCTCAGTTCAGGGGACTGACTCTGAGCTGCCTGGCTACAGCCAGCGTACTGTGCACAAGCAAATAAAGGGTGACTTGCTGATGGGATACCGGCCTCTATACAGCTAATTCAGGTTCTATAACCTAAATGACTCTATCAGGATCCAAACACTAGGAAACCTCCTGCCACAGAAAGTCACCTCAACAAGCTCCTATCATTGACATCAAACACATAAAATTACCTTATTATCAAATGCGGCTCTGAAGAGAAAGATTAATTGAAAGATATATTGAGAAAGGTTGTTTAGTAGGATTGCACTATCCAAAGGAAAAGTTCTTGATTTCCTCAATGGATTTTCCAAGCTGCTAAACATTTTAAAAAATTTTATAATTATACAATGATTCACTTACACTTTATTCTTATCTCCTATTCCTGATAGAATTGCAGACACTTCCCGGTATCATTATTTACCGAAACATCCATCAGTAGGCTCACGCACACACAGTGAGAAAGATTGGACAGTGCGAAGACAGATCCAGACAAAAAAAGTGTAATTAGTTTCATTAATTACCTTAGCTCCTGAGAGTCCTGGCACTCCTGGAGGACCTCTTGCACCTTGGATTCCTGGTATACCTGTATTACCTGGGATGCCTTGAATACCCTGAGCCCCTGGAGGGCCTTGTATCCCTGGTTCTCCCTAAATTTAAAGAAATCACAACTTTACATTCATGTAACACTTGAGGATTTTGTTCCACTCTAATCTCAAAGTTTTTGGTTTTAATTCATTTCAGCTTGGAATTTCCTGGAAAACCTGCACTGAAGATGGACACAGTGTGTCAAACCAAAGTCTTGTTCATGGATAAAATAATGCACTTTGTTTCATAGAAATCCATTGCTAATACTCCATAGAGTCCTGTTGCTTGTAGCTATTCATAAAAATTCATGACTAATTTACAAAGCAAGGCAATAAATTATACAGATCTCAACACTGACTTCAATTTGATTCTGTGTGAAATGTGTACATGTTTAGCATGGAGCCTGCAAACAAATGGGCCCTCGTTATCATTCAGGTCTTAAATCGACTCTAAGAGGTTCAGTCACTGATCTGCTTTTAGTAATTTAGTGACTGATATTCAAAAAGCCAAATATGAAGTCATTCTTTGTTGGTAATATCCACAAATGACAATGGAGATGAATAGCCAGTGATTTGTTGTAATCATTTTGCTGAGAGTTTGGAACTTGTGCAGTGGCCTCTTGATCCAGGTTTTAAGTGGGTAACCTTCTTTGCTATACACCAACCGTTCCATCTGTTGCTACACAATATATGTCCCTTCGGAAAGGGAGTGACAAGACTGCTACCTAAAAGCTGCAATAGGCAGACAAAATAATTTTGTGGGAATCAAAGGTAATATACAGGATCCAAAAGCAGTATCTTTTGAACAACTGGCCTTTAAACTCAAGGGAAACTTCTACAGTCATGGAGGTCTACAGGACAGAAAAAAGCCTTCAGCCCACCAAGTCTGCACCATCAAAAACAACCACCTAGCTAGTCTAGTCCCATATTCTAACACTTGTCCCACAGCCTTGCATGCCTTGGCATCACAAGTTTACATCTAAATACTTATTAAATATTTTGAAAGTTTCTATCACCATTATAGGCAACGAGTTCCAGACTCCCACCATCCACTGCGTGAAAAACTGTTTCCACGTATCCCATCTAAATCCCTGTCATTGATCCCTCACTAAACAGAGAAGTCCCTTTCTGTTTACCTTGTCTATGCCCACCATAATTTTATATTTCTCAATCATACCCTCCTTCAGTCTCCTCTCATCCAAAGAAAACAACTTGAGTCTATGTAGGCTGTCTTCATAGCTAAAACTCTCCAGCCCAGGCAACATCCTGGCAAATCTCCTCTGCACCCTCACCAGTGCTATCACTTCCCTCCTATAATGTGGATTCCAGTACTGTAGACAATAATATAGCTGGAGCCTAGCCAACTTTTTAGACAGTTCCAGCATAACCTCCATAAACAACGAACTGCGAATGCTGAAGATTTGAAACAGAACCAGAAATCGCTGGAGAAACTCAGCAGGTCTGGCAGCAGTTGTGGTGGTGCATTGAAGTGGCAGGTAACAGGAAGCTCGGGGTCATTTCTATGGAGTGAGTGTAGGTATTCCGCAAACCAATCACCCAGACTGTGTTTCATTTCCTAAACGTAGAAGAGACCACATCATGAGCAGTAATTACAACAGAGTAGATTGAGTGAAGTGCAGGTAAATCATGGCTCCACTTGGAAGGTGTGTCTGCAGCCTTGATAGTAACGAGGGACAAAGTCAACAGGCAGGTGTTACACTGTTTGTGATTGCATGGGAAGGTGCCATGGGGGTGTGGGGAAGTGTTGTGATTGCAGGAAGAGTGGATTAGGGTGTCCCAGAGTGAATGGTCCATGTGAAATGATGGATTGATTGATTGTTGTGTGTACCAAAGTACAGTGAAGAGCTTTGTTTACGAGCAATACAGGCAGATCATGTAAGCAAAGATGTACAGATCAGAGGTTGTTAAAAAACTTCGACAGAGGCATACAGGTTACATCGCACAGGACGTGCTAGGCGAGATCAACGTAAGTTTTACAGATTTAGAATTTAGTTTAAAAGTGTGGAACAGTAATGAGAAATGTTAGAGTTAAATCTGCTGTAGGGAGTTTGCAAGGAGTCGCACAGTGTCAGTGCCAGCTGGGGAAGGGAATATGTATCTAGTAAACGGCTGGAGGTGGTGGAATTTTTGCTTTCCCAATTTCGTTTTCATGCTTCCCCTTGCACATCTGTACTCCTCTAGTGCTTCTGCTATTTTGAGCCCTCAGTATCTGCTATAAACATCCGTTTTTCTCTTCATCCAATTCTGTGTATCCCTTGATATCCAGAGTTCATAGGATAAATTGGCCCCACTCTTTATCCTTTTGAACATTTTGGCTCTGAATTCTCCCCACTTCCTTCTTGAATGTGTTCCACTGCTCTGCTACAGAATTACCTAAAAGTACCGAGTTCACTCTGGCCAAATCATTCCTGATCTTATTAAAATTGGGCCTTACCCCAGCTTAGAACTTTGGTTTCAGGCCAATCTTCGTCTGCAAAATGCTCCCCCACTAATACTTTAATCACTTGCCTGGACTCATTACCTAAAATAAGTCCAGGACTGGCCCTCTCTTATAAGACCTTTTACATACTGGCTTAAAAAGCTGTCCTGGATGAATGTGAGAATCCCGCTCCCGCTAAACCTTTCACACTGTGGCTCCCCCAGTTAATGTTGGGAAAGTTGAAATCCCTTACAATCGCTACCCTTTTGTGCAATGTCGCAGTATGAACAGTCTTGTGAGACCACTAATATGGTACCTTCTGTTTCCAACAAGTCATTCCCTAAACAAACAGGTGCTGTAATAAAGCAACCTTCATACCTTTTTTCCAGGAGATCCTGATTGACCAATTGGACCTCTGAAACCAATGCCAGGCTCTCCCTGGAAGTTAAGATGGCCCCATTATAGAACCCAAATAATGAGCACTTTTCAAACACCATTGACAATTGATTATAATAACAATAGTAACTATCTTTACCAATCCATTGTACATATAAATTAATTTCAGTTAATACTCAGGCTATAAGCCATGGAAAAAGATAGCTTACTCTCAAAGAATGACAGATCACCACCTTCATCTCAAGCAAAATTGGGGGTGGCCAATAAATGTTAGTGTTGCCAGTGATGCTCACATCCTGTGAATGAATTGAAGAAGTCTCCTAAACTGTTTTTGGTGTAGGGCGCCACTGAAAATATTAAAATAACTCTTAATTTTGAAGTGTTGACTGACTTTTCAGTCCAAAATATTTTCAGCATTTCCATTTTATTTCAGATTTCTATCTGATCCTTGGAAGATGTTGGCCGTGACAGTGAAAATCTGGAAAAGAAGCTATTGATAAAGTTGTTCAGTTTACTGGATAGGTCAGAGCAGAATCAAACAAGGTCAGTCGCAGTTGGACAAGAGGAGATGTTTCTGGAGGAGGGAATGATTAACCAAGTCGTAGGACTGCAGAAGGGTCCAGGAGGGTGAAAGGGATAAATCAGTTCTAACCTGCAACATTAGTACATCCCAACCCCTAGCACTCACACCATTATAGCTAAATTCCCATTATCAATACAGGGATGTCTCAGTACATCCACATGCTTTGCATTTAAATGGGTCTCAGGCAGGAGCTTCCTATCTTCACATCTGCATGAGGAGCATTTGCAATGTTTCTTTTCCATAAACTGGTGGACACAGGGCATTATAGACGGGGAATCAAATTCTATTACTATGATACATAGATAGTATTTTATTCTACATTTTTTTATGGTGGGTTTGGCAATGGTTATAATTGATGCTAACCCAATTGTATTAGACACAAGTTCTGTTTAAGGTAAGAAGATGTTTCATCGTACCAGTTGCAACAGTCCCCACTTCAATCAGCTGAAGAAAATCTAGTAAACTGACATTGAACTAAAAACTATTTACGTAAATTTTAATCTCACCTTTTGACCTTTCTCACCAATTTCTCCTTCGTCACCCTGAAGTGAAAATAATTCATATTTGGTATTATGTGTGGATTGGTTAACATTTTCATTGACAGAGGGTGTTTGATTGTTAACATATTTTGTTGATTTTCTTGCTCCAAACAAGTTGGTATACATAATGAAAACCAAAAGAACTGCGGACGCTGTAAATCAGGAACAAGAACAGAAGTTGCTGGAAAAGCTCAGCAGGTCTGGCAGCATCTGTGAAGAGAAAATCAGAGTTAATGTTTCAGGTCCGGTGATCCTTCCTCAGTTGTATTGAGAACTCCACTACGTCATAGGGGGTTGGTCAGAACAATGGAAAACAAGACAAATGTTGGCTAAATGAACATAAATAATCAATTTAAATTATCTTAGATTAAATATTCAGTTTGGCTTTCCTGGGGAAAGAATTAAGTGAGAAATGCATAAAATACAGTGTAAATTTCATATTTCAAATAAATCAAAACTATTTAGTAATCCAAGACTGTTTAGGTCTCAAAAGTCAAGGTTAGACCAATTAAACTCCATAATCAAAGAAGCAGTAATGCAGAGAAAGTTAAAATTGTTTCTTTAAATATTTAACTTTTGAAACATTCCTGAGGACACAGTCTTTTTTGGCAGTGGCAATGAGGAGCAGAGCAATGCATTATAACTTGTGGTTTGGAAAATTACTGAATAGTATATTTGGTTTAGGTGTAGAAACATCACCTTAACTGGGAATTGGTAGAGGATTGGCTTTTTTATACATAGAAAGACAAAGTGATGAATTAAGGCCCTGTCTGCTTATTCAGATGGATGTTAAAGGTCTTACACAATATTCAAATAAGGGCAAGGTGTTCTCTTGACTAACAGATATCCTTCAACGAATACCACTGATGTGAATATTTAGTTCATGATTCATAGCAAGCCATTTAGTTCAACATCAATTAGAAATGGACACCAAATGTTGCATTGCCAGTGACTCCTATATCCGATGAAGGAATAAGGAAAAAAAAGTCATCTTAAATAGTTAGCCTGGAAAGAGCAGTGCAGAAGCTGCAGGAGCAGACTGGGAGAACACATATGACCAAAGCTAGGACAAGGAGCTGAACAGTCCATAGTCATGAGGGATTTAAGAAAATTAAGAAAATTAGAGGGCTGCTTAGCCAAAAACTAATGAAAGGATCCTCACACAATTTGTAACTCTAGGAACAAATTGAATTCTATGAGAAATCAAAGTAAATTCCAGAGCACTGTGGTATTCCTTTTGTGTTGGTCCCAGGAAAAGTAATTGAACCCTCAAGAGTGCATAAGATAGGGAAACTCTTAAAGGTGGGAGAAAGCAAATACAATAAAGTAGAATTGAGATTATAGCAATAGCTTATGTAAACTACATGAAGTAAGCTATTCATGCTTACTTTTTTTGTTCTGTGTACAAAACGTTTCCTTTCTATTAAAGCACATGAAATGTTATGTCATAATTTTTTAGATTTTTGAATTTCTTTTTAAACATTAACAGATCCTGGCAGAATCATAACACATTAAAAAGCAGAGCAATTGGTCATTTATCTCAATTTTTGTTTGTAAGCAATTATTGGACATGATTCTGTACAATACAAACTACTTTTGGTCATCCTGAAAATAGGAAAGGTGCCATGTAAATTCAAGTTTTTAGAATATGAATTGTATAGTAGAATATTGACAAATTTAATAAGAGTTCACTTGGATTTTGTATAAGGAGGCCATGCTTCACCAAATTAGCTACCAATTACATTATTACCAAATTACTCTTCTTGTGCGGGAAGATATGCCAAAGCTTGTCATAATGAAGGACAAAGTGACAGTGAACATGGAGATTTGAAAGATTAAGATACAAAAGGAAACTGATGGCAGAAGATAATTTTAAAAGCAAGAAAGAATGCTAAAAATGGTGAAATGGAAAGATTGGGGTTTTAGATTTTAGAGTGCTTAAGATGTAAGGCAGAAGAGGGGGCAAAGCAATGAAGATTTTTGAAAATGAGGATGTGAATTTTAAACAACAGGCAGAAATCTGGTGGTGGTGGAAGAGTGGAGAGCATGGATCAATTGCAGAACTTGGACAGCTGGACAAGCAAGAGTATGGAACATAGAATGGCTGAGGTGTTAGCTTATAATCTTTTTGATAAGTTGAAGCTTGAGAAGGATAGTGGTACAGCCAGCTAACAGAACATTAAATTAAGTCAAGTCTGAATATTACAGAGCCAACAGAATGAGAGAGATAGTAGCAAGTTATGGACAATATTACAGAAGTGGAAGAAAACAATTCTGAAAATAGAGCAAATCTGGGGAGGAAGCTGAGTCCAGGATTGAGTAGCATACTAAGTTCTGTACATCCAACCCCAGTTGTTTGAATGTTCTTGACAGAAACGGAACAGAATGCTCTCAGCATTTGCAACATTCAGCTTGAAGATGCTTTCAGAGTGTGGTAACAAACATTGGAGCAGTGGAAGAGGCAGTTTTTGCAAGGTTTCTGAGTGATCATGGATAAGGACATCTAACTGGCTTTTAAAAGTATGGTCCCACACAAATGACATGTGAAAAAGATCTTCCCTAAAGATGATTTAGACAGCCGCTGCTGTTAATGAAAGCCATTCCTTGTGCTGGGGACTAATGAATAGTAGAATTATTTAGGGCTTGGTCACTCAGAATTTCCTTTTTGTGATCCCTATTAAGGACTTACATCAAATTATTCTGAGTTGTATCTGTAAGTTTATCGATGTCATTTTGTCAAATCAGTCATTCTCTCCGATAGAGCATGAAACAAAAATGGACATTTTCTAGTGCTTGCAATTGAGAACTCTGACATTGCAGGGTATAGTGCAGCTTCAAGACACCTGCTTTGCTAACATTGATAGTGTTTATGGAAACAGGATGAGAGATGGTTCATGAGGAAAATAAAAATCAGCAGGAACCAGTTGAATGTGTCGACGCAATTACATCAGAAACCAAAATCAACCTCCTGATAGCTGTTCAAAATGTCAGCAATTTTTTTTGAGAATAAATATTTCCCATTTTTTTGACCCACATACCTTATGCCCTGGTTCACCTTTTACACCCTGGAAGGAAACACCAATACTGGGTAAGGCAAATACATCACATCACATCACATCACAAACCAAAACCAGCCTCCTGATAGTTGCTCAAAACGTTTACATTTTTTGAGGAGAATAATTTCTCATTAGTTTTTAAAACTTTGTCTTCCCACATGCCTTATGTTCTGGTTCACCTTTTTCACCCTGGAAGGAAACACCAATACTGCGGTGTCTCAGATCATGCTTTAATGCATCAATCATATCAGCACAACATAGTCATCCTAGTTAATACTTCTTACATTATAACGACTAACACACTTCAATGGCTGCAAATTATTTTAGACATTCTGACATGAAAGGCACTCCAGAATTTATTTCATTTTCCTTTTCACGTTCTAAGCTTCATAAAACTTAGAAGGGCAGATCCAGGAGCCCTGAATATATTAGATTTCCTATGCACAGAACATGGTAGAAATAAAAAGCGTGGTGAAAATTGCAATCCTGTTTTTTAAACAATCCCTTTAAATGGATGAAACATTGGGTGAGAACATTATCAGAGCACAATTTTCACAACTTGCTTTCCTCATCACTTTGCCAAGACCGTTTAATATATAATTGTATACAATTACATGACTATTTGGGCCATATTGTTTTGTAAAAATACCTAAATCATTGCAATTTTTTGTCTCTGAAACATTGTAATATGATAACAAATTCAGGGCCTCCTCTATTACCCAGTGGACAATGCCAAGTAAATGATACCAGTGTCCAAACAGATCCTAACATATGGTTCAATTTCCACAAGAGTTTGCAAGGGACCAGTCAAGATTTATCTACCCTACAGCAAGTAAATTAATGGTATTTCATGTTATTTCTTAATTTAAAAAAAGGAGAGAAGCTGGGAGGCAGATCAGGCATAACCTAAATAAATTGCGAAATAGACTATAGTGGTTGAATGGTTTACTCCTATTCCTACAAAATTCAAAATAGGGAACTTACAAAGTGTACATGTTTAGGTGAATTTCTGACCAAATGTTGACTGACATTCTTGAGAGGGTGGAGGTGAGAGGGGCCGGGATGGGGGGTGGTGAAGCAGTGTTGGGGGTGGAAGTGGGGTGCGCTAAGGTGAATAACTTCATGAGTCAAATAGGTACTAAGGTAACCATGCCTGACAATAGGCAAACTGAATCAACAGTTGCGGCAGTCTCGGTAATCTGATACCTGAGTCAAGCAGATATGTTGTATGCTGGCATAACGTTGATCACTGTCCAGCCAGATTAAATCACAACTGAATCTGGTGGTGTAGACTTGTCACTTAGGATCAAGTAACCAGGTAACTTTGAAAGTCTAGGAGATAAAGCAATCTTGGTTGGACCAGGAACTGGAATTTTGATTTTTGTTTTAAAAAATTACCTTTTGACCTTTTTGCAGTGATAATTCCAGTGTAGGAGCAGCAACTTTCTTTGATTTATTCTGCTAAATGAAATAAGAATTCACACTTCAGGCGTATTTTAACAAAATACTTGATACAACTAAAGTGCAATTATGTTAATGGAAATATTTTCCTTCTCTGTTTTCAACTTGCTGCTACTAGAATCCTGAGGAAGGAATGAACCAAAAATAAATCTATTTTATGGTATTTAACAGTGCCTTAATGTACAGTTATTTCAGAATGAGATGAAATCTTATTTACGTAAGAACAAAGCTATCATTCACAACTATGAAGTAGTAAGAGAGTAGGCAAATGTCAGGCTTCATTAGACTATTCAGCCTTGCCCCTCTCTTTCTATGCAACCTCTTCCAGCTCTTGAACATTCTGAGATCTTGATGTTGTTCCAAGTTTGGGCTCTTGTGTATCTTGCAACATCAGCATCCTTATATACAAAGCTCTGGAATTCCCTCAATGAACCTCACCATCTCTCCAGCTCTTTCTCTCTTTTAAGGTGGTCTTCAAACTTACTTCTTTAACTGAGCATTTGGTCATCTACCGCATGCCAGCTGGTGTCACATATAATTCAAAGAACATTTTTGGATTTTTGGATAGTAAGAACTGCTGATGCTGGAGTCAGAGATAACACAGCGTGGAGCTGTAGGAACACAGCAGGCCGGGCAGCATCAGAGGAGCAGGAAAGCTGACGTTTCGGGTTGGGACCCTTCTTTCTGAAGAAGG
>JAHRHZ010000045.1:13633381-13648290 GCA_024137785.1 Ginglymostoma cirratum | reverse complement strand
AGGAGCAGGAAAGCTGACATTTTGGGTCGGGACCCTTCTTCAGAAAGAAGGGTCCCAACCCGAAACGTCAGCTTTCCTGCTCCTCTGATGCTGCCCGGCCTGCTGTGTTCCTACAGCTCCACGCTGTGTTATCTCTTATTTTTGGACTTTTATTGTGTTAAAGGTGCCAATATTATTACAAGTTGTTGTTGCATATTCACACTTCCCTGAGTATTGTTGATAAAATAAAATGATGTCAAAGCTTTTGTCTTGCACTCATCAGGACAATTCACAAGAATACCAATCAAGGGTAAAACCAACAGTCATAATGTATGAGAAAAGAGATGAGAAGAAATTACTCCTCTCAAAGGATCCATGAATCTGTGCAGTTCAGTACCCCTGAGTGCAGTGGATGTTGGGGCATTGAGTACATTTAAAGAGGAGGTAGATAGATTTTTAATTAGTAATGGATTGAATGATTGTGGAAAGCAGGCAAAGAAGTGTGGAGTCGAGGCCAAGATTAGACCAACGATGATAACATCAAATGCAGAGCAGGCTCCAGTGCCCAAATTGCTCCTAGTTCTTATCTTCTTATGAGAGTTCTAACTGGTTGCCAAGTGGTGATCTCGGTCCCACCACCAAGTGTGTGAATCAGTATTCATTGAACTAATGAACTCAGCAACATGTGAAGTTGAGGTCCTTTTTAAAGATGGCATGTATGCCCAAGTAGATAGTGTTGATGTGGGATTCCTGCCAGGCCCAGCTCTCACAAAAATTTTCTTCGGAATTCATGGTGGTTGTGTCTTTGATGGAATTGTATCCAATATCTGAATTCCTCATATTTCTGGTAAGTAGAGGAAATCTTTGCTATATGTGAATCCACAGTGACATTTTAGAATGATTTAATGGGCTCCATCCAACTGTGGAAATGGGACAGTCAATGAACTCTTTTTCTCCAATGTCCTAATGGAGAAACAGGCAGGGGAATCTCTATTACTGTCTGTTACAAACTTACCTTCAGTGGTCAATGTAGATGCTGCCATTGCTACAGTTCTACTCACTTTAAGGCTGGCCTTTTTGGATACCTCATTAACGGGGCTTGAGCCATTTGTTTTCCTTGCAAATATGCTGCTGGAATTGGGCATATCAAAACTATCCCGTGGGATAACAGATATCCTGATCAGGTAATTTCTCGCTGTATATTGTGTAAAACTATGAGAGGCCTGGAGGCTCTTGGTCCTGAAAAACTGTCCAGTCAACCTCAGATTACAGTTATCTGGAAAGGTAAGGAATCTCAAATGTTTGGGCAACAGCAGCAACAAAAGTGGTGCTAACCACAAACAGGATGCTGTTGTCAAGCCAAAAAGACATTTTATCTATCATAAAAATGTGTAAAGGCATATGGATTTCAATACTGGTTTGACGCCAAGTAAGTAGTTTATACATCCTAAAAAAACAGACTGATCATGTAAAAGAGCACATCCTTTCGTCTATTCCAAGCAAGCAAGGTAATAACTATATGCAAAAAGCCTGTGCTTGCAAAACCTTGAATACAGTGTCCAACTGTAGATGTGATTCTGCAATTGGACAATATTTGCTTGATAATCCTAAATGCCTGATGAATTATGCTGACAACCAATTTAGGATTGTTGGTCAGGTTCACAGTATGGCATACTTGTGTGTATTGAAAGCTACATACGGTAACATCCAAGGTATTTTGCAGTTGCAGACAGGAACAACATGTGCATTCACTGTATCACTAATTGGGGCATTCTATATGGCAATGCCTTAATGAATCACAATCCATCTGTCAACCAATCAGCACTCTCCTCTTATGCAGCAGAAATATTGTTTGTTTCCTTGAATTGGTATTCTTGCAAATTATCCTGATGCAAAGAAGATGAAAAGTGTCGACAATATGGGTATTTCTTCAGCAATACTCATTTCCACACCATGAAATAACCACTCCAATATCCATTGATGAGCAGGGAGGCCAATTGCAAATGTGTGGATTTGGTACTTATTTTATCCTGTTCAGAATGATAAACAACTGAGTGAACCCTGAAGGGACTGAAACCCAAAACAGAATGCCTGCCTGTGACATTAACCGATCTATCCATCTTACTAAGTCGTACATCAAACAAAGACAATCCGCGCTCATAGTTGTTGCAAAGGTGATTTAATTGTAGCTTGGCTTTAAAATTTAGTTAGTGGCTGGTTCATTATAGATGAATTACATGCACTACCTCTCTTGTAATAAATGACTGCCACTTCTTACCATCAGTCTCCTCTTTACTTCTCTCATTCCTGCAGCACCCGGTAGACGGATCTGTAACACAAAATTGTTAAGGCAAATATTATGGACTTCAAATAAATATATGTTAAACAGAGTAGGAAAGGAGTGGTGTTGAAGAAGACTGGGAATTATTCAGAAGTTTGCAATTAAATACATCTTATATCAGAAGTATTCATTCCTGGAAAGCTTTCATAGCAAATCACTTAAAACTCAGATCCTATTCCTGTATTTAGAAGTTCAAGCATTCTGTTTTTCAGTTGTTTATCTCAAGAAGTTGAAAAATTTGTACAATACATAACCCTTTTAGATGTTCGTCACTGGACTTTTTTGTATGTAGAATGACAGAACGCTAGAGTAGTTCAGGAGGCCATTCAGCCAATTTTACTTGCTTCAGCTCTGTAAAGTAGTTACTAAATTGTGTAGAGATAGTAGGAACTGCAGATGCTGGAGAACCTGAGATAACAAGGTGTAGAGCTGGATGAACACAGCAGGCCAAGCAGAATCAGAGGAGCAGGAAGGCTGACATTTCGGGCCTAGACCTTTCTTCAGAAATGGATTTCTGAAAAAGGGTCTAGGCCCGAAATGTCAGCCTTCCTGCTCCTCTGATGCTGCTCGGCCTGCTGTGTTCATCCAGCTCTACACCTTGTTATCTATTATACTAAATTATGTAGTTCTCCAACTTTGCCTTTTCTCATATGTCCTACAAAATTTTCTCCTTCTGGAATTTATTCAATTCCCTTTTGAATAATTTGTTGAAACTGCCTCCATTTCCCTTCCCAACAGTGCTTTGCAGGTCATAACAACTTGCTTGGTTAAGAAAGAAGTTATCATTTCACATTCTCATCTCACATCAATACTTGATGAAATATGACACTTGGTTGCAATCGAAAGTTGGGGGGGGCGGTTTCATTTGTCTATATCTCCATCAGGGAACCACAGTGGGAGAATATATTAGATGTGACTTTCTGATATTTTCATTATGCACTCCAGTTAAATTATAATTTCTATTGCCATATTTCTGTATGATTTTTCTACATCTGTAGGTGCCTTAATTCTTAATAAACAATTTCGGATGGATCTGTTATATGATCCTGGTTACATAGCAACATGAACAGGTCACTCAGTCTCTTGAATCTCTTCTGCCATTAAGTGGGATTGTGGCTGATCTGTGTTTTTAATTCATCTATCTGCATTAATCCCCACCCCTTCATACCATGGTAGAGCAAAATCTATCCATCTAACATTTACAACTATTGTAGCCATTACTGTTTCCATTTTTTATAACTATATCAAAGTAAAATATATGAATTCTGCAATCCAATTGTGCATCAGAAGTGTACATTACCAATTTGTAAATGATCAAAGACAATTTCCCATCAAGTCTTGCTAATTTTATTTACCCTACTGTTATTGATTATTGGATTGGGGGAGGAGCTCACAATTTCGAACTGATGCAATACTTATCGTCTGTAATATGTTATTCTGATTTTCTTTCGATAAACAATGTCTTTACTTATGCTGTTTAAACAAGGATAAAAGCCTATAAGCTGATGTTGGAAAATTATACATATTGTGAATACAAAATGACTTACTTGTTCCTCCTGCCATGAATCCATTCTTCGCACCCTGACTAAAGGCTTCCCTGAATTTTCTAAGAGATTTTGTTTCACCTGTTTCAAAAGATGAGAGTTTGTGATAAAAAAAGAACAGTACAAGGTAAGTGTCTTGTTTAGTGTATTTGTGCTTTATAGAATGTTCTGGAATTTTATCTTGCTATCTCTCTGATGCATATTGCAATCTCCACCTTGGGACATATTACTATGTTAAGTAT
Organism: Ginglymostoma cirratum; assembly: GCA_024137785.1. NCBI lineage: Eukaryota > Metazoa > Chordata > Chondrichthyes > Orectolobiformes > Ginglymostomatidae > Ginglymostoma > Ginglymostoma cirratum. The sequence goes on along the minus strand of JAHRHZ010000045.1, from coordinate 13,644,184 downwards.
GTTGTCGAGATTCAAATAGTATTTTTGTTGTCTTAATCAACAGAGCTTGCTTAACTTGAGAGTGGGATAAAACCAGTGAATGCATGGAATCTAGTAGTCCAGCCCAAAAGCAGATATAGATATTTAATGTGAGTACTGCTCTATAAAAGATCCACGTGTCTTCAAAAATATGTGTGTTATAATGAAGAGTTCAGGTTATAGAAATTTGGCGTATTTATTAATTGTTAAAACTATGCCTCAACAAGGTGTCTCAGTTTTAGAATAGTAGACCTACGGCAATGATGTGACATTCATAAGTCATCCTATATTCTCTTAATAAAGTTGTCACTTAGTACAAAATAAATTCAATTTAGAATAAGGTCTGCACTGCAGTTCCACCAGGAACTGCATCAAGATTTCCAAACCAATGTTATATAGAGAAGGGACATTCATTTCATCAACTGGGACTGGATTTCAAGTACCATGAGGTGCAAACTCAATACTACTGTGAGTTTCCAAAGCTAGTGCTGCTGCTCTATCACTGATCAACTCTTTCCACCAGTGACATCTTGTGCTTAGAATAGACCCTGGAAAACGCAGATTTGCATTTCCTTGTGGCCATCTGTATCATATGCTGTATATCACTAGGGAAGCTATATACCACAGACAGACATCAGTTGGTTTCTGGGGCATAGCATGGGAGAACTGAAATTCCAAAAGAGAACACATATTTAATCTAATGATCCCACATGTTTACGTATATCCAGTACAATCAAGTGAGTAGGAAGGCAAAATCTTTATTGGAGACGGCCCAAATATAAATGAAGGGGAGTAGCTAAAATATGTTACATTTATCAAACTTGAGGCAAGGTGCTGTAAAGATATATACTCAGGATGGATAATAATAAAAAGAAAATTAAGGAAATGAGTGGGCAAAGAGAATCGAGGAGCATAAAGGCTGGCAACTGAGATTTTTATACATGATTATAGAACAGATTGAAAATAAAGTCAAGGCACTGTAAGCACTATGTTAGAATGGAAGGCTACATAGTTTCTGCTGGGGAGAGGCTGGTAGTTAATTATTCCAGACTATAATATCCTCAAAGACAGTTGTAGACATGAGTTGTAGAAAGGAACTGCTACCCTGGTACAGTCATAGGAAGGAAAGTTGAATCTGGCTGGGTTAAGAAATGAAAAAAAAAAGTTAATCTGATACCATTAGGAGTATATTTTAGATCAACTAAGTAATGAGAAGGAAATTATGAATTTATTGGCAATTTAGAGATTGTTGGTGATAAGGCCATACATATGAGGAAATACCAAGAAGACTGAGAAAAGGTCCTTGGGAAATAGTGAACATTTTAGGTTATATAATTGATAATGAAATAAATAAAGTCATAGGAGAGTCCAATGCACAGACTGGAAATGATTGAATTTGAATTGGATGAAAGGAGACTTAGCTCAGAATAATGGGTTGGAAAACTCACAGATCAAACAGTGGACCAGGAGTGGGAAATGTCTAAACACAAAAGATGGGTAAGATAAATATTAAATACAGTGGGACTAAACTAAAAGGCAGAACATAGAACATAGAACATAGAACAATACAGCGCAGAACAGGCCCTTCGGTCCTCGATGTTGCGCCGATCTGTGAACTAATCTAAGCCCATCCCCCTACACTATCCCATCATCATCCATATGCTTATCCAAGGACTGTTTAAATGCCCCTAATGTGGCTGAGTTAACTACATTGGCAGGCAGGGCATTCCACACCCTTACCACTCTCTGAGTAAAGAACCTGCCTCTGACATCTGTCTTAAATCTATCACCCCTCAATTTGCAGCTATGCCCCCTCGTACTAGCCGACGTCATCATCCTAGGAAAAAGACTCTCACTGTCCACCCTTTCTAATCCTCTGATCATTTTGTAGGTCTCTATTAAATCCCCTCTTAGCCTTCTCCTCTCCAATGAGAACAGACCCAAGTCCCTCAGCCTTTCCTCATAAGACCTTCGCTCCAGACCAGGCAACATCCTGGTAAATCTCCTCTGCACCTTTTCCAATGCTTCCACATCCTTCCTGTAATGGGGCGACCAGAACTGTACACAATATTCCAAGTGAGGCCGCACTAGCGTTTTGTACAGTTGCAGCATGACATCATGGCTCCAGAACTCAATCCCTCTACCAATGAAACCTAACACACCGTATGCCTTCTTAACAGCACTATCAACCTGGGTGGCAACTTTCAGGGATCTATGTACCTGGACACCAAGATCCCTCTGCACATCCACACTACCAAGATTCTTTCCATTGACCCAGTATTCTGCCTTCCTATTATTCTTCCCAAAGTGCATCACCTCACATTTATCTGCATTGAACTCCATTTGCCACCTTTCAGCCCAATTCTGCAGTTTATCCAAGTCTCCCTGCAACCTGCAACATTCTTTCACACTGTCCACCACTCCACCGACTTTAGTGTCATCTGCAAACTTACTAACCCATCCACCTATGTCTGCGTCCAAGTCATTTATAAAAATGACAAACAGCAGTGGTCCCAAAACAGATCCTTGTGGCACACCACTAGTAACCGGACTCCAGGCTGCATAGTTTCCATCAACCACCACTCGTTGCCTTCTTTCAGAAAGCCAGTTTCTAATCCAAACTGCTAAATCTCCCTCAATCCCATGTCTCCACATTTTCTCCAATAGCCTACTATGTGGAACCTTATCAAAGGCTTTACTGAAGTCCATGTACACCACGTCAACTGCCCTACCCTCATCCACATGCTTGGTCACCTTCTCAAAAAACTCAATGAGGTTTGTGAGACACGACCTGCCTTTGACGAATCCATGTTGACTATCTCCAATCAGATTGTTGCTTGCTAGATGATTATAAATCCTATCTCTTATAATCCTTTCCAAAACTTTTCCTACAACAGACGTAAGGCTCACTGGTCTATAATTACCTGGGTCATCTCTACTGCCCTTCTTGAACAAGGGCACAACATTTGCAATCCTCCAGTCCTCTGGTACTAAACCTGTAGACAATGACGACTCAAAGATCAAGGCCAAAGGCTCCGCCATCTCCTCCCTAGCTTCCCAGAGAATCCTCGGAAAAATCCCATCCGGCCCAGGGTATTTATCTACCTTCATACCTTCTAGGATTGATAACACCTCCTCCTTACTAACCTCAATCCTTTCAAGTCTAATAGCCCGTATCTCAGTCTTCTCCTCTACAATATTCTCCTTTTCCTGAGTGAAAACTGATGAGAAATATTTGTTTAGCACCTCTCCAATCTCCACAGGGTCCACACACAACTTCCCACTTCTGTCTTTGACTGGCCCTATTCTTACCCTAGTCATCCTTTTATTCCTCACATACCTATAGAAAGCTTTAGGGTTCTCCTTAATTCTACCTGCTAATGACTGCTCATGTCCCCTCCTTGCTCTTCTTAACTCTCTCTTTAAATCCTTCCTAGCTAATCTGTAACTCTCCATCACCTCATCTGAACCATCTCGTCTCAATGTCACATAAGCCTCCCTCTTCCGCTTAACAAGAGATACAATTTCTTTTGTAAACCAAGGTTCCCTTACCTTATCACTTCCTCCCTGCCTGACAGGGACATACCTATATTTGTAGTTGACTAACTATTGCCTATGCTGAGTTTCAGCTGTGAAATTAAAGTTTTAGCAAAGATTTGGTTTGGGTGAGGTTGTTGACTTGCTTGCAGAGCTGGCTTGTTCTTATTCAGACTTTTCATCACCATGCTAGGTAACATCATCCGTGAGGCCTCCGATGAAGCAATGTTGTTCTATTCCGCTTAGAATTTATACTGTCTGCTCCATTATGGTGATCTTTCTGGGTTTGTATAGGGGTCCAATTCTATATTTTGCTAATTGTGAATGAAGATTAAACACAGCAAATCAGAAGAGACCCACCAACTCATCAACAAAGTGTTTGCTGGGATTAAATTCACAAGAGAAGAAGAAAACAACAATAAGCTTCTGTTTCTGGGCATCAGAATTGAGCAATTGACCAATGGGGAGTTCCAAACCTCAGTATACAGAAAAGCAACCCACACTGATCAAATCCTCAATTTCCACAGCGACCATCTCAATGTCCACAAACAAAGCTGCATTAGGACCCATGCATTTACATGGGTCACGACTCACTGCAACACTCCAGAGCTACAAGGAAAGAGGAAGAGAACCTATACAAAATCTTTGCTTTTTTTCCTTTATTCATTCATTCATGAGGTGAGGGCTTTGCTGGTGAGGCAGCATTTATTGCCCATGCCTAATTGCCCAGAGGGCAGTTGAGAGTCAACCACATTGCTGTGGGTCTGGAGTCACATGTAGGCCAGACCAGGTAAGGATGGCAGTTCCTTTCCCTAAAGGACTTCGGTGAACCAGAGATAGTAAGAACTGCCGATGCTGGAGTCTGAGATAACACAGTGTGGAGCTGGAGGGACACAACAAGCCAGGCAGCATCAGAGGAGCAGGAAAGCTGACGTTTCGGTTCGGGACCCTTCTTCAGCAGGATCCTGAACTGAAATGTCAACTTTCCTGCTCCTCTGATGCTGCCTGGCCTGCTGTGTTCCTCCAGCTCCACACTTTTTAGTGAACCAGATGGGTTTTTCCCTGACAATCGACAACGGATTCATGGTTATCATTAGATTCTTAATTCCAGATATTTTATTGAATTCAAATTCCACTATTTGCTGTGGTGGGATTCGAACCCAGGTCACCAAAATGTTATCTGGATCAATAGTCTAGCGATAGTACCACTCGGCCATCGCCTCCCCTGAACAGATATGAATGGATATCCCGCAACTTCATACGCAGGTGCCTACTAAACAGGCAACAACAGGAGGACACAGTACGCCCTAACACACTGGCCACACTGCCCTACATCAAGAACATATCAGAACTGACAACAAGACTCCTAAGACCACTAGAAATCATGGTAGCCCACAAGCCCACAGCCACTCTACGATAAACAATCACAAGGATTAAAGACCCCATTCCCACAACATGCAGAACCAACGTGGTTTACAAAATACCATGCAATGACTGCCACAAACGTTACATTGGATAGACAGGAAGGAAACTAGCCATCACAATATATGAACATCAACTAGCAACAAAACGGCAGAACTTTCCTTAATATCATTACACTTGGACAATGAAGGCCATCAGTTTAACTGGGACAATGTAACTATAGTCGCCCAAGCCAAACATAGACATGCACGGGAATTCCTAGAGGCATGGTTCTTAACCCGTAATGCAATCATACAGAATTGAACCCCATACACAAACCAATACAGATCAAAACCGGAAATGACAGTACTCACCGTATTGGACCAGACAGCATAAATTCCAAATGGAGCAGAATAACACAGCTTCATTGGAGGCCTCACTGATGATGTTACCTAGCATGGTGATGAAACGCCTGAACGAAAACATGCCAGCTCGGCAAGCAAGTTAACAACTTCACTTTCAGCTATGAATTCTGACATTTCTTAGAATGGAGCCACAGTGGGGACCTTAACCCGAACCTGGCATACAAATAGCATGAGTATGCACCTTCATCAGTTATAACTTCTTGATTTACTAGAACTGGGGCCTACTCTGGGGTCCATACTACGATTAAAAACCGAAAGAACTGCGGATGCTGTAAATCAGGAACAAAAACAGGAGTTGCTGGAAAAGCTCAGCAAATCTGGCAACATCTGTGAAGAAAAATCAGAGTTAACGTTTTGGATCCGGTGACCCTTCCTCAGAACACGAATTCCTCAGAACACGAATTCTGAGGAATTCATGTTCTGAGAAAGGGTCACCAGACCTGAAAAGTTAATTCCGATTTTTCTTCACAGATGCTGCCAGACCTGCTGAGCTTTTCCAGCAACTCCTGTTTTTGTTCCATACTATGATTTATGCTTGGACCTCAAAGGTAAGGAACTTAAAATGTCCTGAGTGTAAGATGAAATGATTTCCTTTGAGCTACATGACAGACATTCTAAATTTGTACAAGAAATTGTTTAGTCACAATTAGAATATTGGATACAGTTTTGCGTATCCTTTAATTGGAAAGATATTGGATTAATGCAAAGTGTACAGACAGGATTCAATAAATGCCAAAATAAACAAAAGGTTATAGATGTAAAATGGGCACAAATTTTGTATTTTCTCTATTGGATCTATGAGATTTATGAGAATCTATGAAATCTGATAGAGGTTTTAAAATGAAGGAGCATTCTTATCATTTGGTGAAGGGGTAATATGGAACAAAGACAAGACTATCATTCAACAACAACATGGCATGTTAGAAGAGGTTTTCTTCACTTTGATAATTAAAATGCTCAATTACAATTTGCGAGAGTGTTTAAAACATGTCTGAAAGAACTTTGATAACTTTTTGAAAATGTGTAACTCGAGAAAAAAGGAAAAGGGCAACAAAATGCAATTAGAGTCGACAATTACAGCTGAAGTAGTCCAAAGCAAATTCAGTGGGGAAAATATCCCTTCTGTTGTAATAATTATGAATTTTATTGTCTTTTTGCCTCATTTGCTTTCTGTCCTGAAGGCAGTGGCTTGTGTTATGGTACAGATCCAGCCTTATTTGTGTCTCAATGAAGTTGTAGTTTCCATCCTCAATTAAGATTTAAGTATGTTGTTTGACTTCTCGAAGCTTCCCAAACCTACAGGATTTCCCCAATTCTTCAAGAATGAAAGATTAATCTCCATGACAGTATGGTGAGTAAAGAGAGGGAAAAGTCCTGGGGACTTTGCTTTAATTTTTTGAAAGAATATTTGAATATCTTAATTTATTAGCTTAAAAGATCTTTTGCAGATGGAGTGAAATGTTGTTGGGCCAAAAGTGTAACCAAGTAATTAAGAGTTTCTGTCCTGTTCAGTTTTTTGTAAAGACAGTGGGCTGCCAGGATGGACCTATTGTGCTGTGTGGTGAGGGCCATGTGATGCAGTTTCCAGGAATATACCCCACCAGAATTTGAGACTCTAAATGTCTCAGTCAGGCAGGATTTTACTTCAGGTTCTATTTCAGATTTACACATACATTGAGTAGTGACAAGGATTGGGAACATTTGCTACTTTTCCTTCAGAGATATATAGAAGCCAGATACAGTAATATTGATCATTCTGACTGAGCTTGAAGTATAAAGGTTAAAGATGGTACCTATATAGTTTACATGACCTAGAAATTAGATTGAACCCAAATTAGAGAATTACTCTAGTGCCATGTACCTGCTTCAAGAGGCTAAGATCGTCACAGGTTGTGTCCTAGACTTGAAAAATGGGCATTGCATAGTCACGTCTTTGGATCTAGAATTTCAATATCATGTCAAACCGTACTTCACAAATTGTCCAGTGGACCATACTTAATTTATACTTCCCAATTTATTAATGTGCCATGTAAAGTCACAGAAAAGCTTTGCAAGAGAATTTTAGTGCAAATCCTGTCCAATTGTATAACACATTGCTTGACCTTAACTGATGTATTGTGTCCAGTTCTGGGTACCCGATTGTGGATTGTAAATCATAAGAGAAAGATTCTGAGTATGCTGAACTTTGGGTCATGTGGAAAGATTGGGAAATTTGGAGAGATGATTTGATAGACGCTTTTAAAAACATGAGTGATCTGGACAAAGTACATACTGTTTTCATCCGTAGAAGGATCAGTTTTAAGGTTGTTGGCAAACAAATCATGCCTAAAAATAAAGTTTTATATTGTTCTTGGTGAGGATCCAGAAAGCCATGTCTGAAATTGTGATGGAAGCAGTTTCAATCATGGCTTTCAAAAGAGAATTGGAGAGTTTACTGCAGAAGAAAATTTCGAGAGATAGTGAAAAGGCAAGGTGCAGCACCAAGAAAATTGCTCTTACACAGAGCTGAATGGTTTCATTATTTGCTGTAAACATTCTGTGATTTTCTTAATTGTAGAGAAAAACACAAGTCATCAAGATGTCAAATTAACACTATTTGACATAACCATTTTTAAAGCATTAATTAAATGATGGACTAGGTGTTTCAAAATGTGACCTTTAGATTATGTATCCATTGAATAGGCAGAATGTCCATTCCCATTGAAACATTCCAGGTAAAACAAGGTAATATCTCTTATTTCTGTGAATGCTCTAGCTCTACATGAATTCTGCACTCCTCCAATTCTAGCATCTTGCTCATTTGCAATTGAAGGTTCCAACATTGGTGGCCCTACCCCTCTGCTGCCTTGGTCCTAAATGGCATAAAAATTTTCTCCATAAACCTTACTGTCTCCCTTCCATTCTCTCCTCATTTAAGATGTTTCTCAAGCCTTACCCCTTTCACCAAGCTTTTGGTCACCTGTTCTAATATCGCCTTATATGGGTCAGTGTGAAATCTAACATTCCTGTGATACACCATGGAATGTTTTTCTGCATTAACAGACAACATATAAATGTAACTGGCTATTGTTGTAGATGTGTTTAGCCTAGAAGGATAAGTTACTCGAGGATTTAGACATTGAAGTGATAAACTGAATCCATCCCCAAAGCTGCATGGGTTTTATTTAAAATTCATTTGTGGAATCGGAGAGTCACTGGCTGGCCAGCCAGCATTTATTTCCCACTTATTCCAGTCCTATCTTTAAGCTCCTTTAAAATGAAGGAGAAATATTTCTGAGTCTTGCCTGGATTTCACAGGCAAGTAAATGTTGAAAAACTAAGTGCATTGATCAAAATATTGTCTGATATTCCAATATTTGCTGCACTCAGTGGACTCAAAGGCCATTGCATTAGGCCAGGAAATCTTTTGTTAAAGTTACAAAATTATTCAATAAATCATTTTAAAGAAGCTTTTACGGTAAGTTTAAAATGTATGTTTCATGTCCTCTAGGTCTATTAAATTTGAACATAAGGAAAAGAAGTGGGTTCTACTAACCAGGTAATCTTCACTCAAGTTTCCTTTACAGATCCCTTTCAGACAATAATTAACAGCCATTCAGTGAGGTTTTTAGTTGGTGAGATATCCTTTTGGTGTAGATTTATTTTGTTACTCAAATATTGTTTAATAAAGCTCACAAGGAGAATTTTTCTTTTAAGACAAGGAGAGTTTATTTTTTTAGTTTACATATTTTCCAAATATTAAGCACAAAACACAAAATTCAACATTACCCCTTATGATGTTTTATTACACTTTAACAAAACTATGAAAATACTCTGATAAAATAAGATAATTTACTCACAATGAAGTATTTTAGGATGGTTGAAAATGCCAGTAAGACACTGGTAACTCAAATCTAGAAGCTCTTTAGGCATTTTAAATGCATTTTGAATTTCTTGAAAGCAAATTCTTTCCACAGCCCACTCTGAGAGGTAAAGCCTTTGCTGAAATTATGCTGTGTAGCCTGTTTATTGGCAGTTGGATTAAATGAAGTTTGAATTGTTAAGACCAAGGAAAGGTAGCTAAACAAGTCTATATCTTTTTGATAGATCTCAGTATGCATTCTTCAGTCTTTAATGTTTTTTCTTCTACTGGGTGAGTTCATATGCTTGCTGGGGAAGCTGCTTACCTCAGCTGGCCAACTGGTTTACATGTGGCTCAGGATAACACCAACGAAACAGGATTCAATCCCTGTTCTGGCTGAGGTAGATTTGGAACAGCCTTTTTATCCCACCTCACAGTAAAATCACAGCATAAGTAATGATTCGTCTGTGTTTCTTTAGTCAAGATTGTGTTTGAGAAATGCCACAATCATCTACCATTGTCACTCAGGTGTCATGTATAAAATGGTCTAGTTCAGGGCATCCTAAAGAGAGGTCAGGACATGAGCATGAATTGTGGGATTGTGAGCTTTAAAAATGGAGTTCTGACTAAATTATAACAATGGCATCCCAAGCTGACTTACAGGCTCCCATTTACACTTATTATCCTCCCCCTTCACAGTTCTCACTTAGGCATTGTGACAACTTTCATGCCTCAAATGGATTCACTGAGGGATAAGGTTTGGGAAGCACTGGGCTACTAGTAGAGAAAACCTCCATCCCAACAACAGCCTTATATTTAACTCAGCACAGCATGTTGTACTGAACCAATGCAGATTTTAATTTCCAAATTGTTGGTACCAGAAAGAGATCGCTAGTTTAGAGTCATTGTATACCAAATCAAATTACTTTTGAGCTTTCAACTTGATCCATGAGGAACTAACTTAAAACCTACAAAACAAGCTGAGAGAGGACTTAAGGAAAGATGTTTGCATTCAGTAGACTATGAACTGAATACAGTTTAACTCTTGTCAACTAGTTATGTTTGACCCAAAATTCCAAATATAAAAGAGTCCTTTGGCTTTACCTTTTTTACCTTTGGCTTTAAGCCAAAGAGTCATCTGACTTAGCCCCTCAGCTGTAACCACGGGAACAGGAGTAGGTGCTTAGGGTCAACGGATACAGCGGTGCTAGTTTGTTACATATGTCAACTGCTGTAAATAATCAAGCGTGCCCATGTAGATATTGGCACAGCATAATATAGCAGAAAAGAGCAAACCTCTAGAATAGCACATGTATCTTGAAACAGTCAATAAATATCAAAAAATAAATCAATACAATATTCCAATTACGCTTAGTAACTACTAATAGCAAGAGATGAAATTAATATTATTTTTAGATTCTGGGCAAAACCTTGTATTTTATATACATTTTAATTAAATTTGTATCAGAGATAAAAGGTACTGCAGATGCTGGAGAATCCGAGATAACAAGCATGGGGCTGGATGAACACAGCAGGCCAAGCAGCATCATAGGAGCAGGAAAACTTGACGTTTCGGGCCTA
>JAHRHZ010000045.1:13612923-13632981 GCA_024137785.1 Ginglymostoma cirratum | reverse complement strand
CCAGCCCCACGCTTGTTATCTTAATTAAATTTGATTCCTTTTTAAACCTTAAATATTTGAAGCAGATGAATCTTTTAATAATATTAGAAAGTTTTAAACATTATTTTTCTTCTTGCAAAGTTCCCTTTTCAGTTATTACAAGATTTCACTTTCATTTAACACAAAACAATTACTTAAGTAGTAACATAGTTGAAAATAGTTTCATTGAGACAATAATTGATCAATTAAAGAGCAAAGCATGATTTCTTGATTAATTTTGATTTCATGTTAATTTGCCAATGTGATGAGGAGTGAAACTATGTCCCTGGAATCAAATTGTGTTCTATGAATATTTAAGTGTATCCTAAACATCTATTTTCATAGTAGTGTTAACCTGTTTTAAATAAACAGGTGACACCTCTGAAAGGAATTTCATATGAATTAATTAAATATTCACACGTTAATTTTAAAATGTGTCTTGTCATCAAGTCAATTTTTGCCGACTCTTGAGTGAAGAATATTTTCAACCTCTATTATTAAAGCAATGTTGGAAGTAGCCTAGCCTGTGGCATAGCTTTTGGCTGCTGGCATTGCAACAAGCCCATTCTATTCAAGGTCATGAATTTATTCATTGTGCATTTAAACCAATGTTAAACAGTATACTGTTTCAGATAACTCAAAAAGCCATAATTACACTTGGTGATGTAATTGCTACGTGGATTATCCATGGTAAATGTGGGGTTATGGGCAGAGGGAAGGGATTGGGTGTGGGTGGGTTGCTCTTCAGAATGTAGGTGCAGACTTGACAGGCCGAATGGCGTCTTTCCACACTGTAAGGATTCTATGATCCATTGATTCTATTCACTGTCTCAGTACAAACCTAGTTCTTAATTCCTTCCCTTACTATTTATCATACTCATCTAACATTCCATGTTTTATACCGTATTTCATCTAAGTTATTGTGTGCGCTAGGGAATGAATTATTGACTGTTGCAGATTTTACAAATTTAAGTTCTTTTTAAAATAAGTCTGGCTATGTAAACATGTGTGAAGAATAAGAGGTTCACTTTGAAGTCCAAACCATTTGTCAAAACAGCCCAGTTATTAAAGCTTCACATGACATTACATATTTGAATTGGTAAACTGAATAGAGCACCTCAATTTCCCAAATTTCTGACAGAATTTGGATCTGTGTGGATATGTGAATGATCCTGTGTAAGTGAAGAAAGAAATGAAGTTTAATTTGTTAGAATGTTTCTGCAGAGAAACATCTTCCATGTGAAGGCCAAGAAAGGATTAACACCTCAAATAATTCACAAAGCTTGGACAAGTAACGTTTTTAGCAGGTGAGACAAATTTGTTGAGCTACGGAGAACAGGTAAATGATTATGTTTAGATTTTGTCTTCAAGTACTGACTAGTCTTTATTTTTGGCTTGGAAAACATATGATTATGAATTATGTATCAATGAATTAGGAGCAGGAGTATTTGGTCCCATTGAGCCTGCTTTGCCATTTAATAAGATCATGGATGATCTAATTGTGGGCTCAAGGTCACATTTATTCCTATCCCCAATACCCTTTGACTTCCTGGTCAGCCAAGAATTTATCTACTGTGCTTTAAAAATATTCAATGACCCTGCCTCTACCTCTCTCTGGGGAAGAGGGCTTCAAAAACGCAACCCTATGAAAAAAAGATTTTTGCTCATCTCCGTTTTAAATTGGTTACCCTTGGGCCAATAATCAGCGTTATTATTGATAAAAGCAAACTTTAAATTAAAATTTGTTGTAGGGCACAGGATGCAGTACAGATATGCAAATATTTCTCCTGGCTATTTAATAAAACTGTGGCCTACAATTGTCTATTTGATAGATCCTTTCTCAGCGTACTTTGCCTTCCTTTCCTGATATCTTCCAGCTTGGTTTGCTCACAAAGCTGCCGTTTTTCCTACATCTGCCCATTCAGCAAACTCTTCTTCAGCACCCAGTGAGGATAGGGGAGTTTGCTGATGGCAGTCAAGTGAAGCTTGAAGCTGAATATGGTCTGGCCCCCTGTTCAATACTCAGAGTACTCACTACTGTTTCGTCACCTCTTCTAGGTGAGAAATCAAAATGGCACTCAAAACAATCTATTTCCATTTTCCTAAATGTTGTGAAATTAACCTCTTTTCTGATAAGAGTCTGGCTGTTTGTTGAAAACCATAATCTCATCCAGTAATGTGATAAAAGAATCTGGACTCTTTATCAGGAAATTGTTCTCAAAATGATTTAATTGTTTCCATTTTTAATACTGAAAGAAGGGCATTGGAACAGCGATTTACAGGTAGTGGCAGGAGAGGCACGTCATTCAAAGGATTCAATTCTGGGGTGTACCATGTAAATCTATTTGTCTTAGAGTCCCCATTCGGGATTGGAATCGCAGCTATGTTACCTTCTCAAGTTGTGTTTAGCACATTACTTGATCGCATTATTGCTCACCTTTGATGCAAGATGATGTGTATTGGTAATATTGAAAACATCTGGACTAGGACCATCTGCCTGCAACACAAGGAATAACATATCACAGACATCTTCCCAATGTATGCGCCTTTGTAGCCCAGCTCAATGCCCTCAAGAGTTGAGCTCGCTCGAAGAGAAGCAACATGTCATACAGCCCTTCCAATCTTCTATCAATCGTTTAATTAGATTGTGGTTGATTTGTATCTCAACTCAATTTTTCTGTCTCAACTCCATCCCCTTCATAGTCCCATTAAAGACTTAAGGAATTTCAAAAGAAATTCTTCAAATTCAGTCACAAAAATGTTAACTGGTTCATGATTGACAATGGCTTTTTTCTTACAGCTGTCTTGTGATCAACAGCAAAATTCCAACAGGCTTTTTAATTGCTTTTTGTATTTATCTATTGGTTTTTAATAATCAATGTAATTTAACTCCGAAATCATTTTGTTCCTGTGGTCCCCAGGTTTATACCATTTCAGAAAATATGCAAATTTATTTTTCTTGGATCCAAAGTTAAAAACCTCTTATTCACCCACATTGCAGTCTATTTGCCAATGTTCGTTTGGCCAAAATAAGGTCTTGATCCTTAATACTGACGCAGTGAAGATGGAGGATAAAGAGGTCGTGAGACCACATACTTACAATTAGCAACAAAAAGAGGAAATTTACCATTGATGTCTGCTTGCTTTTACGTCTCCTTGTCTTTTGCTTTTCCTGTTTAAAGATGCAAGAATAAAAGGAAGATTTAATGTTGCATAGAACAGAAATGATGGGCACTTCAGGGTACAGCAGGCAAGTTATTTTAATCACATTGCACATATGTGTAACCCAAAAATCAAGCAGTGTTGTTTCCAATCTCCCTCGTAACTCCCAGTGAGATTAATGAATTCCCCAGGCCAGTGAGGTGTAAGCAATTGTGATTCTGGGTGTTGCACTGAAATTTCAGGGCCCCTACATTTAGTCACAGCGTACTTGAAGGTTGATTGGTTAAGTGCGGTTGGTGGAGTCATAGAATATTCCACAACATATGTGAAGTGGGAGGTACACAACGATTGTGTGGAATAGTTTTGTACTTTGAAAGCTTAGGCAGAGCTAACAATGACAAATCAGAGTTATGATGTGGGTGAACATGGTGTCAGTAATGGCACTTCACAGCACCAGTGAGAATATATCATGGTGCCTTGGCATATTGGTTTATTTTGCACTTTGACTTTAGTTAAGTCTGGCCTACTCTTATCATCACAGCTCTGCTCTGGTATATACTGTCAGGGTTTGGGCGGGGCATTTCAATGCAAAGATCTGAGATTGAGGGTTGGTTTGCAGTAGTATGGAGTCAGGTCAGGAGAGGTAATGATGAGATGCTGAGTGGAAGGTGACGGAAAACAGCAATTGGATTCTTCAAATGTGGGGTTTCTTACATTCTACATAGCTGGCATTCACTGGGACTGGGTTTCCTGAAAACCATTGGTGCTAGCACATACATTCAAAAGCCTGACCATTTCTGCGGCCAGTGCTTTGGCTTTTGAGCCACCAAGACAGCTGCCACTATTTTCTTCCAAAGGCTCTTACGTGGAGCAGGAGATTAAGATACTTAACTCATTTCTATCACATGGATCTTCCTATTGCCCCTGTTCTGAAACCAAGTAACTAGATAATGCAGCAGAAAGCATTGGCTTTCCTAATTTTGATCCCTGATTATCGGAAGGGCCTCCTCTTAACTTCTCCGTATGGTAGATAGTATCGAGGGCTCTGATCAGCCAAAACACCTATCACAGCTTTGGTAGGTGGTCAGTAGAGGTCTCAGGGGAATAATGACGTTGATAGTTGTTTACAATAGCTGTTCATGGCTCTGCTGAATGCTGCTGGACAACCTCAGTGAAAATTGTCAGAACTGAAATTGTGTTCAATGAACCATGACCCCAACTAACCATGGCAACCATCTGTTGCTTTTGTTCATGTTATTTTCTGCCAGCCAGATTGATGCCAGTCAGTATACTCCCAGGCCCACCTTAGTCATGTTTGTCATGATCTGGCCATCAGGCACTTTTCCAACAAGTGGCAAACTGCTCCTTTCTGGACCAGGTGATAAGCTCCAGCCTTCGGCAATGATCATTTCTGAAATCTCAGGTTGGCCATTCTCACTCTTTCTCCTTCCTCACAGTTCAGACCGCTCCAGTCTAGGCAGCGTCCTGGTAAATACCCCTTACATCCTCCCCGTGCAATCACATCCTTCCCATATAGTGGTGACCAGAACTACATGCAGTGCTCCACCCGTGGCCTAACCAGCATTTTATATGATTTCAGCAATATCTCCTTGCTCTTGTATTCAATGCCTCAGCTAATAAGAGCAATTAGCCCATATGTCATCATAACCATCTCATCTACCTGTCCTGCTACTTTCAGGGATCCGTGGATATACACAGCAGTGACTCTCTGATCTTCAGTACTTGTCAGGGTTCTACCATTCATAGTGTAATCCCTTGCCTTGTTAGGTTTCCCATCTGCAATACCTCACTTTTCTGGGTTTAATTCCACTTGCCACAGATCTGCCATCTGACCAGTCCATTGATATCTTTCTGCAGATTACAGATATCCTCCTCACTATCACCTGATCAATTTTCATGTCATCTGCAAACTTCTTGATCTCAGCCCCTATGTTTAAGTCCAAATCATTGGTGCACGCCATGAACCCAAGCCAGCACCGAGCACTGTGGTGCCCCACTGGAAGCAGTAAAAAAAAGCATCCTTTACCATCACCCTCTGCTTCCGACCATTCAGCCAATTTTAGATTCAACCTGCCACTTTGCCTTGGATCCCATGGGTTCTTACCAATGTTCCCTCTAAGCTGTGCAGCTTCTCCAATATTCCATGCACTACAATTGGTGTACTAATATGGATCACATTAATTTCCAGTTCCAGAAGTCGCTGCCATGTAAGGACCTTGGAGGTCCATGCATAAAAAAGGAAAAATTAGGGGACAACTTTGGCTTCTACTTTCTTGAGCAGTTTGCCTTACTAAAAGCCTTGCTAAAGTCCATCTAGACAGATCAAATGCATTACCCTAATCTATGACAGTGATAATATGTAAGCCTGTCTCTCTGGAGACTCGATTTGCGGAATAGATTTCACCTGCTTGAAGGAATGGCATTGAAAGATTTTATGTTGTTTGTCACCTCGCTTTTGAATTTCAATCTGGATCATGTGACAATTCAGTAAATGGCAGAAAATTTTATTGATCAAGTAAAATCTAGAATCTTAGATTATGGATTGAATTTGAAAGCAATAGTGATCAGAAAGAATACATCAGAAGAAAGTGGAATGAAACTTGAAGTGAAGGTTTCGATACTGGAACAAGTAGATAAGTTTGTTTACTGAGGACAAATCACAAAAGAAGAAGTAGTAGAGAGAGAAACAGTAAATATTGAGTCTGTTATGGCTCTTCTTCATGATGACAGAGTATACTTGAGAGGTTAACTGTTTTTCTCTCCACAGGTGCTGCCATACCTGATGTTCTCCAGCATTTTGTTTTCATTTCAGATCAATTCCACAGTATTTTGCTTTTATTAGAAGTACAGATAGCCAGAAGTAATTTACAAAGATGTAAAAGTAACTTATCCTTGTCTCCCCAAAAATTCTTTTGCCAATTGGCCAAAAGCTGTATCCTCTGATAACGGAATCTGCAGTTAGTAATTGGTCTTATCCTTCCATTTTTTTGTCTACTTAATCATAACCTAATGTCATATCTAAACAGCTGCTTTTTAACAAACTCAAAAGTATCTGGAAAATGCTTACAAATGATCAACTGCCTATATTAGGTAATTATGATCACAAACCCCTAAAATCTAACAAGTGAAACCTGGGTCCATCCTTGACACTTAACAAAACCCCTCATAATTTTGAACATCTCAATTAAGCCTCCCCTCAACCTTCTTTGCACCTGAAGAAAACAATCCCAGGCCCTCAAGACTCTCCACATAGCTCAATATCCTTGCTATCATTCTAATAATTGTTCTGTGCCTGATCTCTAAAATTCTAACATTGTTGCAAAAGCATGGCACACAAAATTATGGTCACAATCAGAAGCCTAATCAGAATTTTTCCAGAAATAAGCATGTTGCTGCTGATATCGCCCTAAAATGCTAATCTTACCTTCATCCTTAATGTAGGGGCTGAAACACTTCCATTCTGTGATAAATGAGCTGGGTCCAGATGACTAGGATCTGCTGAATCTGAGTCAGGTTCTTCTATCATTCCTTCTATTTTTGACAGAGACCGGCTAGATATGTCATACTTCAGAGATGAGCCCTGTACCTTATCAAAACGAGAACAAAATGTTCATGATTATTATATGCCAACAGGGCTAATTCTACTAGCAGAAGTATAATTGTAAATTGACAATTATCAATAAGGAAATAGAATAATGTGCACCAGAGGGTGAATATGCAGGGAGAAGTATCTACTGGAGGCAAATCTGAAGAATAATGGACAACAGGGTAGAGAATAATGGACATCGGGGCTAGATTTTGTGAGCACATCCCCATCCCTGCTGGGAATGCACTTGGCATAAGGATGTAAAATATGTCAGGTAGCTAGCCTCTACCCTTTCTTTGATTCCAGAGGGGATTAAGCAGTGTGCACCTTCCATCCCCATCAATAAAGTTCAGCCCAGACATGAGTATACAGAGAATAATGAGTATGGCTGGTTAATACTGAGAAGTATATATATTAGGGTGAATTTAGAGAGAAGTGGCCTTCAAAAGGTGGATATATAGAACAATGAACACTGGATTCATGACAAAATAACAGGTATCAGTGGGGTGGGGAGTGGCTACGATTTGAATATACAGAGAGCATTGTGGACTAAATAATAACATCCAGGGACACTGCATCCCCACCCTATTAAAAACCATATACCTCAGGCAGAACTTGTTCGAACTGACTATCAATTCACACCAAAAGAACTGTGCATGCTGTAAATCAGGAACAAAAACAAAGTTGCTGGAAAAGCTCAGCAGGTCTGGCAGCATCTGTGGAGGAGAAAACAGAGTTAACGTTTCGGGTCCAGTGATCCGAAATGTTAACTCTGTTTTCTCCTCCACTGATGCTGCCAGACCTGCTGAGCTTTTCCAGCAACTTTGTTTTTGTATCAACTCGCACACCTGTTTTAAATCCTGGATTTTCTTTGTGGTCTTGTCTTTCTTGGAGCTTGAGACCTGCTGGAGAACCTCCTCCATGCCACTTTGAAGAAGTCTATCAATTAATTTCTTCAAAAGAGACAGCTGCAAAACAGATCTCGTATTATCAATACAGAATTATAGGCAGTGATGGGTGGAATTTTGTTCACATTCAAAATGTTTGCTTAATTGTAATACAAATTCTGTTAAACAAAATACTGTAAATATTGTCAAATATTCCTTGGCTGTTGAATTGCTTATGATTCAACTTTATTTTTTCCTTTTAAAGAAAATAAACAAATATGTATGATGTTAAAGTTTGTACAATGAGATCAAGATTAAAGACCGGGATACAATTCCTATCTTGACAAGTCCTTATGCCAGTCCTTTCATCATTTACCAGTGAGGCCTGGTCGAGAAGAGCAGAGCCTTTAAAACAGCCAAACAGAAAACTCGTCACTTAAAACATTAGTAACGTTGGCAAGGTCACACTTCTTGTTTATCTGAAGTTGCTATGAGAAAGTGGTGGTAGCCTTCTTCATGAGTTATTGGACAGCCTTGTGGCATCTCACCAGACATAGCTAATGAAATAAGAAGTAAAATTCAAAAGAAAAGATTTGCATTGATCTGGTGCAGACTTTCGGCAAGATGGAGCAGTGCGAGGGGGAACCCAAGTCCCAGAGCAGCGCAACTTACCTTGATGCAGCTGAGCGCCGGTGGCAAGCGGGACTGGAGTCTGGCGCAGGTAGTCAGACCATGTGCTTAGCTGCTGCTATTTGAAATTCTTTACCAGACTGTAATGGCAATCCTTTAGCTATGTTATAACTATCTTATTTCTGACTTATTTTTGTCACTAAGTAATGTTACTGCTTTTCCTTTTATTCCTCTTTTGCATCCAAGATTTGTACCTAGGTAATTGTGCCTAAAATGGCACCACTAGAAGGTAGCCATTTTGTAAAAACTTTTCACTGTACTCCTATAATGGAGTACACGTGACAATGAAGGATATTCTATTCTATTCTATAGATGATTTTGCAGAGTGCCAAGGAAAATTTAATCACTGTTGCAACTTAGCAAAAGCGGCATCCAATTTGCAAACAACAGTGTGATAATATCCAGGTAATTTGTTATAAGCGATAAAAGCAAAGTACTGCTAATGCCATAAATCTTTCAGAAATAAACACAGGTTTGGGCAGGATCTGCGGTGAAAGAAACAGATTTCAAATCAAATATGACTTTTCCTCAGAACTGTTGGGTCCCCTCCTGATGCCAGGTCCCTCCACTGGTTTGAGCCTCTTACCTAAGTCCATTCGAGACCTATCACCTGTTGAATATAGCCATGAAACAATGGCCATGAGTTCCCTTTAAAATTTGGGCAATTGGACTCTAATTTTGATCTTGACTTAATGTTGACTGACAGCCAAAGTGTGTGTTGTTACTTGGGATTATGAACATACTATTGTACAAGTTGAGGCAGTTTGTGATACTAAATCACCTACATACCTTTATTCCATAAATGTCAAAAAGCCTTTCCAAATCCTGAAGATTAAAAAGAAAAAAAATAACAAATAAGGGTGAATAAGGTTAAAAGTGGAAGAGGTGATACCCGAGGGCAGGCAGGTATATGTAGAAGGATGCAATGCCAATGGACATTTACCACCTTTTCCTTCAATCCTGGTAAACATTAATCTGCAGCATGACTTCTGGTCATTTTATCTCAATAGCAAAGGTATGCAGAAACCAACTGTTATGCCTAGGCCTCTGAGGTAAATTAGCTTTTTTTCCATCAGCTAAATGGTACAATTTTAAAAGGAGGTTCAGGAACAGAGATTTTAAGGGTTCACCCATAAGGCAGCAGGGGCCTGTGCCCTGTCGAGCTGGAAAGTTGGCAACAGGCTAGCAGCACATCTCTCAAGGGAGGTGCCATGCAGGGTAACAGCTGAGGTGAAGTCCCACCAGCAAGAGTTACAGGTGAATCAGAGACCAGCAGTTCTTTGTTGCTCAGCAGCACCAGTAACAATGCTCCTAATTCAGGTGCATGACCACAGGATCAACACAACACCCCAGGCTTCTGATGAATGATAGCAGGAAGAGCATTGCAGGGTGATAGCTGTTGGAGTGGAGTGGAGGGGGATGTCGGCAGCAGAGACCCAATGCCGGGTTCCTGAAAGCACTGAATGTCTTTGAATAAGGTGCATCCTTGGCTACTTGCATGGTTTATTTTACATGCTTTCTACATGGCAAGTCTCCTGCCTGTCATTGGGTGACTAAGAGTGGTGGAGGAAAGAACTTATTGTAATATTCTCTCACCTTGATATCAATTTCTTTTCCTTGTGGTCCAGGATCACCCTTAAAAAATGGTGAAAGTTAGTATGTTTGAGTTAGAATGTGAGATGAATAATCTGAAAGTGAAAGAGAGATCCTCATTTCTTGCAATGAAGGAACATCAAAAAGAGGCAGGTTTTCCTTTACAATTGGGCCTAAAGTTTAACTTGGATGAAGAGAAAGGAAAACTCTTGTCTAGCA
Source organism: Ginglymostoma cirratum (assembly GCA_024137785.1). Lineage (NCBI taxonomy): Eukaryota > Metazoa > Chordata > Chondrichthyes > Orectolobiformes > Ginglymostomatidae > Ginglymostoma > Ginglymostoma cirratum. Next base: position 13,622,805 of record JAHRHZ010000045.1, on the reverse strand, counting down.
GAGTCCCAAACTGTAACACAAACTGGCTGGCTTTCTTTCAATTGTTTCACTAGAGAAAATATTGTAGCTATGTCATATAAATTGTCAAGCCTCAGCTTCAAAGCTTGCATCAAATGCGAAACGGCTCTTCATGATGGAAGTTCCAATGTACCATAGCCTTGTCTTTTTGGTTCTACTCTATTTTAGACAATGGGTTATTGCTCCTCTGACCTTTCATCTCTTGCTCTACCTAAACTCAAAACATGGCATCCTCAATCCTATTTTGCCAAATTACTTGTGTTGTAATCATTTCCCAAGAGTCAAATTTAGCAAAGTAATTTACAACCATTTTGAGTGCATGACCCCTCCCCCTCCCCGTTTCTGAAGAGGGTCCCGACATGAAACATCAGCTTTCCCGTTCCTCTGATGCTGCCTAGCCCACTATGTTCGTTTAGCTCCACACTTTATGTCTGACTCCAGCGTCTGCAGTTCTTGCTATCTCACAGATCTTGTAGTAGCTTTTAAACCCTTTACTCCTATCAAAAGAACTGCTTCCCCTCCCCCATTTCTGATGAAGGGTCTAGGCCCGAAACGTCAAATTTTCCTGCTCCTATGATGCTGCTTGACCTGCTGTGTTCATCCAGCCCCACGCTTGTTATCTCAACATTTCCTTCACGCTTTCTAAACTTCCACATTATATATAACTCCTCTTGGTTCAGAGAGTGGATAGGTCACCTGTCCTTTTCCAGAATATGTAGCCCACTAGTATATCATGAAAGCAGACGGGGATTAACTCACTCACTTTAATGCGGACGCTTGCTTCTACTGAGACTTGCTCACAACTGCACTGCTGAGGTCAGGAACCTACAATCAGTATTCTGTGCTGCATTTCCAACTTATTATATACAAGGATAAGTAGTTAGCTGAAAAGGATCCTCTGTGTTTCTAAACAGGACTTCAGAAAGTTGTAACTTTTCATTCACTTCAATAAGTGGAAGCTCCTATGAATTAATAAAGCATCTTACTTTTTCACCTTTGAGCCCCCTTTCTCCTTTCTCGCCCTGTAGGTTAGAGCAGACAAATTCAAAGAATTTTAAGTCTGCAAAGATTGCAGTCATCACAATGAGTTTCAACAAAGAATGATTTATTACAAGGTCAATATACAGGAGTTATACAGGAATATGTACTGCAGTGAGATTATTTGTAGAACATGGGTTACAGGATCATTGATTAGGGAGCGGGTGTCACAGGAGCCCTACATTACAACAACAGATATAAGAGTAATAATGTAAAAAGGAGCTGTCCATTAGAAGTGCATGTCAAAAAAATTACTGGAGCAGATTTTACAGGAATGGTTATTACAGAAGTATTATAAGAGTCTGTATTATAGGAACAAAGCAGAAGAATTAACCTTCATTCCGTACAAGCCTATAATTCCATGCTATGGGAATCTACTCCACCTCTTACTTGTTAATATTTATCAAGGAACAACATTTTGGTTATTGAGAAGATACTTTGCTTGTTTAGAACAATGTAACTGTGGTGCGTCATTTGTTGTGTTTGGTAATGGATCAGTACAAAAGGCTATGACTTACTTGTATACCAGGGGGACCAGCAGACAAGGGAACGAATGGTGAATCTGTATAATTGAACCCAGTCTCCTGCAATGACAAGTTGGTCAGTGCCATATGCATTTTTTAACCTGTTGCAGCATCCTTATTAAACTTTAAGTAAATCACTCATTCCATTTATCCTCTTACTATTCAACCTCTGAATGGGTAAATGCTTCCAAACCATTTTCTCCTCAACATCTCCACCCCAGCCTATCTGCTGCTCACAAATAGCAATCCAGAGGTAATCAACAACAATAGGCTGGGTGTCCATAATAATCAGAAGTTGGTGCACCCTGGTTTTTCACATACCTCGTTGAAAGGCGAGGGAGCTCCTGGGAAGGCTCCTGGTCCAGGAGGCCCAGGCAAACCGGGTGCCCCTTTCTCTCCTTTCATGCCATTCTTGCCCTGAAAAGAAAAGAGAAAGATCAAGAAGATAACTATTTGAGAACAAGAACACAGTGTTTGATTTCTGAAAGACATTTGTAGTCCCAACAGTCCCCTCCAAAAACAAGACCAAATCCAACCAGAGATAACACCATGTGGAGATGAAGGAACACACCAAGCCAGGCAGCATCAGAGGAGCAGGAAAGTTGACGTTTTGGATTAGGGCCCTTCTTTAGAAATGGGGAGGGGGAAGGGAGCTGGGAAATAAATAGAGAGAGAGGGGTGGGGCTGGGGAAGGTAGGTGGGATAGTAATAGGTGAGTGCAGGTAGGCAGTGGTAGGGATTGGTCAGTGAGGTGGGAGGGGCGGATTGGTGAGAGAGAAGATGGACAGGTTGTGTCAAGTCAAGGAGGTGGAGATAAGAGGGAGAGTTGGTCATGGGATGAGGCCGGGGGCGGGGAGACTTTAAAAACTGGTGAAATCCATGTTTAGGCCATCAGGCTGTAGGCTCCTGAAGTGGAATATGAGGTGTTACTCCTCCAGTTTGTGGGTGGTGTCATTGTGACACTGGAGAAGCCCAGGATGGGCATGTCACCCAGGGAGTGGGAGGAGGAGTTAAAATGGTTGGCAACCGGAAGGTTTGCAATTTTACATTCACTTCACATCAAGATTGAAATTGCTGTGAAATTTTTACCATGTATGAATAAAAAGATTGGACCGATTGTTCAAGAAATTAAGAGATACCCCATAAAAGATAGGACATAGTGCAGGAGATGTCAGAACTTGCCATACAATTTACAATGCTCTACTGCCACACAAACTATTGGCATATTCTTTTGTCTCTTTCTTTCTTCTCACTCCCAATCTAATCTTTATTTCACTTTCCTGACTCAACTCCATTTCACCTTTCTCTAACCTACCATTTCTTTCTCAATCAATAATTCTCATTAGTTAGGGAGGAAATACTGAGGGTCCCACCTTTCATTGAGACCCTACAAGTCCTCACTGCACCATTATCAGCTCACACTTCCAGCATCTGAAGAGCAGAAAATTTAGAGCTAAAAGATTCAGAGAAAATCTAACTCCGGGTCACAATGTGAGATACCTCATCCAAGCAAGATGTGGCATATGACCTGGATCTTTTGTAAAGCAGCAATCATGGTTAGGTTGTTGCCTCAGTCCATCTTTTCTTCACCCCAACGCTGCTCCACATTTCTTGCCAGGTCTTCCAAGGCCAGTTTCTCCAGAAATGTTGTAGTATCATGGGGGAAGACTGGACATGCCTCCAGTTTATGGCACTATCTGCCATAAAGCAAGTTCAAAGGTCTACTGGTGAATGTTGGTGGCTAGGCAGGATAATAGGTGGATGAGGTAAATGCTCGAGTAATTGAGGTGTTTGATGGGTTGGTGGCAGGTGGGTAGGTGAGTAATGGGTGAGTAGGGTAATGAGGCCAGGTTGGAAGGAATCTGGAAGTGGTGAGGAGTAGTCAGGTCTTGTCAGGGAAGCTAGCTGGGTGGTTGGTGTTTGCATGAATGGAATGAATCGCTGGGTCAGTTTGGCACGGTGGTCAATCTGGATTGTCAGGGATGTGGGGAGGGAAATGGGCATGTATGAAATCAGTGTGAGTGATTGGAGGGGTTAGTTTTGTAGTTACCCAAGACTACATTTTAATCTAATATTTATTGGGTAACTACTTAGATAAGTACCATGGAACTGCTCTAGTTCAGAGTCAGAGATTTTTATGGAGGGTCCTGGGGAGCAGGAGAATTGCCTGTCTGACTTTCAGACTTCTCAGTCAATTGTGGCAGAGTTGATCGTACCAGGTCAAAATTCTACACTCAGCTGTCCAGACAGCAGGCAACAAAGTTCGATTTGAATGGAGGCAGCTGATCACTGAAATGTCTAGCTGACTCCGAGAGAGGTGTATGCACATGCGAACCAGTCTCTGTCCCACTCCCACAGGCTGATTGTCTCCCGGCCTGGGTGGAGACAGAGGGTCTCTATTGTGGCAACGATCTGGGCCAGGGTGTCTGCAGTTAAAGAACCTGCAAGGTGATTTTCTCGTTCATTTATTCCTGGTAATCCACGGACACCTTTCATACCTTGCAGAACAAAAGAAAAATGTAGCTATACCTTTGTGTCAATGATCTCTCACTTAACTGAATGGATGGAAAATGACATATTCCACTGAGTGCTTGTTCACTCTATACCCTGCACCTGATGATCCCTTGCCCCCATGCACACTCTGTAGGACAGGTACATAGGAAGACACAGCACAGGAGGTATCCATTGGCCAGTGCTACATCATTGGAGGGGTCATGCAACTAATCTTGTTTACTCTGCATAGCCCTCCAAATGTGTTTCCTTCATGTATTTATCCAATCCTATTCAGTATAACCACCTTCACAATGTAAATCAGAACGTTCCACACCTGATGCATTTTGCTAATATGAGGTGACAATAATCCTTATCACACAGTGAGCAGTTAGGTTCTGGAATGCACTGTCGAGAAACGTGAGAAAGCAGGTTCAATTCTGGCATTCAGAATAGCATCGGATGATTATTTAAACAGAAACAATATGTGGGGAAAAGGCAGGAGATCGTTAGAAAATTAAATATTGGTTAAATAAATGGTCTCCTCTGCATTGTTGCAATTCTGTGATTTTGTGTTAATGTTCATGTAAGTTCGGTGTAGGGGAGAGATGGAGATAACTATCCACAAATTGGGATAGATTTTAACTTTGTGCGATAGTTGAACACAGGTGGTAGTGGGTCTCCATCCTGTTTCACATCATACTCAAAATATAACCTGGATGGATGTGACTGCCAACTTGTTATCAACCATTTGATGTTACAGCACAAATTCAGTGATTTAGTAAGCCCAGCTGTTCCATCACATGGGAGACACTGAAAAGACAAGTCCTTTCTTGTAGTCTTACCAATGCCCAGAAGAACTGAAGAGGAAAATCCTTACTTTTACAAAAACAGAAATGCTGGAGAAATTCAACAAGTCTGGCAACAACTGAGGAGAGATAAAGAATTAACTTTTCAGGTCTAGTATGACTTCTTCCTCAGAAGTATCTTATTAGACTCTAACATTAACTCTGTTTCTCTCTCTGCTAATGCTGCCAGACCTGCTGAGTTGCTTCAGCATTTGTGTTTTTATTTCAGATTTCCAGCATCCACAGTATTTTGCTTTTAGCCTTACTTTTACAGTCAATTCCTCATGTGAAAAAGAATAGCATTCCATTTGCGTTCTAATTACTTGCTAAACCTGCATACTACGTTTTTTTTGTGACTCATGCACTTGGACACAGATCCTTCTGCACTTCAGAATTCTGCAGTGGTTCTCTGTTTAAGTAACACTCCACTTTGTATTGTTCCTACCGAAGTGAGCTACTTCGTGTTTTCCTCCATTTTTGCCCAATCACTTTATCTGTACCACCATGCAACCTCATTATGCCCTCTTCACAACATGCTTTCCTACTTATTTTTGTGTCACTTCCAAATTTAGCTACCACACCTTAATTTCCCACATCTTAGTCATTAACATAAATTGTAAAAATGTTGAGGGCCTGGCATAAACCTCTTAAGGACCTACTCATCATATCCTGCCAATCAGAAAATGACTCATTTATGCAAACACTCTGATTTCTGTCAGCCAGCCTACCTTCCACTCGTGCATGAATGTTATCCCCTACATCATGAGCTGCTACATTTCACAATCGCCTTTTATATGGCATCTTGACAGAAGCCTTCTGGAAATTCAAGTTTGGTACATCAAAGTGTTTCCGTCAAACATGATGTCCCTTTCACAAATCCATACTGTCTTTTCCCAATTACCTACATATTTTTTAAATGCACTGTTACAACCTTGTTAGTGATCAAAAGAGGCTGTATTTTCTTGTCAGTCTGCTACTGCATTGAGATACTTGGATCTCTATCTTGCCACAATGCTGCAAGATGCCAGCAAAGTGGGTTCAATTCCCCAACACTGGCTGAGGTTACCATGAAGGATTCTCTTTCTCAACCTCTCCCCTTGCCTGAGATGTGGTGAACCTCAGGTTATACAAGCATCAGTCATCTCTTTCTGATAATACAGCAACCCAGTGGTCTGATCAGTCTTATGGCGACCTTACCTTCAACTTACACAGTGATACTCTCTCAGTCTCAGTAGTACTGTAACTCTCTATTTACAGTGTGATATACTCCAGACTGAACACAGCTGTCTGGTAAGCTCTCTGGTAATGTTTCGATTCTGCTATCATTCGAGTCTTGATCAATGGCTCTCTCTGCTCTGCTGGTGTCAGAGTAATATCATTCATATATCATTAACATGTTCATTTCCTGTTATTCTACAGTTACCTTAAATCTTCCACCTTTATCTGAATGCACCTCAAGATTTAAAAGTAGTTGATCAGCTCACACTGGAATTGGGATGAATCCTAGCAAGGAGAGGGCAGGTATAGTATAGAATGCTTTCACTGGCAAACAGCTCATGACAGAAGAAACAACTAACTTTAGGAGTAATGTCATAGAGTTCATTGTTATGCCCTAAGGTTAATCGTTTTGAGATGCAGTCAGCTTACATCTTTTCCAGGTGGTCCACGCTTTCCTTCAGCTCCTGGCTTTCCCTGTAACAGAGAATCAAGTGCACAGTTTGAATATCCTCAAATACCATGAAGAAAAGTGCACATTAATAGCAGTGCCATTAAGATCAAAGCACACTGAAGCATTCCAGTCATAGAAGGATTCCAGTTGCCCAGGTATGAACAGACATTGCAGGGAGAATACAAGGAAAAAAACTGCATTTATATAGTGCATTATAGAATCATAGAGCTTAATCAAGTGTGCTGAAGTTGCTTGAGCTTTCCAAGGACTCAAATGAGTAAGGTAGGGAATCTTGTGATGTATTGGTAGTGCCCCTACCTCTGAGTCAGGACACCCAGACTCAAGTCCCACCTGGTCCAGAGGTGAGAGATAATATTTCTGAACATGTTGATTCAGAAAATCTCTCTAGTCTGCAGTGTGTAATAATCTCAAAGAACCAGACCAGCAGACCATAAAGGAAACCAAACAGGGAAAGAAATGCTGGAATCTACAATATAATTCGTTAAAAACAAAAGACCCCTTTTAAAATCTTTTATAATTTACAACAGCTGCATGGTGAGAAATGTCTGGAGCCAGCAAGTGATATGATACAAGCAGATAACATATAGATGTGAATATATAGAACTATATATATAAGTAGAGCAGGATGTGGTGAATGTACCACAATGGTACTCACGGGAATGCCTGGAACACCAGGGAGACCTGGATGTCCAACAGCTCCGGGGTAACCCTTCTGTCCAAAAAAGACCTGGAAGCAAAATTAAAACATGTATCAGCTCCTGACCCCACATAAACAACAATATTTATGAAGTAACACACGCCAGATCATCATTCATAAGAAATTGAACCACGACAAACTATTCCACCTTTTCTAGAACAGATCAGCCAGAGAACATGGTCTGCACTCCAAAGTCAAAAGAGGGATGAACATGAAAGAAGTCTCAGAGAACAAAATTTCAGTGAGAAAGTTGCCAATCCAAGGAAAAGATTAAGTATTGAAGCACTCAAATAAAAATTACCTAGACTTCCAGGATTTTTTTTTTGTGTTAGAGGAAATGAATAATTTGTGACAAGACCTGTGATAATAGCAGCATGCCGGGCAGAAGTCAACACTTCTGGTTGAAGATGATTGTAAATGCTTCAGCCTAGTCCTTTGCACTCATGTGTCAGGAGCTCCGTCACTGGGTTGGTGCAGCGTCCTCCTGTTGTTGGTTCTTTCGTGGTCCGCTACCATTCACAACTAGACATGGCAGGATTGCAAATCTGATTCATTGCTTGCATGATCCATCTATCTCTGATGTTTGGCATGCAAGTAGTCCAGTGTAATAGTTTCGCGAGGTGGACAGCTCTTTTTTGGGGATTCTTGATACTGCTCATAGCATGTTGTCTTGTACTATTCATTGGTTATTATGATCAGTCAACATCTCCATTTATTGCTGTATTGTGCAACAACCAGGATGTTATAGATGAGCTAGAAGAACCTCGGAGATAGTAAGAACTGCCGATGCTGGAGTCAGTGAGATAACAGTATGGAGCTGGTTGAACACAGCAGGGCACGCAGCATCAGAGGAGCAGGAAAGCTGACATTTCGGGTTGGGACCCTTCTTCAGAAATGGGGGAGGGGGAAGCAGGTTCTGAAGTAAATAGAGGGAGGTGGTGTGGGGCTGGGGAATGTAGGTGGGTTGGTGACAGGTGAGTGCAGGCAGGCAGTGGTGGGGATTGGTCAGATACAGAAGAACATTGGTATTTTTTGCATTCAACATTTCCTCAGTACCCGTGAGCAGGCAGCAAAGGATAACTGAATAAAATCGATTACATTGTTTCTTTGGTCTTGTTCTTATCGATGCAGGAACCAGAAACATGCATGCCAGTGCGATATTCAGATCAGAGCTGGAGCTATAGTGTCAGCTTCTCAATTTGCAGTCATGTGGTGGACAAGTAGGATTGAAAAAGCATCTCTTTTGAGATGTACTCTTAACCAACTGTTTTTATGTTGAAATGAGAATCCTATAAGAAGGAAGATTTGCAATCTACATGGTTAAAGATCCAGACTCTTGAAATCGATGGAATAGATTACAACTGAGTAAAGACCATGTCGAGTATAAAAGCAGGGGAAACAGTGGTTGGATTGGGAAGATATAAATCAATAAACAGCAGACAGGCAGCTAAAGGTGTTGGCTCTTGCAGCATTTATCACTAACCATGGATACCATGGTTGATTGATAGAACCTGAACTACCTCGTGTCATATCATTGTGCTGTTTTCCTTAAAAGCAGACTACTATTCTCATACTGAACTGATTCAGTGGTAGCACAGGCTCAATTTACTTGAAGTCTCGAACAGGTTTACTTAAATACAAGTCAATTTATGTACACATCCTTAGTGAAGAATGCCGCTACTTGTCAAATGGTGTTATACTGATGCTTAACTTTTTAGCACCTTCATCCATTAAAAGCAGTAACACCAACAGCAACTTGAAACAAGATCTAAATGTGGTGGAAAACCTCCTATTCCATCTAAGTTTTTACTAAAATTGGGATTCAGAATATTGGAGATTCAGATATATGTTTCACTCAGGAGCAAAAACCAGAATGTTAAAAATTTGAATGTTGTTCTTTTCTTAATAAAACAATTAATACCAATTTGTCTGAAGTCAGACTCTAGCAGCTGTTAGTCGGACGTGATTGATTCTCTGTTCCAGCTCACAACTCCAACATCTAACACAAATGCCCTTTCCCTTCCATATTAAAGGTGTTAGAAGAACTTACGTTTTGCCCAGCTTCACCTTTCCTTCCAGGCTCACCCTAATTAATTAAATTAAAAATGTTAAAGTTTTAAAAAGCAGAATATTTCAGAAATTTGATAACATTCACATTCTTGTGCGTAACTGTCAAGCATTTACCTTGTGCCAAACTTTTCTCTTCCTCTCAACAACTTTTAACTCTTGGGAGTATTCAAAGTCTGTTCTAGACTTCATTATTTTCATGAGTTGAAGTTCTAATCCCTTTCTGACACTTTTGGCCAGAGTACAAGAAAAATCTACTAATCAGTTGTGGCACTCCTCTTCCTGAATCCAAACTGTGTACATTCTAGCTGCACGCCAGGTACTTGAGCACAAAAAATAGGCTGGTACTTCAGTACAATAGTGAAGGGGTGCAACGCTATCAGGGATGCTGTTTTACAGATGAGATATTCAATCAAGCTGCCGTCTCGTGATATGTAAAAGATCCCACGATACTACTTAAAAAAGATCAAGGACTTTTCCAGTGTCCAATATTTATCCCTGAATCAACAC
>JAHRHZ010000045.1:13544047-13612523 GCA_024137785.1 Ginglymostoma cirratum | reverse complement strand
TGATCTCCAGCATTTGTTGTTTTCTTTCAAAGGAAACCTGGTTACGAGACCATTTAACTTCTGCAATTTTAACCAAAATTAAAAATAGAGACCCTTCCGCTGCAAAACATTTCACTGCATGTTCTCATTTGTTGGATCCCATATCTTCCTGTTCTTCATTTCACTCAAATCCAGATGTCTTCACTACAGATTCTGGTGGAATAAGGGCAACCGGAAGCATAGATAGTAAACCTTGCTTTTTTCCCACTTCTGAAACTGTATAATTATGTCAATGTTTTTCATACATTCCTTTCCTTGTCAATTGCTATTATTTTCCACAATACCTTTAGCCCAATTGGGAGCATATGGGAGAATCATATATGATGACTTTCTCTAAGTTTAAAAGAGCATTAGTGAGCTAGTCTACTGGGCATATACAGAGAGAATGTGTGCCAAGTGCAGCTTTAAAATTGATGGGTGAGTAACAGCACACATCGTGTGCCTGATTTCTCAATGTGCGTGACATGGTTCATGAGGTTCCCAGTGGTATCTCAGGCCATATATGAAAATTGGCTCCATATTTTAGAGTGGCTGAGCTATGGGATTAGGAACATTTAAGATCCATCCTTGCCCTATGTTAAATTAGTTGAGTCAAGGTAGCAGAAAAGGAGCCAATAAATGCCCCCAGTGTGCTGGTGTTAGGAGAAGATCAGTCAGAATTCACTCTTTCGGTCACTGTTCAGCAACCATTCCCTGAGACATTTAGTGTTAAAATCAGTTAAGAACTAGAAGGTGGTGACTGGGTCTCAGCCATGACAGCACCCACTCCTGTGCCTGGACAAGTAAAATAGCCCATGGGCCTCAGTATCAAAGATCAAACAATGGCCAATTGGGAGAGTGCCAGACAAGCACCCACAGAGAGAGGCAGAAAGTGGGTTGTTCACCTTGGCATAGAGTAAGTTAAGGAGCAAATTCAATAAAACAGTTCAAAATTATGAGGGATTTTGAGATAGTAAAGGAGAAACTGTTTCTATTTGTAAGTGGGTCGGTAGCCAAAGATACAGATTTAAGATAATGAACAAAAGAATCTGGGTTTCCTTTATGCAGTGAGGTGCTAGTAAAATTGAAGGACAGGTGGATTGAATGGCCTCCCTCTTTTCTGCATAACTCTGTGCAGCCGAACAAGCTGTCAGATGAGTAGGGTAGGATCTCACATTGTTGAGAATTTAAGTGGAGATTTAGTTGGATGCATGCTATAACCATGGATCTCTTAACAAAAAGCACCTCGTTCATACATTGGAAAAAATTTGGAACTTACCTTCACTCCCTTCAGACCTCCATTTTTATGATCACTTTGCTGGAAAATAAACACATTCGGTTCTGATCGTGTTTCCATGATTCAGTATTCAGCAATTTTTCTCTCAGGGATCTAACATAAGGTCATTAACATGAAATGTTAACTCTGTTTTTCCTCTCTACAGCTGCTGCCAGGCCTGTTTGGTCTTTGCAGTATTTTCCGCTTATATTCCAGATTTGCAGCATTCGTGGTATTTTGCTCTAACATGAAAGTAAGTTGTATAACAAAAAATGTGTATGGGGACTGGCAATTACACTGGGAAAGTCCAATCTAAAGGAAATATAAGATTATAAGAAATATAAAGCTAAAGACAGTCTTAACTTACCATTCTGTTATCAGGTGGCCCAGGAGGTCCTGCTGGACCCTAGAACATAAGATGATAACCATTACGTGTTGTAAAAGAGCCTAGAAACAAATGGTTTCATATATAGATATTATGGCAGATCTAGTAGAACCTACGCTCAAATCACAGATGTATTTAAGGGGAAGCTAGATGAAAACAAAGGAGAAATTAATACAAATTCACACAGTTACAGTCAGATGAAGAGGGGTGGGAAGACGCTCATGTAGTTCATAAATGCTGGAACGGACTAGTTAGACTAAATAGCCTCATTCTTTCCTTAGAATCTACACTAAGTAGATTCTTCTGAAATATAACTGTGAATTTTGTTAAGTATAAAATATGATAAAACGTTAACAGGTTTAAAATTGTTCTAATGCCTTTGTAGACGCCCTCTACCCACCGCACACCTAATGCTGCTTCCTGTTTTATTTCCTCCCTTGTAACTTCCCTGTCTCTTCTACCTTCCAAAGAGCTTCCGTCTTTTTCCCAATCCCCTTCCAGATTCCATCTATCTACCCCCAAAACCACCTTCTTCAACCAGCCAACTTACAATCTCCCAGTCTCCCCTCCCCCTACTGTAGCCTCTAAGGTGCTGATCCTACAGCAATACCTTCACATTTTGCCTAAATGTTAGATGCTGTTTTCCTTTTATCCTTTCCTGTGTTTATAGGGTGATGATAGTGCTGTTAACTGACAATATTTTCTAAAGTTTCCCAACTGGCCACAGTTATAGCATACAGCCTTTGCTGGATTTTTTTTTGTGACTTTGTTTACAGCCTCATCTTTTACAACCTAATATGGTCAATGATATTGATTCCTGCTCATTTGGTGGGCTTCCAAGAAGGTGATAGGGCCATCTGGGGTTTACCCATTCAACTGTGTCAGAAGAATCCCCAATGTTACCTGATAGCACTGATAAATGTTGAAACCTGATTTCTGTGTATTGAATTGGATTACCTGTTGCAATGCAAAATCCTCCTTGGGCTAAGAAAAACTGATAATTTCTCATTTCTCACACCCACCACTAGACAGTCTTTAACTAATTCACCCTTCATCTTTCAATACTCAGTAACTGCAATTCCTGCTAATTGATACAAATCAATTACAAAAGCTTGTGTTGATCTTCTCATGGCTGAATTTCACCCATTCTATAATTACAGTTCTTTTGGGCTTAAAGTACATTTTGAATGCTTGAATCCATACATCATACTCTGGGACACATTTTATTTTACTAGAAAAGCATTGCCATTGGACCTACAGTGTATAAAAATGTGCTGACTTGACAGTGCTGCTCCTTTGCAAGTTGTTCTATTGCTTTGAAATTACCACTTCCGCAGCTCCCATTTCAGGTCTCATTCAGACACTTTTGGTTTATCAAATGGTTGAGGGAATGTAAAGTCCTTACTGGTGCTGCCAGTCTTATGGACTATCACATTTAACTGACCTAAGTGATTGCTTCTGTTTTTTTCCCTTTCTACTGTTGAAGTGTTCCAATTGTATGTTTTCCCTCTGAGTATTTTTGGTTTATAGCTACACTTTGCAATCTGAGGATTTTCACCCACCCTTGAGTCTTTGCACATTGTAGCTCCTTAATCAAAGCCTTCCAAGGCTTTTGACTACCTTCAGAATCTTCTCTTTTCCAACTATTTTTTTTCCTCAATGTCTTCAGAAGCCCAGTCCTGCTTTCTGAAGAATTCTGATTTCTGAAGAAGGATTTCTGAAGAAGGGTCTAGGCCCGAAACATCAGTCTTCCTGCTCCTCTGATGCTGCTTGGCCTGCTGTGTTCATCCAGCTCTACACCTTGTTATCTCAGATTCTCCAGTATCTGCAGTTCCTACTATCTCTGCTTTCAGAGACTTCTCTTTTCAGCTGTGTTCTTTGATCACTGTTATAATTGCAGACGCTGGATCGGGAGGTTTTTCCCTTCACTGCCACCCTGTTTAGCTTTAAGCCAACACCGCGGCCACCCGTATTTGGATATTGATGCTGAGTATTTCAGGCTGTAAGTGCCTTGTCACAGACAATATCCCTGAAGCTACTTGTTCCTTATCTGTAAGCAAGGCTATTCAACACCTTGTGTACTATAACACACATTTTATTTACATTTGAACATGAAAATAAAAGAACATAAGAACTAGGGACAGGAGTGGGCAATTCAGCTCGTCAAGCCTGCTCTCCAATTAAATACGATCATGGTTGATCTCAGCTCAGCCTTAACTCCTGGTTTTCTGCCCACTCTTATTACCCTTCAACCCATTACCATTAAAAATCTCTATCTCCTCATTAAATTTACTCAATGTCCCAGCATCTCCTGCACTCTGGAGTAGTGAATTCCACAGATTCACGATTATGAGAGAAATAATTCCTCCTAACTTCTGTTCTAAATCTGCCACCCCTCATCCTAAAATCTCTCATTCTAGATGGCCCCACATGAAGAAACATCCTTTCTACATCTACTTTGTCAATCCCATTTGGCATCTTATATACCTGGAATAGGTCTCTTATTCTTCTAAACTTCAGGAAGTATAGGTCTAAACTGCACAATCTGTCTTCATTGGACAAATCCTTTATCTCTGGAATCACTCTCGTGAACATAGTAGGTGATAAAATACAGCTCTCTAGTGTACTGTTTAAGACCTCTCTCTTAGTACTCATTCTAGACTGGTGCTTTCTCTCTTACTCACATCAGATTCATATGATCAGTCACATCATACGATTTACATGAAATCACTAAATCACACTATCCACCACCTTGCACTCTCTCCGCTACCAGTGTAGCTACTGTGTTAATCACACAAGATCACTCTAACAACATGCCAGAGCTTCTTTAGTACTCCTGCCATTTCTGAAGTGCAAGGGCAGGAACTGCAAGGAACATCACATCACCTCTAAGTTTCAAGTGGTACATCATGCTGACTTTCAGATATTTTTAATCAAACTGTTCAAAGACTTTATAACACACCTCTGCAACAGGTGAGACTGGAACCTGACCTCCTGGTTAAGAAGTGGGGATATTACTACTGTGCCACTTGACCCTTTCAGCTGACGTTCTTTCAAATTTTTCCTTTTATTTCTTCCCTTTTCTCTCCATAGAGCCAATATTTATTTTCCCCTTTTTTCCCCCAAAATCACCTGTAGCTATCTAATTTTTATTGTTATAGTGAGACTACTGGAGTTCTTTCACCATTATTGGCTCAATAAACAGCAAGTGTGAGTGTTAACCGCATGGACTATAACGGTTAAAAGAACAAGGCCCGCCCTCACTTTCTCAAAGGGCAATAAAGTCTAAACAATAAATACTGACTTTGCCAGCATCACACAGACACTGAAAATGAATAAACAGATAACTGCTTTCATTTAAGTTGGGTGGACAGTCTTGAAATTGGTTGCACTGCATTACAAGTAAATTAAGGGGTCCAATGGAATATTGGAGAACAGTCACAGCCTCCAGAACTATACTGAGGCACATGTGAAAATATGACATTCAAGAATAATTATGTAATCCACTCACCCTTGGTCCAGGGGGACCTGCGATACCAGGATCACCTCGGTCTCCCTTTTGACCCCATTCCCCAGGAAGTCCTGTATCACCCTTGAGCGCAATAAGATGTGGATTAGCTTCATTTTAACCGAAGACTGCACTATTATGTCTTATATATAATATGGTCAATAAATTGTCATTTGGTTATACAGAACCTGATTATTTGTGAAAAAAGATATTTTGTTGAAGCACTTCACGTTCCTTTCATTGAAACAATTCACAAGAATACCCCTGTATGGGAAACTGACATTTACATTGTATGAGAAGAGGGTGCTGATCAGTTAGCAAGTGGATTCTCATTTGCAGAGGCATTACCATGGAGAATGTACCAGTTAATTATGACTAACCATTGATTGCCAAACTACGTTTAAATATTAGAGATAAAAGGTACTGCAGATGCTGGAGAATCCGAGATAACAAGCATGGGGCTGGATGAACACAGCAGGTCAAGCAGCATCATAGGAGCAGGAAAGCTTGACGTTTCGGGCCTAAACCCTTCATCAGAAAAAAAGATTTTTTTTTTTTTTCTGATGAAGGGTCTAGGCCCGAAACGTCAAGCTTTCCTGCTCCTATGATGCTGCTTGACCTACATTTAAATATTAAACCAGATTCTGACGATCAAGAACCTATTTTGAGCCTGAACCAGGCACAATTTGTGCACATGTTCTTCTTACCCGAGAAAAGAGAGTGGCCTGTGTAATAATATACATAGCTTCCAGTACGCACAATTCACCACAATGTAAGCCCAAATAACAATCCTAAATGGTTGTCAGCACGATTCTTCGCACCCTCAGGGTATCCAGCAAATCTTGCCCAATTGCAGAATCACATCCAATGTTGGACACTGTGTAGTGAGTTTTGCAAACATAGACTGGTCGGGTATGATCAGTGCTTTACTTGCTATGGATATTTTAAGGGATAGGGGGTTATTAGATGTGATGTGCCAGTCTTTGGGATGTATGCCCACATACCAGGAATTGCACTGGCACTGAAATTCATATATTGCATTATCCATTTGTATTATAAGCGAAACACCTGTTTTACAGGATCTTGCTTGTGGTGAACACTACACTTGTTGCTACTGCATAGTACCAATGTGACACATCTATCTTCAGCTGTTGTTCAAACTTTTGTAATAACTTAGCCTGCCAGGGTAAATTGAGGCAGACAGGCATTTTTCAAGACCATAAATGACAGCCTTAGGTACGTTCGTGAATTTGCAAGATATACAATGGAAAATGTTCTGATCAGAGTAACCATTATTGCATAGGATTATCCTATTCACAGGCAGCAAGGTACTGCCTGTACCTAACAAAACCTGGGCTTGAAAAACTCACAACATAGTGTCCAGAATTAGATGCAATTAAATAACATTTGCTGGATAATTCTGAGTGTGCAAAGAATGATGTTGACAACCGAGCTGGATAGATAGTTGAGCTTGCAGTGTGGTACATTTGTGTGCGCTGCAAGCTATGAATATTAATGCACAGGGCCCTTCTTTTGCAAAGAAAGAACACATACATGCATTACACCTATTCCCACTCAATTTAATAGGTGACAGCCATTTGCGAGCTTATTTCTCAGGGCAATACCTTGACCCAATTTGAGTTGATCTGCTTGTTTCGATTTAAAGAAAGCTTAGTTGTCGGTCATCATTAACTGGTGCATTCTCCATGGCAATGCCACTACATATCAGCTTGCTAACCAATCAGCATTCTACTCTTATATCATATAATGGTGGCTTCTCCTTTCCTTGAAATTCTTAGTATTCTTGCAAAGTGTTCTGCTTAGTGCAAGACAAAAAGTTTTGGCAAAGTGTATCTTTTTCAGCAATGTTCATATATTGTCTGTACTGATGTCACTGGAATAAGATCTAGAAGGGAAGTGAGGAGAATGTTTGATTCAGTTGTTGGGATATGGAACTCTTTACCTGGAAAGCTGCTACCAGCTTATTTCAGAAATGATTTTCGGATGGAGGTAACTGAAGGTGAGGATTTTACAGGATTATAAACAAAAAGCAGCTGTTGCTTTTATTTTCAAAACAATTCTATTTTTTGAACTGCCAGCACAGTGTGACAGGCTAAATGGTCCATTTCAGGTCTGTGTGATTCGCTGATTCTATGTCAGTCAGGTAGGACCCACACGTGATTCCTGAATTAGTTTATCTATGTCTGGGCCAGTGTGAAGGACTAGTGTCAATATGAGGGACTGTTCTCTAAATTAATGGACAATCCAACTCCCATTCATCACCATGCATGATGTGGCATAAAACAGTTCTGACATTCCTTGCCCTCCACAGGGTTATGAATTATACAAAGATTTACATTAAAAGGCTACTTCCCTTTTACCTTTTCACCTTTAATAACAATGCTATTGTTTTTGAAGGTCGCCTGAAATGTGAATGAGATAGTCAAGAAATTAGTTACCAATGAACAGAAGGCACTTTAGAATCAAAACTGGAATGAAGGCAAAACTACAAAAAAAGATTTACACAAGGAACAGAGTCAAACACACAAGAGGGAAGATGAACACACCACTTCAATGTAAACACGACTACTCAGAAAGTAACATGGGATTATGTAGAATTTGCAGCACAGAAACAATTCCCAGTTGCTCCATTCGAGTGATTATGCTCCACACAAGCTTCCTTCCACCCACCTTCATCAAACTCTGTCAGCCTACCTTGCTGTTTCTTTTTCCCTCATGCACCTATGTAGTTTCCCTTTAAATATACTGTGCAACTTGCCAGCACAAGTCTCTGTGGTAGTAAACTCCATATTCAAATCACTCCATAGATAAAGAAGTTTCTGCTGAACTCTGAATTCTTTACTGGATTTATTAATGACATATTTCTGTCCATTAGTTTTGGATCTGCTACAAGTGAAAACATTGGGTTGAATATTTCCAGACTCTCAGCATCAGGTTTAGGGTCACAAGTGCTTGCAAAATGGTGGAAAGAGGCAGTATGAGGGGAGCCTGATGTATTCCCACCACTATGCCATATTGCCACTGGTAGGAAATTTGGCAGCTAATTGAGCCACTGAAGTGATCAGTTAGAGACTACTTCCCGTCCCTATAAGCATTTTCCCCAGGTCAGGATGGTGTTCTGCTACATGGGGAAATGAGCCAAATAAATAAAGTAAAGACTCTCAGTGAGTTCTGGTGAGGCCAACATCTCAGAATCCCAACAGTGCAGAAGCAGGCCATTCAGCCCATCGAGTCCACACCGACCCTCCAAAGAGCAGCCTATGCAGACCCCACCCTCTTATCCTATCCCTGCATTTCCCATGGCTAATCCACCTAGGCTGCACATCCCTGGACACTATGGACAATTTAGCATGGCCAATCCACCCTAACCTGCACACCTTTGGACTGTGGGAGGAAACCCATGCAAATGAGGGCAGAATGTGCAAACTCCACACAAACAGTCACCTGAGGGTGGAACCGAACCTGGGTCCCTGGTGCTGTGAGGCAGCAGTGCTAACCACTGAGCCACCATGCTGCCCCTCCTAATGTCCTTTATGACCACTTTATGACTCATGGAGGGGGTGCCCTGTGCCAATCGCCACCCTCATAGCAAAGATGTGCAATATGACACCAGCTCCCCATCCCAACTGCCAAAGCTTTGCTGCAGTTTCTTCCAACTATTAATGTGCTCTCTCCATGATGTTGCACATGCAGCAATGACCTCTATTAAATGGTGGCATTGCTTAGGTTTCTGAGCTGCTAGCCTTGTGATTTGGCCACAGGTGTCAGTGTGCTGCTGTCCTTAATCGAATAGTGGCCCTAGAAACAGCCTCTTAATTGGCAATTTCCTCCCAGAATCCTGCCACTGGCTGAAACGGTTTTGCCTCAGGATTCCACCATCACTAACAAAGTTTGAGTTCATCTTCTTGACATTTACCATATCAAATGCCTTCCCTTTTATTAAGGCCTCTTAGCCTTCTCTTTTCTGGAAAATAGAGCCCCACATCTCTTCTATTTCTTTGATAGTTGCACCATCTCAGACCTCGAAATCTGGTGAGTACACACACTGTCTAGGAAATGGACTTTGTCAATAAAATTTAAGGTAGAACTTGGGAAAGAATGCAACAGAGAAATATGGGTGCCAATGCAGTCTACGGTGTTTTATGATCCCACCCAATGTTCTCTTCCAGTCGCTGCCATCTTTTTAGTTCCACTATGCTGGTGAGTGTCATACTGCTGACTGATTACGCCACTACCTAATTACATATACTGAGACATTCCTGCAGTTGCTGTTGTCTCCCAGAAAGTTGAGCCCTCGGTCTATACATCTGGATTTATTCATTAAATTTTTTATACAAAAACTTACACTCGATCCAGGTTGCCCAGGCAGTCCTGGTCTTCCCTGTAATGATACAAATTCCATTTAGTACGCAAGTGACAAATATATTAACTTTAGCTTTGTCCATCTAGCTTAGGGTGGATCCAGAAGGAAATAATGCTTGTAAAGAACTTACTGTGTCTCCTTTCTGTCCCTTTGGACCAATTGCTCCCTGAAATAAAAAGGAATAGTTATTGATTATTATTTGAAATACAATGGATTCTTTAATTCCTTGCTGCTACGTGGGGTGAAAGTTCTGCTGTCCAACACACTACTGCATATCAGGACCACATACCATTTCATTGCACATTCCCCAAACCACCGTATACCATCCTTTCAAATTGTTGCTCACAAAATCGCAGCATGAAAGATGATAATTTTACCACATGTACTCCCAATGCTCACCAAGGAGTGTGGCAGGAGAATTTTTACACCATCATGCCCAACAATTGAGTATTTTGCAAATCTCTTAATCAGAGAATCTTTCAGCACAATTAGTGGGGGAGGTCAATTTGCCCCATTGTATCTCTGCTGGCCCTTTGAACGGTCTACGTTGCTTTAATTCTTAAGACCGTCCCAAGGAATTTTGGTTTCCCGAGGCTAACCACCTTTAAGTGGTTTCATCTAATACTGTACAAAGCTGGAGCAAATATTCACATTACCAGAACAGCCAATATCTCTACATCGCCGAGGCCAGGCACCAACTCTCCGACACCACCTCCTACCACCTCCTTGATCATGACCCCACCCCCAACCACCAAAACATCATCTCCCAAACCGTCCACAACCTCATCACCTCAGGTGACCTCCCACCCACAGCCTCCAACCTCATCGTCCCCCAACCCCGCACCGTCCATTTCTATCTCCTTCCCAAAATGCACAAACCTGACAGCCTTGGTCGACCCATTGTCTCTGTCTGCTCCTGCCCACTGAACTCAGCTCCACTTATTTCGACTCCATTTTCTCCCCTTTGGTCCAGCAATTCCCCACCTACGTCCGTGACACTACCCACGCCCTCCACCTCCTCCAAAACTTCCAATTCCCTGGTCCCCAACACCTCATCTTTACCATGGACGTCCAGTCCCTATACACTTGCATTCCCCATGCAGATGGCCTAAAGGCCCTCCGCTTCTTCCTGTCCCGCAGGCCCAACCAGTCCCCCTCCAGTGACACCCTCATCTGCTTAGCTGAACTCATTCTCACCCTTAACAACTTCTCCTTCAATTCCTCCCACTTCCTACAGAAAAAGGGGGTAGCCATGGGTACCCGCATGGGCCCAAGCTATGCCTGCCTCTTTGTAGGATACGTGGAACAATCCCTCTTCCGAAGCTACACTGGCCCTATCCCCCACCTCTTCCTCCGTTACATGGATGACGGTATCGGCGCCGCCTCGTGCTCCCACGAGGAGCTCGAACAGTTCATCCACTTCACTAAGACCTTCCACCCCAACCTGAAGTTCACCTGGACCATCTCCGATACCTCTCTCTCCTTCTTGGGCCTCTCTCTTTCCATCTCTGGCAAACACCTGGAAACCGATATCCATTTCAAGCCTACTGACTCCCACAGCTACCTAGCGTACACCTCCTCTCACCCACCTTCCTGCAAAAAGGCCATCCCCTATTCCCAAATCCTTCGCCTCCGCTGCATCTGCTCCCGAGATGAGACATTCCACTCCTGTACATCTCAGATGTCCTCATTTTTCAAGGACCGCAACTTCCCACCCGCAGTGGTCGAGAACGCCCTCGACCGTGTCTCCCGCATTTCCCGCAACTCATCCCTCACACCCTGTCCCCGCAATAACAACCAAAAAAGAATCCCCCTCATCCTCACGTACCACCCCACCAACCTCCAGATCCAACGCATCATCCTCCGACACTTCCGCCATCTGCAATCTGACCCCACCGCCGAAGACATTTCTCCCTCCCCACCCTTGTCTGCTTTCCGGACGGACCACTCTCTACGTGACTCCCTTGTCTGCTCCACACTCCCCTCCAGCCCCACCACACCCGGCACTTTTCCCTGCAACTGCAGAAAGTGCTACACCTGCCGCCACACCTCCTCCCTCACCCCAATCCGAGCCCCAAGAAGACTTTCCACATCAAGCAGATGTTCACCTGCACATCTGCCAATGTGGTATACTGCATCTGCTGTACCCGTTGTGGCCTCCTCTACATCAGGGAAACCAAACGGAGGCTTGGGGACCGCTTTGCAGAACACCTGCGCTCGGTTCGCAACAAACAATTGCACCTACCCTGTCGCAAACCATTTCAACTCCCCCTCCCATTCCTCAGACAAGATGTCCATCCTGGGCCTCCTGCAATGCCACAATGATGCCACCCGAAGGCTGCAGGAACAGCAAATCATATTTAGCCTGGGAACCCTGCAGCCCAATGGCATCAATGTGGATTTCACAAGCTTCAAAATCTCCCCTCCCCCAACCGCATCCCAAAACCAGCCCAGCTCGTCCCCGCCTCCCTAACCTGTTCTTCCTCTCACCTATCCCCTCCTCCCACCTCAAGCCACACCCCCATCTCCTATCTACTAACATCATCCCGCCCCCTTGACCTGTCCATCCTCCCTGGACTGACCTATCTCCTCCCTACCCCCCTACCTACACTCACCTTAACTGGCTCCATCCCCGCCTCTTCGACTTGTCTGCCTCCTCTCCACCTATCCTCTCCTCTATCCATCCTCTATCCGCCTCCCCCTCTCTCCCTATTTATTTCAGAACCCTTTTCCCCTCCCCCATTTCTGATGAAGGGTTTAGGCCCGAAACGTCAAGTTTTCCTGCTCCTATGATGCTGCTTGACCTGCTGTGTTCATCCAGCCCCATGCTTGTTATTTCAAATTTCCCACCTGATTCTCCTATTTTAATTGTCATGGAAATTTTGGAAGTGGAAAGCTAACTGTCAGTCACATTGTTGATAGGCTCAACCTTGATCAGTTGTGAATTTCCCAGAGATAGGTATCTTTAGCAAGGTGACATAAGACCATAAAACATAGGAGCAGAAATTAGGCTATTTGGCCCATCGAGTCTGCTCCGCCATTCAATCATGGTTGATAAGTTCCTCAACCCCATTCTCCCGCTTTCTCCCCGTAACTCTGATCCCCTTGATAATCAAGAACCTATCTCAGTCTTAAATGTACTCAATGACCTGGCCTCCACAGCATTCTGTGGCAGTGAATTCCATGGATTCATCACTCTCTGGCTGAAGAAGTTTCTCCTTATCTCTGTTTTAAAAGGTCTTCCCTTTATTCTAAGGCTGTGCCCTCGGGTCCTAGTCTCATCTATGTGAAGCATGTCTATTTATTTAATTTGTGAAGCTTAGGAGAAACATTTAATGGAGTTGTAAACATTTTGACCAGTAAACTTAAAAACTCTTGTCAAATTGTAATGCCATAATGTAATGGTGTATGATAATTTATGTGTTTTTTTTAAATGCAGTAATTGATTGTAGGGCTTGGTCTTCAAAAGGTAAGAGGCCATTAAATCAACTGGCATTGTGTCAGTGTCCACATGCATTAGCATATTTTACTCAATGAATTAAAGGTTCTCCTCTGGACACTGTTTTGATTTTTATACTCAGTTAAAGTTTACACATCTACTGAGTCTTCAAAAAACTGAACAGATTCTAGACTTCTTTGATTGCACAATCATCTCTTGACCCTTTGAATAAAACTGACTGCATGTCTGGCCATTTGGTCAGGTGACTTCAAAAACTCTATTGTGTTGAGCTCTAGAGGGCTTGCTTAATTGGTTTACAATAGAATCTTATTATGAATGTAGCACTGACTTCGAAACGTCAGCAAAAAATTTAGTTCAGCAGAGATTGTTAACATAGCTGTATAGGAGACTGTGAGCTTTAGTCAAGTGGCAGTTTTAATGACAAGCTAATTGCATTAATGTTTAATTGAAGAAGTGTTTGAATGCAATCTGTTTATTTTGACAGATTTATCACCCCTTGACAGGGGGGAATCTTTTACTAGCATAGTTAAAATGGCAGGATGTTTGATTAACATTTCTATGAGCTTCCAAAAGGAACAGTACTTTTCCCAAGGGGAATATGAACATAGTTTTGTTTTATATTTTTATGAGTGCTTCAAAGACTTTCCCATAAGGGCTCATGAAATTCTGTTCATAGTAGATATTGGGTAAGTATCTATGGAAGTGACATGAGGGGCATGGAGGCAGCATGGGAGGTTCCAGCAGGCATCTGGCATGGAGGGGAATAGGAGATACAAGAGGCTGTGGAGGCAGGATGTCAGGCAATGACTAGAGGGCCCAATAGTCATCTACAGAATTGGGCTGACATCCCAGTGAATGGAAACTGCTGACTTGCCAGACTTGCCACCTGCCTGCCTGTTTCCATTTCAGGTCTGTCTCAGGAGGCATGGCTCCAACACCATTTGGACTCTGGTGGGGAAAGTATTATATGTGATCTGTTTCATTCAGAAACAGGTCATTAGAAATTGCATGACTCACTATTCCTGAACCAATGATGAAAATTCAGCCAATTAACTCTATTTGCCTTTTATTTTTAATCTTGCCTCTTTCTTTCCAGTTTCTATATTCCATTATCTTCCACATTCAACAAAAGCATACTATTACCAGTTCATTACTAGCTAAGATTAATTAGAAATCCTGCAAGGTCGCACCAAGTCAGGGGAGATAGAATGAGATAATGTCTGATAGCAATGTAAATCAGAGACCCTGAAAATGGATTCAACACTCACCATGTCTGGTGGAATTTTAATTCAATTAATTCATAAGATTATGGAAGGGCATGCTATCTCAGTAATGGGGCCATTAAACCAGCATTGACGGTTGTCTCATCTTTTTTATTAATGTCCATTTGGAAAAAAAAAAATTTACTGTCCTTACCTGGTCTGGCCTATACTTCTAAAAATTCTCAAGAACAACTAGAAATAGACCAGAAAATCTAGCCCTTACGAAGAACACCCGCAAAAAAAAACTCTACCCATGATGAGGCAAGTTGGCGATTGTGTCTATAATCAGCAGCTTTATGATTTTACTGCCGCTGACACAGAGGAAAACGTTCTCTTCATGTTTGACATTGATCTTAATTGGTCTCATATCTTTTATTGTGAAACAAACAGGTGAGAGTTTCACAAGGTTCTTCCAACCTCTTTTGTAACTTTTGTAGAGGATTAATGGAAAGCATGGAGAAGTGGCACAAGAAGCTATTTGTAACCGTCCTGACCATTTTCCAGGAGGACTGCAAATTTGAGTTTCTTTGGCAGAAAATATAAGTTCAAAGGAGGGATGAACTTATGTTTTTTTTTGCATTTGTTCAGATAGTATACTCTCATTTTGCGTCTTCATACTAGGTATCAGACCAGCCCCAGCAGAATATCTATTGTCTGCTGGTTTTTAAAGTGATATTTCAAAATGTCTTCAAACCTAGCAATGGAAAAATGTCATGGTGATGCAACATTTAGGTACTGTCACATATTTTGTTACAGAATGGTGAGAAGTGTTGTAGAGTGCCACCATTATCTGGCACCATCTTAAAACAGTAAGAAAAATAAACTAAAACATTTAACACAAAGGCAGAAAATAGAGATATAAGGACTTGGAGTTCAACTTTGCAGTCCTTGTTAAATGCTCAGCCATGGGCCACGTGGCCGACCACAAGTCCCCTTCACTGCACCGTCACCACTGGAACAAGAGTTGCCACACTTTGGCACCACCTTGTCTCCAATGACGCACCCCCCCACAATGAGTCCTCGCCAGTGCAGACACCACTGATGCCACTAGATACTGCACTGGCCCAAACTCGCCGTCACGAGTCTCATTGATGCAGCTGCTGGATCTCGTACTGGGCCCAAACTCAGCTCCACCACTGCCACCATGAATCTGTCCTGGCCAGCAATCATAACTCCCTTCTGTTGCAGCAGGCATAAGTTGCCCTAGAACTGCTTCCTCGATGCAGAAGTGCTGGGCTCACTCACTGCTGCCAATGCTGTCACCTGACTGAGCTCTATAATAAGAGTTAAGGGAAAGAAAAAGGGGGAAAAGAAAAAAAGAAAAGAGAAAGAAAGAAAAGAAACTAAAAGAAAAGTGGCTGGAGCGGATGACCCCTGGGCCCAGGCACCCTACTCTGCCGCCATCTTACTCGATACTGGAACAGGGGGCGCTGTACTGAAGTGGAGGTTAAGATGGAGCAATTAGGCCTGAGTCTGCAGCTCAAATGAGTGAACTTTAGTGATGAGATGTTCTAGTAATCAACTCCAGCTTCAACTAGTTGCTAAGCAAGCACTCCTCAGCATCTGGAGGAATAGGTTACTTTCACAGTACTCTTATTCTTCCTCTGATCAGGAAGGAGTACACTTTAAAAACATTTAGGACTTACTATCTCTCCAGGGTTTCCAGAATCTCCTTTGTGTCCCTTTTCTCCAGGCCGGCCTGGCAAGCCCAAGGGTCCCTGCAAAATAGTTGAAGAATATGCAAAAAAAAATTAAAGAATTAACAGGCGTTTCTGGTTTTATTTTTGCGATTACTGCATCCTCCATTCATATTTTCCACACCCATGGCTCCTACTGACTCCTCCTGAGGCTGCGAGGATCACTCTTGGTGAACGGAGGTGGAGGGGGCCTGTTAAATTGTCATCAGGCCTTACTGTGAGAAATTAGCTGTCGGAAACTCGGGAGCTTAAAATATCAGAACTGCAAGTCCTGGGCACAACTGAATCGTGTCTTGTAACTTGCCAAGTCGTCTTCAACAGAACCTCCCAAATGTTGTGACCACCACCATCTAAGACAAAGGCAGTAGGTGCACAGGAACATCATCATCAGAAAGTTATTTTCCAAGTCACACACCATCCTGACTTGGAAATACATCACCATTCCTTCATTCCCATTGTGTTACGAACCAAGAACTTCTCAGTTAGCAGAGCTGCGGGAGCCCCTGTACTGATTCCAGTGGTTCAAAGCAAAAAAGGTTAACCATCGATTGCTTAAATGTAAATAAGAATAAAAAAGTCTGGACAAACTCGGCAAGTCCAGCTGCAGAGAGTCAACATAACAGGTGGGTGACCTTTATCAGAACTGAGTGTGAATGAGGTCAGGCAATGATTGACTGTCTTTACTAGTAATGTCACTGTCCACTGCATGAATAAAAAAAATTGTGCTCACAAAACCCACAGTCATTTAGGAGATCTTTCTAAGTTATTTCTCTGTTAATCCCTCCACGGGTGTAGTTCCTAGTACCAATTCCATCATGGGCCATCAGGTAACTGTAGAACTTGGGAACTTAATGCCTAATCCAAGATTCATACCTTTACAAATATTTCCACTCAGCTACCGTCAATGGGTGAATCCTATTCAATTCCAGTGCTATTGGAGATACTTTGTTAGTGGAATTCTTCAAATTAGAGACAAAATGCAGTGAATTGCATCATGTATTTTAGCCGTTGCACAAAAACAATTCCAAAGTTCAAATGAGGCCTGGAAATTAAAGGACTCAAACTTCTTTCATCTCTTTCATCCTCCCTTTGACAAGAAAAGTATAGACTTTGAATATTTATTTCCTCTCAGTGCTGTAATTAATATGAATCATTTCTAAAAGGACTATGGAGCATAAAAAAATTCTATGCATTCAATGTGTAGGGTCTACAGGTACAAATCAATGCTAAAAGTGGAATTAACTAGTTTCCCCAGATGTATGAGAGATAACAAGCATGGGGCTGGACGAACACAGCAGGTCAAGCAGCATCATAGGAGCAAGAAAACTTGACGTTTCGGGCCTAAACCCTTCATCAGAAATGGGGGAGGGGAAGAGGGTTCTGAAATAAATAGGGAGAGAGGGGGAGGCGGATAGAGGATGGATAGAGGAGAGGATAGGTGGAGATGAAGCAGACAAGTCGAAGAGGCGGGGATGGAGCCAGTGAAGGTGAGTGTAGGTAGCGGGGTAGGGAGGAGATAGGTCAGTCCAGGGAGGACGGACAGGTCAAGGGGGCGGGATAAGGTTAGTAGATAGGAGATGGGGGTGTGGCTTGAGGTGGGAGGAGGTTTCAGAACCCTCTTCCCCTCCCCCATTTCTGATGAAGGGTTTAGGCACGAAACGTCAAGTTTTCCTGCTCCTATGATGCTGCTTGGCCTGCTGTGTTCATCCTGCCCCATGCTTGTTATCTCGGATTCTCCAGCATCTGCAGTACCTTTTATCTCTGATACAATTCTTCCCCAGATGTATCACTGCTCTATTTTTGTTAGGGAAGGATATGAAGCGATATAGAATTAAAGCAGGTAAATAGTTTTAAGAATAGAGATAACAAGGTGTGGAGCTGGATAAACACAGCAGGCCAAGCAGCATCATAGGAGCAGGAAAGCTTGACGTTTCGGGCCTAGACCCTTCATCAGAAATGGGGGAGGGGAAGAGGGTTCTGAAATAAATAGGGAGAGAGGGGGAGGCGGATAGAGGATGGATAGAGGAGAGGATAGGTGGAGAGGAGACAGACAAGTCAAAGAGGCGGGGATGGAGCCAGTAAAGGTGAGTGTAGGTGGGGAGGTAGGGAGGAGATAGGTCAGTCCAGGGAGGACGGACAGGTCAAGGGGGCGGGATAAGGTTAGTAGGTAGGAGATGCGAGTGCGGCTTGAGGTGGGAGGAGGGGATAGGTGAGAGGAAGAACAGGTTAGGGAGGTGGGGACGAGCTGGGCTGGTTTTGGGATGCGGTTGGGGGAGGGGAGATTTTGAAGCTTGTGAAATCCACATTGATACCATTGGGCTGCAGGGTTCCCAGGCTAAATATGATTTGCTGTTCCTGCAGCCTTCGGGTGGCATCATTGTGGCACTGCAGGAGGCCCAGGATGGACATGTCGTCTGAGGGCTCCTATCTACTAACCTCATACCACCCCCTTGACCTGTCCGTCCTCCTTGGACTGATCTATCTCCTCCCTACCTCCCCACCTACACTCACCTTTACTGGCTCCATCCCCGGCTCTTTGACTTGTCTGCCTCCTCTCCACCTATCCTCTCCTCTATCCGTCTTCTATCCGCCTCCCACTCTCTCCCTATTTATTCCAGAACCCTCTTCCCCTCCCCCATTTCTGAAGGGTCTAGGCCCGAAACGTCAAGCTTTCCTGCTCCTATGATGCTGCTTGGCCTGCTGTGTTCATCCAGCTTCACACCTTGTTATCTCGGATTCTGCAGCATCTGCAGTTCCTATTATCTCTGATACAGTTTTAAGATTAGATTGGCCATGATCTAACTGAATGGCACAGTAGGCTTGGGGGCTGAATGGCCTCCTCCTGTTCCTGCATTCTCAGTGCCTTGTCAATCAGTCCCAGATATTATACTCATCCACATTTCCATAATTGAACAGTTGTTAAAATTCAGATCCTACAGCCCATAACAGTCCAGTGGCTGCTTCAGTTCGAAGGGGTGTAGATAGCCTCTCCTGATGGCAAGTTAAAATAACAAAAATAAAAAAAGTATTGGTATAATTCTCACCCTTATTCCTCGCTCCCCTGAGTAACCTGGAGGACCCATTTCACCCTAATTAGAAATTGTATCAGTGAGTTAGTATTGATATGACAACAGGATCAAATCGCTAATGACATATTAACATAATACAACATTTATCTAAAGCAAAATAGAAATGACAAAAGATAGTACCTTGCCTGGTTCGCCTTTCTGTCCTTTTATACCCTGTTAAAAACAACACATTGAAGGTGAAATCATAGTTTTGTCTCTTCTGGAACAAGCCCTTGAGTCATCTATTTATTTCAAGAGCATTTTCCTTCCTCATTTTCCCCCTGGCTTTGTTTCTTCTCGTTAATTAACATCTTTGGTTTAGAAGGCAGTCAGGAGGCCTAATGCCAGGCTCTATCCCTTTCCTAAATTTGGGTGGCTTTAACAAAACAAGCCTAAATGAAGAAAAGAACAGCAGCTTAACTCTTCTGAAGATATTCCATACCCCGACTTCAGGGTCCAGATTTTCACCTTGATGTGGAGGTGGAAACAGAGATGACAGGTTGCATTATTTTGCGTATACTCAGTGTTCTGGTTTGGCAGCACCACCATGTCCTTTAAAGCCTGGAACTCCAACTGGGATACCTGCTCAAGAGGAGCACAGCAACCGTCTGGAGATGGCCTCACAGAAGCAGAATGAGGGGATAGCACTTTGGGATGTCTTTGGACCACCCCGATTCCCCTCCATAGTGGTGTATTTTTAATTTCAAAAATTTTTGAAGGTTTCTTAAAAATGGTGACACCTTCTCTGTCCCTCGTTTGCAACTGCAGGCTACAACTTCTATTGGTGTCAGAGGACCACTTATTATCTGCACAATTTCAGAAGTCCACCCGTTGTTATTAATTAGATGAGATGTCTGTCCTCCAGCCAGAACTGGCAAATCAAGCAAAATCCATCTCAGTGAATGCTGCAGGGTTGAGTCATGCATTTGAATGCAATGCCAAGTCCCAACCTAAAACACAAAACCCTGCCCCTAGTTTCAGTTCACTGAACCAGTGAATGATCCATGCTAAGCCTCTGCTATTAGTTCATCGCTTTATCTAACTACTCTGATATGCAGAGCGGCCCTGGACAATTTTTTCTCTGCACTTTTCCAGCTTTCCTAGTTGCTGATCTACATTTAGGATTTGCCCTCCTCCTCATCCTCCTCCTCTCCTTGTCTCAACCACACCTCTTCTCTGACCCTCTCCTATATCCTCCCTAGACCCTTCTTCCTTCCCTCTGCTCTCCATCTCTAAATCCTCCCTCTCCTCATTTTACCACCCCATCTCTTCATCCTCCCTCTTCTACCTCTGCAACTCCTCCCCTCCTCCACCTCAACCTCTTCCTGTTCTCCTTGTTCCACAACTTCTTCCATAAGGAAGGCATGCCTGAGGTCAGAAACTCAAAGAATAAACAATGATCCCCATCACATCATCATCATAAGAAGTTAGTGAAGATGGGGATTTACAGAAAATTTCTGCTTCCAAACAGAAGTTGTAAAGTATCTTGCTCAAGAATAAAGAAACCCGGAGTATAAGTTGTGTATACAGAGATATCACATGTCATAACTGGCCAACCAATGTGAGAATTTAATTGAAAAAAATACAAAGAATGGCAGGTGCTGGGAGTCAGAAAGTATAGAAATTGCTGGAAAAACTCAGCTGGTCTGGCAGTATCTGTGGAGAAAAACTGGAGTTAACATTTCAGATTCAGCGATCTCTCTTCAGAGAAGTGTTCTGAACTGGCTTATGAACTACAGGAAGGGAGGAGATAGGACTGAGAGTTTGAGGAGGGAGTTCCAGAGGTCACTCGGCTTTATGACTGAAAGAGTAATCACCATTGTTACAGTGATGATGAGTAAAAAAGATGTTAAAAGTAACTTCTATTCTTTGTCAGTAATTTTCTGGAAGGGCTCCTTTGGTGAGATTTCCTGTTTAAAGATCATACATGGCCTTTAACTTTTACTTACATCTTTACCTCTTAGTCCTATTGGCCCTGGGCTTCCTGGAGCTCCAGGTTTCCCTCGCTCCCCTTCCTTGCCTATTTCACCCTAATAAAATAGAAAACTTTAGCTCTGTTATTGGTTAACCACTGCTAAACCTATTGTTTACATCAGAATAGAAAGCAGAGGTTCATCAAGAAGGAAAGTGACAATTTGAGCTTACCTTCTCACCTGGTCGGCCTGACAAACCAACATTACCCTGAAGAAATCACATGAAATTACGATGTCATTAAGAGACAAAAAAAGACTAACTTCCCAATGACCAGAAGTATCATCAGTTCCCACATAAAATTAGTGAAGCAAAGTTTTTGCAATTTCTTTTCATAGCATATGAAAAGACAATAACAGAGCAGATTAGGCACCATTGAAACATAGAAGATACTTGTTGAGAAGATTTGTAGCTCGGGTTGTGGATGAGGTTGTAGACTTGCTCGCCGAGCTGCTGTGTTTGGTGGCAGACATTTCGTCACCCTGCTAGGTAACATCGTTATGGCGCCTCCAGTGAAGCGTTGATGTTCTGTCCTGCAAGTTATTTATATGCCTTGGTTTGCTGGGGTGGTTGGCATTACTTCTGGGCAAATAAATACAGGAGGGACAGAACACCAACGTTTCGCCGGAAGCGCACTGACGATATTGCCTAGCAGGGTGTTGAAACATCTGCAACCAAACACACTGGGTCGACAAGCAAGTCTACAACGTCATAGAAGATAAGAGCAGGAGGAAGCCATTCAACCACTCAAACTGCTCTGCTATCAATATTGTTGTGAAGTTGGTATAATACTGGAGACTAATGGAAGGATGTTGGAATTTTTTTGTAAAGTTATAGTGGGGGGGGAGGGGGGAGGGAAAATGAGTGCATGGTCCCTTTAAAAGATTTTTTTTAGGCTTGGCAGAGAGTTCTTGAAACTGAAGCATTATATCGAAAGGCTATACTGTTAGCAGGCAAAGCAGCATTTTTATCAAGACAACAGGTTTTTGAATTTAGCTAATTAATTTAAACCAGGCCCTATTTACCAAAGCCTAGTTAAATTTAAAACTGGTGCTTTTGACAACCTCGGACAAATCCTATCGTAAGAATTCAACAAGTCATCAAGGATATCTGAGGTTCGGTGTGGACTTGTTGGGCCGAAGGGCCTGGTTCTACACTGTAGGGATTCTATGATTCTATGATAGACAAGAAGAGGATGTTTGAAAATCAGTGTGAGAGCAAACTGCCATCAGGTAAGATAACAGCTCTCAACAGCCAACAGTTCTGAAGAATGAGATAACTCACTGGCTCTCACAGAAATCCAAGATCTCAGAGTAAGCATCATCATACTACGGCACACTTAGCTAATATTCCTGACACAAGAATTTGACAGAGGAAGGCATTCCTGACTGGAGGACAGTGGAGAGGGCAAAGAACATTCCAGATGAAGTATCCTGGCTGTAAATTTGAGACATTAAGCTTTATTTTTTAAAACTAATTTGATTTATATAATTGGGACTTGTATCGATTGGAACATTGGGAGTTATATCTAATGGAACAACATATTACAAATTTTGTTTTATTCAGGAATAGTTAGTAGTTACAGGGGGATTTTTCAGTTTGTTAGTAGTTCTGTTAATTTGTTAACTGTTACTGTTCAATAAATTATTATTATGTGTTGATTATAAAGTAAGTATCAGGAATTTGTTTCATCTGCCTACTTGTTTAATAGATTACAAGGTGAAGTGAGCTTCTCTGGGTGTTTCAGTTTTAGTTATTGGCAGGGGGTGGGGGGTGGGTTAGCGTTAACCACCCCTCCATAACAGATTAGGGGCTGATGTCCAGGATCTGACCAGTTTGTGTACGGGAACTGAATGGATCTGAATGGATTTAGACAGATGTAAGCAGACTTGGGGATTAGAGTGCTGGATCTTTAAATAAAAGAAAACTTAGGTGAGAGGTGGAAAATCTACTTACTTTGGGTTACTTGTAGTTGGTTAAATCAAATGTGGGGGAATGGCTCTTAACATTGTTAAAGAGGTTCTGGTGTTTAAATATGCTTCTCAAATTTGCCAAGAAAATTTAGAAAGACAGAGTAAGGATATAGTTTTAGACTTGGCAAACAGGCTAGAATTGGGTTTAACTAGAGATATGAGGAAAGCTGAAATTGTAAAGGAGTTAGTCAAACATTTAGGTATACCAGAGAAACAAGCAGGTACAGTGAAGTCAGAGAAAATTAAATTGCAAATAAGACAATCGGAGTTAGAAAGGGGAAAAGAGAGAGAAGAAAGAATGTTCAACTTTGAAAAGATGAAGTTGGAACTTGAACCAAAAAGACTTCAAAATGGCAGAAGGAAAAGTACAAAATAGAAGTGAGGATAAGCAAACTCCTCAGAGCCAACAGTCTGACAGGGACATACACAAATTACCAAAATTTGATGAAAATGATGGAGAAGCCTTTTTCATTTCCTTTGAGAAATTGGTTAAACAAATGAATCAGCCAGAGGATATGTAGGTAATGTTATAGCGAGTATGAGGGATTTCTTTCAATCAACCACTCCTTTAATAGATTACAATGCGTGGCTAGCGTCTTTGGGTGTTTCGATTTTAGTTATCAGAGGAGGGTCGACCATTCTTTCGTAACAATATGATCATGGCTGATCTTCAAACTCTATACCCTAATCCTGCTCTCCCTTCTTACCCGTTGGCAGCTCAGTGGCTAGCACTGCTGCCTCATAGCATCAAGGACCCAAATTTGATTCCTGTCTTGGGTGACTGTGTGGCGTTTACATGTTCTCCCTGTGTCTCCGTTGGGTGCTCTGGTTTCCTTTCATCGTCCAAAGATATTCAGGTTAGGTGGACTGGACATACTAAATTTCCCTGTAGTGTCCAGGGATGTGTCAGCTAGGTGGATTAAATGTGGGCTCATGGGGATAGTGTGGGGGTGTGTAATTGCCAGGTGTATACCTCTTTGGAGGTTTGGAGCAGACCCAATTGGCCAAATGGCTGCTTTCCACAATGTAAGGATTCTTTGGATTTTATTCCTTTTGCCATAAGAGGTATATCTACCTCTTTCTTGAAAACAATATTTTGGCCTCAACCACTTTCTGTGGCAGTGAATTCCACTGCCTCACCACTCTCTGCATTAGGAAGTTTCTCCACATCTCAGTCCGAAAAGGTTTACCCCTTATTCTTAAACTGGTTCTGGACTCCCCCACAATCGGAAATATCCTTCCTGCATCTAACTGGTCTAACGCTGGTAGAATTTTATAGGTTTCTGTGAGTTCCCGCCTCATTCTTTTAAACCCCAGTGAATCCAATCCTAATAAAACTTAATCTCTCCACATAAGTCAGTCCTGCCATCCCAGGAATCAATTTGGTAAGACTTCACTGCACTCCCTCTATAGCAAGAACAACCTTTCTCAGATAAGGGGACCAAAACTGCACACAATATTCCAAGTGTGCCCTCACCAATTCTTTGTATAATTGCAGCAAGACAGCCTTGTTCCTGTATTTGAATCCTCTTGCTTTGAAGGCCAGTGTTCAGTTTGCCATTTTTACTGTCTGCTTTGAAGTGAGAGACAAAATGACAAATTTCAATTGTCTGACTTGTATTCAAAGTCAGAATTTAAAAAGTGGACAACACAGTCCACAGTCTTTGATTTCAGAACAGAAACTTCTCCATGGATATAGCTAACAGATTTAGCAGTCTATTGGATGTTATGAGCTAACTGCAAATTACATGATGCACACTATCAACTAATAGGTTAGAAAAATAAATCTACACGGTACACGCCACTGTGGTTGGTACAAAGCTGTCTGTCTGATGGAAAGTTTCTCTTACTTACCCTTTCACCTGGTTCACCTTTAAGGCCACGTTGGCCTGGAATTCCAAACCCTGGGCTTCCCTTTTGAAGACAAACATAATAGATTTATGAAAAATAAAATGCAGTTAAAATGATCTTGGAAAGTGCAAGAAGTAACAGTATTCTGAATGGAAAGAGTGCCACAGTGTCTGCTTTTGAGGAGGGTTTGCTTCTCTGTCGGGCAGGAACTTCACCCATTGATTGCGTATCTCAGGTATCACTGGTAACATTCCTCAAAAGTGTTCAGAAAGTGAAGATCCCACCAACAATGTGTACACTTGAAAGTCAACCCCCTCACCCTCTTGATTATGTTGTTACCCTCTAACTGGGTATTGCTTGGTGGGCCAACAGTCAACCATCTCAAGGACCTTGTTCCTGCTGAGTTGTAAGTAAAGAAAATCTTTAGGTTACAGGGTGCTAAAGCAATTCTTAAGAAAATTCATTAATGGGATGTGGATGTCACTGGCTATGCTAGTATTTTATGCCCATCCCTAACTGCCCAGAGGGCAGTGAAGAGTCAACCACATTGCTGTGGGTCGAGAGTCACATTTCAGCCAGACCATGTAAGGATGGCAGATTTCCCTTCCTAAAAGGGCATTAGAGAACTAGATGAGTTTTTCTGACAATCGACAATGGTTTCATGGTCATCATTACAGCTGGGCTCTCCTGTAGGTACTGACTGGGTATCCCAGGGTTTCCGGAAGGCAAGAATATCATGACATTCTTGCAGAGTTTGTAGGAGCTGGGCCTGGGGTGAGGCATTAGGGAAGGTACAAAGAAGGTTTACAAGGATGATAACTGAAATGCACGAGTATTCATATCGATAAAATAAAAGTTGGGGTATTTTTTCTATTGACAGAAATAAGGCTGACTGGAATGTTATTACAGATCTTTAAAATTATGAAAGACCTTGATAATGTGGATACAAAGTGAATATTATCTCTTGTGGGGAAGAGCATAACTAGAGTCCATCAATATAAAGACAGACATCAAGAAATCCAATAGGAAATTCAAAAGAAATCCTTTACTAAAAGAGTAGTGAGATTGTGGAACTTGACAGTTGAATTGAATCATTAGATGTATTGAAGGGAAAGCTGGACAAGCATCTGAGAGAGAAGGAAATAGAAAATTGTGAAGGCAGATGAGAAAAGATGCAAGATGATGCAACTGGGCCCTGACACTGCATGGACTGGTTGGGCTAAACGGCCTGCTTCTTTGTCATATATCATACACCCAGAATCACATTAGTACTGGGTCTGGATCATAGTGTTCCACGAGTGACCTTCAGTTATTCCAGTGATCTCTTTAAAGGCAATCCATCAGGCTACCCACTGCCTTGTACAGATAGGCAGAATATGTACCACATCCAATGTATGCCAACATTGTTAACAGGGTCCCATATACATAATTAGTAAATGAAGCACTCGCCTGATTCAATAGCAAAAATAGTAACTGGTGGGACCAGAACGTGAAGGAAGAAGCAGCAAGTATGGCGCTTTAATTAAAGGATGCTGCAGTCCTGTTCTGCCAGATTACAAACAGGTAAACGCATCACTCTGGTTTCCTGGCAACTTCCTGTAAGGAGAGGCTACATATCACCAATACCTTGCTACAATGCTGTCATTGCACATATGCTTCCAGCTATCACTCGCTGACCTGACTAGCTGGTGCTGCTGCATGCAGTACTGAGTTCCGAGTCAGTTTCACTTAAAAGTTGTGTTTGAATTCATGTGCGAAGCCTGTTGGGTAATCAAGTAAATGATGTAAATACCTTTTCGCCTTCAATCCCTTGAATCCCTTGTTCACCTTTGGGTCCAATGGGTCCAGGTGGTCCAATATCTCCCTAAAATGAGATCATAAACACATCCTTATTACCTCCTGACAGGGTGGTAGAAACAGATTGAAGAAGAGCTTTTGAAAGGGGACCATTTCAATTAGGGAGGGAAAATATTGGAGGATATTGGGAAATAGCAGGGAGTGGGACTGACTGGAATTCTCTTCAAAAATATCAGACACAGATATAATCGCCTTTCTGTGTTGTATATTATGTTCTATTATCACTGGCTGCCTAGTACCACATATTTTGTGCTCATTCCCATATTTAATATTTAACTGCAGCGTTTTGATATGAAGAGCATGAAAGTTGTTTTTAATGGGTATTTCAATGATCAGTTTGAACAAAAAGAACAAAAAAGAAAGCACGGCACAGAAACAGGTCCTTTGGCCCTCCAAGCCTGTGCCGATCATCATGCCCTGACTAAACTAAAAACAACCTCCTGCCCTTATTCGGTCCATATCCCTCTATTCCCTCCCTGTTAAGAGATGCCTCTTAAATGTTGCAACGTGCCTGCTTTCACCACCTCCTCTGGCAGTGCATTCCAGACTCCTAACTCTCTCCGAAAAACCTCCCTCGCACTTCTCCCTTAAATTTTTGCCCTCTCATCTTGAACCTGTGCCCCCTTGTAATTGAAACTTCAACCCTAGAAAAAAGCCTCTGGCTATCCACCCTATCTATGCCCCTCATCATTTTGTAGACCTCTATCAGGTCTCCTCTCAGCCACCGTCTTTCCAGTTTGTAATCTGGCTTTTTGGTTTGTTTGTGTGTATACGGTCAAGATCCTATAGTGCCCATGCAGTAGGTGACAAACAAGTCCAGATCTTTTACACCAGAGATGTCAATATCCACAGAGTGACAATCTTAATAAACAGCATATTATATGAAGTTCAGCTGTTTTCACTTGTGCTGGATATCTCCAAAATGACAACCAACTCCGACATGATGAGACTTTAGAAATGTGTGTATATATTTAAACTTGTACTGGATTGGTGATAAAAAAAAAGTGCATACTTATACTACCCCCACACACAGCTGTTATGCTGTTGGATTGTAATTAACCAGTCAGATGTTGGAAGGAAAGGCCAACATTTCATGTTGTTACTATAAAAAAGTTGTCTCGAGGGTTGACTAATTGATCTCTGGAAGCTGTTGAGAGCAACACAGAAATAATATATTTGAGGTATTTATAAAAAAACTACATTTTTTTACATTTCCCTTGAACACTCAATTATTAATTATGACATTGTTAAGGACAATGGAGAGTCAAAGGGAGAATATTTATTAAATCTCCAAGGCTACATTTGACCAGAGTAGGCAACTCAATGTGCCACACACCAACTAATCAGAAGCCTTGTAAACTAATTCTGAACTCCTTATAGCAAGTCATATCCATAAACCAAATGGCCAATTACAACACTTAATGCAAAAGATTTTAATTATACTTACTCTGGCACCTTTATGCCCGGTTGGTCCTATTATCTAATTTGAATAAAACAGATCATTAAACATTTTCTATTTATACATTAATTTCTTATGATTGAATAAATAGATCTATATTTCTATATTGCACCGGGACAAAAAAGTTTTCAAAACAGCCTGGTGATTACCAAAAGGCAAGAAGAGAAATTCAAACTTTGTTTTTTAAAACTATATTCATTTATTCATTTTATTTTACATGGATACTTGTGGACTTAAGATGGCTGTTGTGGGCCACAGAATGTGCTTCTCAGAAACTTCCGTTGGACAAAAACGAAGTCACCATGGAATAATTCCCAGTCTACAAGATTCACATATTGTGCTTTCAACTACACCGACATGTGTCTGAGCTCTGATAAGGAATTCTGCCAGAAGAGCCAGCTGGACATTGACTTCCTGATTCATGCCCTTGTTTAAAGTTATTCATAATTGTGACTTTGTGTCATAGAGCTGTACAGCATGGAAACAGACACTTTGGTCCAACTCGTCCATGCTGACCAGATAACCTGAATAAATCTAGTCCCATTTGCCAGCATTTGGTCCATATCCCTCTAAACCCTTCCTATTCATACCCCCATCCAGATGCCTTTTAAATATTGAAATTGTATCAGCCTCCACCACTTCCTCTGGCAGCTCGGACTCCTTTTCCTTTTCTTTGTTTCTTGTATAGTTTTGTTTGTGTGTTGTGGTTGCATTGTTATTTATCACCTGGCTTTGAAAGTACAAATAAATCATCCTTTTGTTTTAAACCTAAGGAGAGTTTTAAACCTAAGTAGGTCATTTAAAAATTGGACTTCACAAACAGAGGGTTTGAGGGGAGGAACACACCTCAGCCTGTTTTGAAAGGGAAAAGCAATAAGAACACGTAGCAATTTTTAAAATTCACCTCTTGTGTACACAAAGGAGGAGCATGAAATAGCTTCTCCTTTTTGTCCATTATAGCCCTTTAAGATGTTGAGCAATTGTAAACTAGCCATTCAATACAATGCATTGCTGTTGCAAGTTTGTAAGGAGGGTTTCAAATCAAGAAGCTTCGAATAAATTAGGGTTCAAGGAAAGTTATATTTCACAGGAGAATGGCTATGTGAAACACACTCCCGATAAAAGGAATGAATCGATGACAATTGCTTTCTTTCCTGGATCTGAATTTCAGTTCTTCAATGAATGTGAATAGGAATTCTTCCTTTGAATATGAAACATAATTAACACAATGCCATATAAGGAGATACCAAGCCTAGTCACTAAAAGCTTGGTCGAAAAGGTAGGTTTTAAAGGGTGTCTTAAGGAGGAAAATGGCAGAATTTAGAAAGAGGCAGAGACAGAAAGAAAAACATCAATTCATTAGATGTGTTAGGAAGCAAAATAGTTACCCCTTTAGCTGGGTCTCCAGGAAAGCCTCTATCTCCCTATCAGAAAACCAAATGGAACAACAATGATATTCCAGTTCAGTGCTCTGATTTAATCAAATCAAATTTGGGAACAGTGTTGAACAATTCACTTACTGTATTTCCTTTCAACCCTCTAGGGCCTGGGAGTCCCTGTTATAGAAGAGAACCAAGAAAGATTGAGTGAGGGACAGGAATATTTTTTTTAAAATCTGAAAATGTTAAGAATTAAGTGTATAATAACCCAGTCTAGCAAGCTCATGAACTGCAAAATATACAACTGCAATAAATAGAGCTTTTTGTCTTACAAAGTTTCTGCCAAGTTAATCTACTTCCAACTAGGGGGTTGGATCACTAACAACCTGCAGACTGACAACTCCCATTTCTATAAGTGGAGATGCACCAAGGGATGTGATTCTCTTTTCTCCAATTTGTAAAGTTCATCCCTTCCTCACTTTTCCCACTATGGTTCACATCATGTCCACGGATTGTGAACACTCCAGGATTATGAATCAAGGGAGAGTCTCAGTTTCAGCATTCACAGATACTGCACTGTTTAAAAACATAGGAAATCATCAAACTCACCCTACCTGCTCAGTCTAAACACCGCACTTTGTAGAAGGAAGTCTGAATGTCAAGATCTACAAATGTATTAATTCCTGACTCCCCAAAGCCTACGCACTATCTACAAGGCACAAGTCAGATTCATGTTGGAGTACTCTTCATTTGCCTGGATGAACACAGCCCCAACAATTCTCAAGAAGTTCAACACTATTTGGGACAAAGCAGCTTACACGATTGGCATCCCAAATCTTAAATCTTCAATCTTTCTATCACTGACACACAATGACAGCAATGTGTATCATTTACAATATGCACTGGAGCAATTTACTTCAAGAACAGCTTCTCCTAGAACAGCTTCCAAATCTGTGACCTCTACTAGCTGGAAGAGCAGCAGATGCATGGAAACACTACCACCTGCAAGTGACCCTCAGTTACACAGTGAGGTCATTTAGAACTATATCACCATTCTCTCATGGTCACTGGAGTCAAAAATCTGAATCTCCCTTCCTGATAGTGTTGTAGGTGCCCCTATATCAGATGGAGTGCAGAAGTCAAAGGAAGTTGGTCACAACCACTTTCAAGGGCAGTTAGGGATGGGCAACAAATGTCAACTTTGTCAGTGATGTTAACACTCCATGAGATCATAAAGAAGGACCCTTAAACTACATTTATACAAGTAATGAGCATTGTGGATTATGATGCTAAAAAGATTCATTAGAAGTGAAAATGAGTAATATTTTCTCACAGCAATTCCTTGTGGTCCCAGTTCCCCAGTTTCTCCACGGTGTCCCTAGAGGTATCATGAAAGAGTGTTGAGAATTAGTGCAAAGCTTTCCATTCACTGAGCAATCAGGTACCTCATTAGTTTTCCCCATAATATCAATGTTGCTAAACATTGTTACACTGTACATAAGTTAACTGATAAAGTTATGTTTTGTCCACTACCTTACCTTTTCCCCTCTATCTCCTTTGATTCCTCGTTTCCCCTACATGATTCAAAAGGAGATGTTAGATTCATTAACAAAAAAAATGCTGAGTCACACTTATCAAAACTGAACCATTTGTACATCAGGGCTAGATAATGTGTCAGAATATTACATATTTAACATGCTTGTACCAAATTCCTCTCTCATCTGCTTCGAGAGATACTAATTTGTTCAAAGTAAAATGGAATTAGTGGGTCCATATGATAGCATCTTTAAGGGGATAATGCTCAAAGTAAACCCGCTGCAACAGCAATGAACTGCAATAAATTTAACCCAAATCAGTGCCAGTGGCAAAGCGCTTGTTAAATTATTTGAAGTATGGTCTTGAAATTTGCATGCCTGTAGACTTGGGGAAAATTTGGAAAGGTTTGGCCTTCAATGCTATAAGTTTTCTATGCTTCTGTGTTTTGGGACCAAGTTGTGAAAATAAAAAACCTCAGATTCAGGCCAGAACCAATTAGATGGTGTGATGACAGAGCACTAACTTTTCCTTCCTGGGCAGGTGAAAATAATGGGTTGAATGGCATTGCTCATTTGTATTTATCTTGGAATTTTCTTACTTTAAGAATTGATAGTTCATGTGAAAATCTCACATTTTCTGCCAATTAGTGTTTGACTTCAAAGAGTTCCAGGAGAGAGAGAGAGAGAGAGAGATAGAGAAAGTGTGTACATGTGACCACGAAGGAAACATTAAAACAAGACCAAAAGTAGGTCAGTTGGCCTTTTGAGCATGTTCTACCACTCAATGATCATGGCTGATCATTCAATTCTGTAGCCTGCTCACACTTTCTCCCAGACACCCTTTGATCCCATTAACCCTAACAGCTATATCTACTTCCTTCTTGAAACATTCAATGTTTTGGCCTCAACCGTTTTCTGCAGCAGAGAATTCCACAGGTTCACTACTCTGTGGGTGAAAAGAAATCTCCCTTCACCTCAGTCCTAACTGGCCAACTCCACATCTTCAAACTGTGAATATACATTCAGGCATTGGGAACTTAGAGGAAAGCTAAAGAAGGTAGGTTTCTTTCCTTTGTAAGAAATGATATTTCAGACAACCTAAAATAAATTTGAAGCTTATATAGAGGGGCTGGGCTGGAAACCTATTCACTTAGGAAAGATTCAATACTTCTGTGTTAATAAGAACAACAACAACTTGCATGGAATGTAGGAATCCACCTCGAGCTGCTTCACAAAGGTTTCATCAAAACAAATGGACACTGAGCCAAAGATGCACATTTTAGAACAAAAAGCTTGTTCAACAATACCTCCTTCTACAGAGTCAAAGAGATGATGTTTACTATACCCTTCAAGGAGGGAAGGTAGAGGGGGATGGACAGGAAATTCTGAAGTGTAGGACCCAGGCAGCCTTAGGCACAGCTGCCAATTGTGAGAAAAAGAGCAAATAGATGCAAAGGGGTCCAAATCAAAGAAATGCTGATGGGCAATCAGAATGGTGGAGCTGTAAGAAATTAGAGACAGGGAAAAATGGTATTATGAAGAGATTTACACGTGAGTGCGATAAGTTCAAATTTGAGGCACTGGGGAATTAAGAGTCAATGCAGATCAACAGTCAGTATATAATATAGATAACAGTTTTGGATGAGCTTAATATTTTAAAAAGTTAGGGAGTGGAGATAAGTCAGAAGAGTTTGAAGATCAAGGCTTGTCGGGGTAAAGCCATCACTGAAAGTTAAAAAGAAATTGTTATGCAGAAGGATTATCATTGCTGTTCTATGAGAAGCTAGAAGGAAGGCAACGTAAGTGAGACCAAATAATTACTTGATGCTGATCTGAAGAGAGAATGAATAAAGATATGATGAAATGGAGTCAGAGTTAATCAAAAAAAAGGATTGTTCTCGAATCCAGTGATCTTTTCCTGCTCTGAAAGTTTCTTAGCTCCATACATTAGGTTGAGGGGAGGTCTTTGTCATTACCTCAGTGTAGCTAATTCAAAGCCAAATGTCACATTGACATTATCCCAGTTTGGAACACTAGCTTATCTGCAGGGTTTCTGCAAATGTTCAATTCTGCAAAGCCGCCCGCATATACAATAGTGTGATTTACATGTTGCCTACACAACTCTTACCTTTTGGCCAACATCTCCATCTCTCCCCTTGTCCCCTTGATAACCCTAAAGTAAAGAGAATGAATCAGTAAAAATGCTGGATCAATAAATTTCTGATGCCTGAGGTGAT
This sequence comes from Ginglymostoma cirratum, assembly GCA_024137785.1. Lineage (NCBI taxonomy): Eukaryota > Metazoa > Chordata > Chondrichthyes > Orectolobiformes > Ginglymostomatidae > Ginglymostoma > Ginglymostoma cirratum. Next base: position 13,579,203 of record JAHRHZ010000045.1, on the reverse strand, counting down.
ATGAATGAACACTTCCTCAAAGAAGGATTTAACCATCCTAATTCTGGCAGGGAATGAGTGGCAATCCAGGAAAGGAGAAACTTTAGGAGCTGGGATGACCAGGCAAATATCCCACGGAATTTCAAAAGAAAAGCAAAATGTTGGGGATATTGAAAATCTGAAGTAAAAACAGAAATGCTGGAACCAATGGACCAATTACATGAAAACATAAATTTGTAAGTTATACTTGTGGAAGCCAGAAGTAAACTTTTCTGTAATTAAAACAAAACAACTTGTGATAGACCACAGTGAATCATGGAATTACATCTGGGTCAGAAAGGATTATATCAGAAGCTGTGATGTTGGCTTGCTCTTAATATTTGAAGACATTTATGAACAAATATTAAATACTTGCCTTGTAGCCTGGGATCCCTGGGGGTCCAATCATTCCCTAAAACAACATGTTCAATAGTTCATAATCAAGGAAAAACAATAACCAAAGATTTATTTCACAAGTACAAAAAAATGGAGCCAATTCTGGAATCTTGTGGTGATTAGTCCTCAGAACATTGTATTTCAAAGAACATGGACAACCAAATTCATAGCAGGGTCTCATTCTGTTCAACAGGCAGAATATTCACCTGACCAAAACATGAAGGGCTAGTCTGAGACTGGGCAATCAATTAGTTGAAATACCAGCCTTAAAAGCTAATGAAAGGTTTTTTTTTTAAGAATGGAGATGCACGGGTGAATGGGATCAACACTTATGCTGGGGGAACTCCAGCCAAAACTTTCACTTACCTTCTCAAATTCTGATAGGTCTGATGATTAATTTTAAGGTCAATTTAAGCCGTACACCAAATTAATTTAAAGCTGGTACAGTTTATTATTAGTTATTTTCCTTTTCACCTACACATGTAAACTCCTTGCTTCAACACCTACATTAGAAGTACAGCATGGAAACAGGCCATTTGGCCAGCCAGCCATCTTTGGTGTTTTCCCTTTTCTCAGGTAATTGGTTATAACATGGTAAAAAATGTACCTAGATGCTTCATAGACATCAGGCAACATTTACGTATAAGCTTATACTGACGTCCTCATTTTTGACCATTCAAAACCCATCTGGTTCACTAATGTCCTTTAGGGAAGGAAGCTGTCATCCTTACCTGGTCTGGCCGACATGTGATTCTAGACCCACAGCAATGTGGTTGACACTAAACTGCCCTCTGGGCAATTAGGGATGGACAATAAATGCTGCCTGTCAGCGACGCCCTTATCCCATGAATGAATCAAAGAAAAAAATTCAAACCACTTAGAGTATTTATATTTGCAGTATAAGAAGAAATTAAACAAAGGGTCAAGATGAAAATACAGGAAAAAAGCATTACTGATGCATGAAGTTGTACATTCAAAAGGTTTGTTATTTGTTGTTGAATCAAACATGATATTTTCCAAACAATTGCCTGGACGCATTACAATTATCAGCAGTAGGATTTGCTGATATCCAGTGATGGTGGTCAAGGGAGGATGAACTGTTGTACCTTCTCTCCCTGTAATCCATTCTGTCCTGGTATTCCTGGGATGCCAATCCCATCAACTCCCTAAAAGACAATTAATCATCAAAATTAATTTTCTTAAGCTAAAACATCATTCACCACGAACAAATTTGTTAACTGTGCAATGGTATAGTCATTATGTGTGAGATCACTGATCTCACCAACTGAGAGGCAACCTTTCACCCAGGAACAAAAACAGAAGTTGCTGGAAAAGCTCAGCAGCATCTGTGAAGAAAAATAATCAGAGTTAACGTTTCAGGTCCAGTGACCCTTCCTCAAAACTAGGGACGATTCGCTCAAGAGATCCGGGATCGATGCCTAGTTGCTTTCAAATGCAACATTACCAAGTCAGATTACGATACTCAGGACAGTATGAAGTTATCTAACGGGAAAAAAATAATAGCCATCACTTTGAAATTAAACCTGACAAATGGGGAAGCCCATCTTAAATGTAAATTGCAGACAGGCTGAGTGCTGATCAAGAACTATTGAGGTCTCAAGGAGGGAAACATTGCAGTATCAGCTCTGGATGGCTCAGCCCTATCCGAATGAAGAAAAAGGAAGTGGTAAGTAGATAAAGACTTACAAGTTGAATTCCTGGTGGTTGCCATCTCCATTAAGAACTGAGGCTAAAGCCCAACAGCAGCCAGCTCAGGGGTCTAGGCCCGAAACGTCAAGCTTTCCTGCTCCTATGATGCTGCTTGGCCTGCTGTGTTCATCCAGCCCCACACCTTGTTATCTCAGTCACAATGCCAACAGCTTAGTGACTGCAGTGTTGTCACTGTTCAAGGTGGTCAGTACTGAGGCTGTAGCTGTGAGGAAATGGCAAGAGGAGGCAAGTGAAGCGTGTCCTGCTGATCGGTAGTGATGGGGGAGGTGGTAGCTGACATGACCAGTGTGTGTGCAGAGGGGATGGCTATTGCGTTGTAGGGGCCAATACCCCATTCATGGAGTGCCCAAAAAGGAGTGCTGCCTGTGCTGGTGTCTGCTGAGAGGCTACGAAATGGTGTTGGATAGTCTGTTCATATGGCCACCATGCCGTGGGCAAAAGCCAGTGGAAGCAAAAATAGGACCTTAAATGAAGAATTTGAGTCGCTTAGTTGAACACCCAGCAAAAGGCCAATCTGCCAACTTTCCCATCGTCACAGCTGGAAGATACCAGGCAGCAAATGCTTTTCTGCACCGCTTTGCCAACTATGCCAGCTCACAACCAGGGAGCCACACATGTCTGTTTGTGTCATTTGAGATTCTTTGATTTTCAAGAGAATAGATTGTCTTCTATTTATGCATCTCTTTCCTGTACTTCAGGACAAAATGAAGTGCTTTACAGTGAATTAAGTATTTTTAAGGTGTGGTGCCTGTTTAAGGAATGTAACAGCTAATTTGTACACATCAAGACATTACTGATTAAAAATAAAATACTGCAAATGCTGGAAGTCTGAATCAAACTCAGAGAATGCTGGAGAAACTCAGCAAGTCTTGCAGCATCTGTGGAGAGAGAAACAGAATTGAAGTTTCAAATCTGATTCGAGTTTGGACTTGAAATATTAACTAAAGTTTTATTGCCACTGGTTCAGCGATAAATATAATCGGGACTCAAAGGAAAACAACCCTGGTCCATTGAATATTTTGTGTTAAATTGAGAGACAGAATGAACTTTGCCTTAATATTTCATCCAACAGAAAGTGCCTTTGTCAGTGCAGTGCTCCCTCAGTGTCAGCCGAGATTAGGAACTCGCGTCTGAACTACAAACTAAACCCACTCCTGTTGATTCAGAGATGCAGGGATTACCCCACTGAGATAGATTTGACATTCTGAAGGAGCAGACTAGTGGTAGAAATAGGGGTAAGTTTCATTCAGCAGGCACCTTCTTGCCCCTTGCATAAATGGCCTATTCTCACCTTTGTGTCTGAACTGCAATTATTGGTTGTTGACTTAACTGGGGAGGTCATCACTGATTCTTCTGATCTCCACCCACAGTGTCTTATATACAGACATAAGACATTCTGAGCTGGGTGCTGGGTACTAATCAAGAGGTTTTCCATCTTCCCAGCCTGCAATCATCATTATAATGTCTCTCATTAGCACCATGCTGCAATTAATTGGTTCAGCAGAGACTAGGAATCCTCCAGACCTCTACCGCTCAATACAAGAAAGGGAAGCATTAAACATGTGAGGGTCTTCCAGGTCATTGAACCAAGGCAAGTAGATGGACTTAAGATACAGATCAACAGTGATCTGTTGCATAGCAGAACAGGCTGACAGGGCTGAATGGCCTCTTCCCATTCCTCCATAGCCATACTATGAGGGGGGAAATGAGTTACGGTTTCTGAAAGAACAATGAGATGCACTCCATGCATTTGAGCCCTAGTTAAAAACATGCAAATATTGAAACATTGGAACCAAAGAGAGTCTGATACCTGTTCTCCTTTGGGACCTGGGGCCCCAGGAACTCCATCAAGTCCAATTGGTCCAGGCAAACCAGCAATTCCCTGAACAGAAAAATGAGTAACATGTTTAGTTTTGCAGTACTTCTATATTCACAAGATATATTCCTGATTGTGGTTATAGTTCAGATTACTAGATGGCCAACGACTATTACAATGGCTGTCCTTAAGTCTACTATCTACAAGATGCACTGCAGAAATTCACTAAATATCCTCAGACAGCACCTTCCAAACCCACGAACACTTCCATCTAGAAGGACAAGGGGAACAGATATATGGGAACACCACCACAACCTCCAAGTTCCCCTCCAAGTCACTCACCATCTGACTTCAAAATATATCACTGTTCCTTCACTGTCACTGCGTCAAAATACTGGAATTCCCTCCCTAATAGCACTGTGGGTCAACCCACAGCAGGAAGAATGCAGCAGTTCAAGAAGGCAGCTCACCACCACCTTCTCAAGGGCAGCTAGGGATGGGCAAGAAATGCTGGCCGGCCAGCGACGCCCACATCCCACAAAATGAATAGAAAAAAGATAACAGAGCACTGCATCTCCCAATTCACCACTGAGAAGATCCTATATGGTGCAATACTTACAGGAATTCCAGTATCTCCTTTATCACCTTTCGGGCCAGGTTTCCCACGTGGACCCTGTTAATTAATCAGATCTTTAATTAAGACTGGATAAGATGTTATGTTAATTACATGCTAATTATATTGTTAACATGCTCAGGTGAGAGGCAATGTTTAATTGAAGACCAAGGGCAATTATTTGGGGCCTTCATGAAGTGCAATGGTAATGTCCTTACCACTGCAATAGGAGACCTGGGTTAAAGTCCCACCTGCTCCAGAGACGTGTAATTACATCTCTGAACAGGTTGATTAGAAAATATTAGGAGAGCCTGCTAGGACACGGAAGTATGCTGCATCACGTAATAAATGTTATCCAGAGAGCAGAAGTAGGTCATTCAGTCCTTGAAACTGCCTCGTCTTTCAATATGATCATGGCTATCATCCAATGCAGTCCCTTATTCCTGTTTTCTCCCCATACCCTTTGATCCCTTTGGCTCTAAGAACTATGTTTAACTCCTTCTGGAAAACATGTTTTGGCCTTAACCTCTTTCTGCGGCAGAAAAATATTAATGTCTAGTTACTTGCTTTGCCAACAGGCTTAGGAACAACTGTCTCAATACACTCAACATCACCATTTAAAATGCTCAGATTTTGCTTTGAATTTGGAATTAGTAGGCTTCTAATATAGAAATGTCAATTTAGGATAAGTCATAAATGCACATAAGGAATATTAAAGATGAGAAAAGCCTAACAATTGATCAACATAATCAGTGTAGTGTATCAATTCACCTATCATACCTTATACTGTACATTTTTAATGTGAAGTTTTATCTCCACTTTGTTTTATTTGGTACATTTTCCAATTTAGTCAGCACTCAATAAAGAAAGAGGTTCTTCTCAAAATCAGGTTTAATATCATTTATTCATAGGTTTCATTCTTCTGGCTATAGACTTCGAATTCTTTTAAGTGATAATCTATTTCACATTTCACCAGAACAAAATTAACAGACATCTTAAATTAAACATAAAATCAGTGCCAACTTTATTCAGTATTGAGCTGACACATAAGGGTCATAAAGTTTTGGGTTCAAGGCCGACACAAAGACATGAGGACAAAGCTCAGGAGGGAGAAATCTCTTTGAAGTAGGATTTCTATTTATTTTTCGAGATAGAAAAGTTGGAAAAAAACCCGAGAAGTTTCATCAACCCCTGTATCATGGATGAGGAATTATCTAGTAGGTAATTAAGAAACCACCACTATTGGATTGTCCACCAATCCTAAACCAAGTCTTTTGATTTCAATGGAAAGTAAACTTGGGCTGTAGTAAAACTGAGAGGCTGTTTTATCTTATCTGCTTCTGAAATGCCAAGTGAAATTAAAGTTATTCTCACAGAAAGCAAACCAGACTAGGCCTTGCTCTGGTATCCCTGAGTGACTAATTACACGTGGATGTGCCTGAGAATAGGTTGCCTGGAGCTCAGAGCAAATGAGAACATATTATTTCTAAGCAGACCATCAGCTTTGTGCTTCCTCTCTCCACAATTTATTTTCCAAAATGAATATTGTGCAGTTGTGTGAACAAAATATCCTGCACTTACAATAACATTCAAGTTTCTGATTGATGCAACAATGAAGGAATGAGAGTAATCATATTTTCCCAAAGCATATCATCCCTCACTTACATTCCATATATCACTAGGTCCATCATAGTCCAATGTTCAAAAGACTGTGAAAAGGATCCTCTGAAACTGAAAGAAGGGTACAAGTATATTCCCAAGAAAATCCTGGACCCAGCTCCCACCTATGAACACAGAGATCTCTGCTCATTCGGAGCAGTAGATGGCCCACGTGACTTCGATATAACTCTAGCCCAATAGTGACTCACAGCCTCACTCCTACTCCCACTCCTATTGCAGCCGCAGCTCAGTACATCCCAACTACACTCACTACCCCCACACGCATTCCCCGCCGCCCCCCCTCCCCCTGGTGAAGACAATCGTCCCATCCGTTACCCAATACAGACCCCCAAATCTTACCCTGTCTGATATAGGCTGCTACTCGGTTAGGATCCCCAGCCCACCCATTACATACCAATTACTCTTCTGCCACCCAGTACAGATCACAACCCCTCCCCCTTCCCAGCCCAGACCCAGATCCGGGCCAGTTGAGACTCCAACCCCATCAACAACCCCAGTCCTAATTACATCTAACTTCCAGCCTTCACTTTTTCCTTAATTTTCTCTTTGCCTTCATTGTTATGGAGGATGATGAGTAAGTCAGACTCGTCATCAAGCATCTGGTCAAAGCAATGACTGGCAATGCAGCCAAAGTCTCCTACATGTGAACTACAGGACCAGCCAGAATTACTGCTCAACACCCATCAGCAAGTCACCTCTCTCCAGTCCTTCCTGTTTCTCCAAACACAGATTCTGTTTCTGCAGGAGCAGCAAGATCTGGAGAGAGGGGCATCCTGGAGGGGCTGGAGCAGTCACCGTGGGAGGGAGAGTCTGTGTTCAGAGCAGCAGCTCTGTCATTCCTGAGCTGACCATTTCTCCAAATCAGTGCACTGTAGCTAGTTCCCTTTGTTCTTCAAATATTATGAGCCTTGAGGGAAGTTGGTTGCTGCTTCAAGTCGAGGAAACAAAATAAATGATTACTTACCCGCGTACCTGAAGCTCCTGGCTCTCCCTGGAAGGTACAATTGACAGTTCAGTTGATAGACACTGAAGAATAATGGTACATGTAGTGACTGAGCAAAGTGGCTCCATCTCCCCTGGGACCTGATAGGGCAGGAGTGGCTCCCCTGGAAACCTTCACCAGGCACATTAGGATAGTTATATATTCAGTCTGCCCCTGGGCCCAAATCAAAATGCAAACCAACATGCAGCATTAAAGAAACTCCCCTCCCACAACCGTTTTGTCATTAATACGTCTGCCAATATCTCACTCCTGAGGTATCAATGCGAACTGTTGAGGCTGTGTAAAGTGGAATTTAGAGACTGCAAATGCAAATTCTTTTGGCCTGTAAATTTGTGGTGGTAGATTTTAAGAATTAAATTCTATTACCAGCCTAAATCAACTTGCATTAATTCAGAGGAATGTTGAGAACAATCTTTTCAAAAGGAATTATCCTCTATTGCTATAATGAACTTATCACTTGTCATGTTGTGGGGGATTAACCTTCCTCATTCAGTCTTCACTGGAAGATCGAGGAACAGTGCCTCAGCTTTCAATTTATTATGTGGCAACCTGCAACATTCAATATTCAGTTCAACAATTTTAGAATATAACAATTGTTCACAGTTTTTCAGTCAACAGCTACCAATAATAATTTGTGACTTTGCTGTAAGCTGTATAGTGAATCTGCCGCCCACTTCACATCTCTTCCCATGAGCTTCAATAGAAATAAAAATATCACCAGATGAGAATCAGGCGGTCAAGTCACTGTCACCTACAGTGCACCTTTGTACAAAGTCAAAATCTAGACGAATTAACTCACAACTCATTGGTTGTGTTCAGTACAGGATGGTGTAGATCACAAATGATGAATCTGAGTTATTTAAAATTATTTGAGTAATTGAAAGAGAGATGGTGACATAATAGTAATAGGACTGGGCTAGAAATTGAAAGGACCCAACTTAATACTTTGGCATCATGGGTTCAAATGGCAGCTGGTTGAAATTAACTTGATTAATAAATCTGGAATATAATGTCAGTTTCAATAGTCATGACCATGAGAACTACGGCAAACTTTTGGGAAGGAAATCCGCTGTTTTTACTTGATCTGGCCTACCTGTGACTTCAGAGCCACAGCAATATAGTTAACTCTCTTCAATATAGTTAACTCAGTTCTGAGGAACGGTCACCGGACCCGAAACGTTAACTCTGTTTTCTCCTCCACAGATGCTGCCAGACCTGCTGAGCTTTTCCAGCAACTTTGTTTTTGTTCCTGATTTACAGCACCCACAGTTCTTTTGGGTTTTTTTTAGTTACCTCTCTTGTCTGGCTTCTGAAATGGCCTAGCAAGCTATTCAAGGCAAATAGGGATGGACAACAAATGTTGGCCTTGCCATCAATACCCACATTCCATTATTAGAAAATCTGAAGAAGGATTCTGACCTGATACGTCAGCTTTCCTGCTCCTCTGATGCTGCCTGACCTGCTGTGTTCCTCCAGATCCAAACTGTGTTATCTGTGCTTTGCATTTCTTTTCTTTGAATGTCTTCAATGTTTAGTTATTAAAATTTTGGACATGAGGGAAAGAATCGGTTGCCTGATAATCAACAATCACCCAAAATGATTTATTTGATGGCACCTACGAAATCTGTGACTTCAACCAGCTAGAAGGACAAGGACAAAAGGTGCATGAGAACACTACTACATTCCAGATCCCTCAAAAGTACAAGCAATTTCCTGACCTGGAAATTTTTCCACATTCCTTCATTACCATGGAGTCAAACTCCTTGAATTCCCCACCTTTGAGTACTGTGAGAGTACGGACTCCTCACAGACTGTGCCCGTTCCAGAAGACAGGTCAGCACCACTTTCTCCAGAAGGTTAGAGACAGGCAAAAAGTGCAATGCCTCAAACTTGTGAAGTAATAAGTAAGAAAGATTTTACTTTCCAACTGAGATTGGAAGGTACAGTGTGAAGGTAGAGATGTTATGCAGCCAATGGAGGGGCAAGGGGGTAGACAGGGACTCAAGCAATCAAATTCCCAGGAATATCTTCATTCAGAGTTGGCAACTCCAAATATATACACTGATTCAGTGAATAAATGTGAGAAGGATAACTATTTCATCATAGTTACTGACCTTGATAGAAAGGCCTGGTTGTCCCTGAGGCCCCGGCTGTCCTGGAAGCCCTGGTGGACCTGCCACCCCTGGAAATCCTGGCTCACCGCTCGGACCCTAAATATAAAAGTTGCTTAGGCAGTGAAGAGTTAATTCTCATTCAAACGGATTTTGGTGCAAACATTAGGTGAGGGGATAAAAATTACCTGTGCACGAAGCAGTAGCTTTGGGTTGACTCACTGTTCTACAGCATCCACTCAGTGCTACACCCACAGAATGGTGCAGTAGTTTGCGAGTAGAGCTCCACACTGACAATTTACCAGGCACAATGACATGCTTCAATGCCTACTGCCAGCAACTTTGAAGCAATTGGGAATAACTACACCATTCTTTTTTTCTTAAAGCTATAAAAATTATATGACAGATATAGTCCCCCTTTAGGCATCACCAGTAGCAGGCAGAGTAAATAACTGCTTTGATTAGAAGAGTTAGGGGAGATGGTGCAATAATGATATTATCACTGGACTAGTAATCCTGAGCTCCAGGCTGATGTTCTGAGCACATGGGTTTGGGTTTGAATCCCACCATGGTAAATGGTGAAATTTGAATTCAATCGAAAGTTGGTCTAATGACAGCCATGTAACTACTGTCAATGGATCATGAAAACCCACCGGGTTCATTTGGTAAGACAATCTCCTGTCTTTACCTGGACTCGACTACATGCGACTCCAGAGCCACAAAAATTTGGTTGACTCTTCACTGCCTTCTAGCCAGTTAGAGATAGGTAATAAATGCTGCCTTAGTCAGTAATGCCCACATTTCATCAACAAATAATAAAAATAAGTCCACATCAAATGGAGCTTTTGGAAACCCTTAGTTTTTATTTCCATGTATTTTAAATCATACTTACTGGGGACCCAGGTTCCCCTCTCTGCCCAGGAATAACATCAGTTCCTCCCAGGATATATCCAGGATCTCCCTTTATAAAGGCAAAAAGATCAGGTGAAGACAAAGGGATAGCTGACAATATGTAAAGACATGTAAAGGATTTAGTTGCTTTATATATAGGAAAATCTGGATTTTCAGTCTCAATTTTCAATCTCAATTGCAGCTGTGCAATTGCTTCTCTCCTTCTTACAGGGTGAAGAACTCTGATGCTTGTGGTATGGAAAGGCCAGCTCACTGCTGAGTGAGCTGCTGCTCATCATAAAAGGTTGCTGCCACCATCCTCTTTAAGGATGATGTAGGGCCTGCTTACTCTAGTGTAGTAGAGGAAAATTACTTTCTGGTCTAACAAGAAGAGTGTCTCATAGCTAAAAGAAAATACTTTATTGTATCTTAGATACTAATCACAGGTTACATTGATACAAGAGACTTTGAGGAGGTCCAGATGTTGGATCTCACTCCTTCAAAGTTCTAAGCTGTTCTTTGCACAACTTCATATGATATCAGAGTGGCTGCTGCTTATAGCGCTCCTCAGACCATTATACAGGTCTTCCTCATAGATTTTATGATCATACTTCTTTGCACATAATTACATCTACCGCTATCTCATCAACCACAAATCACTGACTTCACAAATTCAGCCATCCAGAGGTTTCACTATTGTCCCAGAATGCATTCTCTTTGGATTTGGGGGACTGATACTTTGCTAGGTTGAAGACCGCTGACTTTGATTCTTTCTCTGACAGTCTGAGGTCAAGTTCACGGTTGGGCTCATCACAATCGATTAACTCGTAACGAGGTAAGTTTCCTGTGGTTCCTTTTCCTGACTTTGTTGGCAGTGCAACCAATATATGATCTCTGGTGGTGACAACATTTTGGATTACCATACTGTTTCTGCATGGATCCCTGATCCTGTTGTCCCATCCTAAATGTGACGCCAAACTTGCACCATAGTACCTAGTGTGGCATAGAGCCTGTTACGCACAATAGGACAGCTCTTTATTATATCTGTCTTATCCTATCGGTGAAAATGTGGGGTCAATTTCTTCAGTAGAATAATTCCACAGGTTCCTGAACATCAGAAACTCTGGTGGTACGTGAGCAATTGGAGTTGGGCAGAGGTATAATTTAGCAGTGCCATATTGAAGTTGGTATTCTGTTTCAAGAGGAACCTAACTGTCCTGATCCCAAGCCTGGATTTCCATTTGATTGTGAGTATCCTAGCAAGCTTGTCACATGATCAAAACAAGAACTGGCTCCAAACTAGCTGGAGCATGAGCAACTTGTGGCCAGTTATCCACAATAACCACATCATAGAATCATAGGATGTGGCAAATTAAGTATAATATGAGAAGATGCATAGTTGTCCATTTTGGCAGGAAAAATAAAAAGGACCATATTATTTAAATGGTAAGAGATCACAGGGGCCCTGAGTTGCAGTGGGATCTGGGTGTCCTTGTTCATGAATTAGAAGAGGTTGGTATTAAGGTACAGCAAGTAATTAGGAAGGCAAATAGAATGTTACCATTTAATGTGAGGTAAATTGAACACAAAAGTAAGTTATGCTTCCAGTTATGCAGGCACTCATGAGACAACATCTTGGGTATTGGACTCATTATTGCTCATCTTATTTAAGAAAGGTGTAAGTGCATTGGAGGTAGTTCAGGGAAGGTGTACTCACCTAATAACTGGAATGGGGGACAGGTTAAGCTTGTATCCACTGCAGTTAGAAGAATAAGAGGTTGAAACATATTAGATTCTGAGGAGTCTTGACAAGTAGATGTGGAGATGATGTTTGCTCTTGTGTGAGAATCAAGAATTGGGGGTTACTATTTAAAAGTCAGGACTGGCCCATTAAAAATAGATATTACTCAAACTTTGCTTCTCTCAGGAGGGTGGGAGTCTTTAAAACTCCCTTCCTGAATCTTCTTGAGGACCTGCCACGATACTTTCACTGTTGACAGTGTCCCATGAACTGAATAGCTTCCACAACAAATTTGCACTTGGTGTGAAGGACGAGTCATTCTGCTTGGAGACACTAAGATTGCATGCACTCTTTGTTTCCACGTACTATGTAGAAAGTCCGCTGCAATAACTTGCTCGGCAGCTTTCAACGCATCTTCCAAATCTGCAACTTCTACCAGTCAGAAGAACAAAGGTGGCAAACATATGGGAACTACACCAGCTGATGTACCTGACCATGTTATGCAGATTATGCGCTGGAACTCTATTACCATTCCAACATTATCACTGGGTGAAGAACCTGGGATTTGCTCTGTCACAAGTGCTGTGAATGTATTTACACTACATGAACTGCAGTGATTCAAGAAGGCAGCTCACCACCATCTTCTCCAGGGCAATTAGGGATGGGCAATAAATGCCAACCTTACAGCGATGCTCACAATTTGTGAAAGATTAGAAGAATTTCCTGCAGCATCCATAGCCTTTAGTGGGGTGGTGGGAGAATTTCAGATTGGTCTACTTTGTCCTAACATCTGTCTTGTTGCTTTGTGCCATGGTGCCCAAATCAATAGAACATATCAAATGAACAACAAAACAGCAGCCCAATTTAATTACAGATTTAGACACTGCGGAAGGATGTCATATGGTTCAATGTGCCTGTGCCTTTGAAATAGCTACCCTTTCCCCTCGTTTGGTCATTGTTTTCCTTCTCCCATATTTACCTAATTCTCTTTTGAATGTTCCTAGTGAATCTGCTTCCACCTCCCTTTCAGGTGGTGCATTCCAGCTCGTAACAGCACATTAAAAATATACATTTCCTTATGCTGTCTCTGGTTTTCGTTTTGCCAACTGTATTAAATTTGCACCCTCTGGTTACCATTGTGTCTGTAATGGAAATAGTTCCTTGCTACCATAATCTTCAAAGGGACTGACTTCTCATTGCAATTTTTCCAAGTTATTCACTTTTTACCACCAGCTCACCAATTATTATATTACTTACTCTGTCACCTTTAGGACCTGGAGGTCCTTTAAATCCTGGGAGCCCCTAGAGGAAATAAAGTCTACAGGTTAAACAACATGCTGGAGAAAATTGTGAGATCAATAACGAATACCTGAACATTTTTGTAGAAGCAACCTGAGCGTAGGCAGAAGACAGACTGATAAGAAATCCTCCTCTTTAACTCATGTCTCTTATGATAAAATCATGAATAATAGCAATACATAGTAATGACAAATTAATGACTGAGAGAAAAGTCTGCTGAGCAGATCGGGTGGTTTTCTTCATCAGAATTCATCACAGATACTGCATCCTGATGCAGGATCCCAATTTAAATCTGAATCTGGGCCTCCTTTAGGCTTTGAATGACCTGCAGTGAAATTCCAGAATTTTCTCTTTCTGCTTCTGATTTGCAGCATTTGCAATTTTTATTAATGATCTCAAATCATTCTGTCACTCTGCGGTGCATTGTGTTCAAACATTCCTCGGTGGTCTTCGATCAATCAATCTCAAAGCACTGATAAAGTTCAATTTCTGTGGGGAACTCCTCATTTACAGCAGATGTTAAATCCAGCAGTTCCATCAGATTCGATATTGGGAATCTGATTTGGGAGCTGATAAATTGTCAAGAAAACAAGCAGTTTGGTAATGATGCCTATGTCTAGATACCATTGTTATACTTTTGTCAGTCTGTCATAAGGCATAGGTTTACTAAATGTATCAGTAACCCCTAAAGGGTCGTTTTTCTGACTCAGTATGTATCAGATTTAAAATTATCAGCAATTTATGTACTTGCCGTGTATTGATTTCTGACCATATATGACAATAGCAGTGTACAATATAGAAGGTGGCTATTTGCCCATCAAACAAAGACTGGCTCTTTCAAAGATCTGTCTAATTAGTCCCATTCCATCGCTTCCTCCTCATATCTCTGCAATTCTTTTTACCTTCAAGTATTTATCTAACTGTCTTCTTGAAAGTCACTATTGAATTTGAATTAATGGCATTAAGGGCATTTTGTTCAATGACAATCAAGGTTCCAATTTGCGATCATTGTCGGCCACTCCTTGTGTTGGAAAATAACTCCTTTAGGGCTAAAATGGGAAAGTTCAAGAAATTGAGGAAGCAACCACAGTAGTTAAGGGCATTGGTAACTCCTTTGTTATTCAACCACACATGGGCAGACCCCAACAACTCAAACTATTCTCTCAATGACCAATGTTAACTTCAGCAAGCCCCCAAGGGTTCAAAACTGCAGCTCCCAGTTCAGTTATAGTGGAACTAGACCTAATACAGAGGTCCTCATTCCCATCCCTAGAAAGTCTCAATTCTCTTTTTCCAATTTTTTAAACACTTTTCAAGCCTCTGTCAAATGGGATCATCTCATTTTCTGATTCTTGCCACTAGATTTCTCCACTTCTCAGTAGCTGCCTTTGTGTCAGATGTTCCACTGGGACCCCGCTTCCCAGCCCTCCCAGCATTCATATAGAAGACAAGGAGAAAACCTGGGGCTCAGGGTTATTTAGACCCCACCCTGAAACCTTCAGATTTACTTGTGGCCTCACCTAGAAACACTAGAATCATAGAAGAGAATCACTATAGTACGGAAAGGGGTCATTCGGCCCATCAAGTTTACAATAATCCTCCAAACAGCGTCCCACCCTAAACCAACCCTAGCCTGCACATCACATGGCAATTAAGCATGGCCAATCCACCTAACCTGCACATCTTTGCACTATGGGAGGAATCCCAGGGGAAACCCATGCAGCCAAAGCTATAATGTGCAAACTCCACAGTCACGAAGGCTGTGACCAAATCTGGATCCCTGGCGTTATGAGGCAGCAGTGCTAACCACCGAGCCACTGTGCCGCCCTTGATGATTATGCATGTCAGTGATAGAGGTTTATTAGTTGATAACCTGCATTTGATTTCAAAAATAAATTAAATTAACATCACACATATATCTCAACAGATGAAATTAGATTCTGTTTAGTTACTTACTCTATCCCCTCGTATTCCTTGGGGACCCTATAACACAAGAAAACAATACAGCATCTTATTATCACGTTCTGAGCTGGTTCCTTTGAACTATCTGTGTTTGTTAGCATCTTAAGGAAAGAGAATAATAGATAGCTAATAGAGCTTTAAATTGATAATTAAATCAAGGATGTATTTGAATTGTGCTATTTGAGATGTTATTTGAAAAAATACAACACTATTTCAAATTAATTTTCTATATCTGCTATGTTAAAAGCATTTACTTATTTATTTTAAAGATGTATTGTCCATCTCTCTAAATTGTCCAGCCTGATGTCACTTCAATTGACTGTGACCAACAATAGTGTTATCAGTTTTAATTAGATTCTACTAAAATATAAACAATTATATTTTCATTCACTGAGCGCAGTTCTCCCCTTTAAGACTTTCTATTATTCAACAACTGGAATAAAATTATTTCTTTCTTTTGTTGGGGAACAGTTAAATTGGTGGACTCAGACATGTGTGACTACTTCCCCACTAATTCAAAATCACTGGCATGGCAAATATTTGCATATTTTATTAATTCTATATTATAAAGATTTAACTTCAGTTAAAACTTCTTGTTATTTGAAAAATGCAAATGGTAGATCCTTCAGATGACAACATAAAAGAATGATATAGAGGCAGGAAAATATCAGAAAGGTGAGTGAGACGATTCAAGTAATGTCTACATGTGATCTACTCTAATATGGGTCACACAGTCAACTTAATGTCCTGAGGAAAGGGTACCGCATAATTTCTTCCAGTTCCCTCCCAGATTCTGGAATCCCTATTTACATCCCACATTGTGGGATGGGAACTGAACACATGGAAAACATTGAGGTATGTCAGAGGAGTTGAAAATCTGTATGTCATTCTGCGCCAGTCCATGCCTGTTCCAATTACAGAATGAGGGCCTCAGCCTCATTTAGCTGAGGAACTGTTGATCATCCATAACCAATTGCTGGCACCTTAGGCAGCAACTCGGGCCAGTAGTAGCCCCCAAGAAGGTCCTGAGAGGAAAAGGAACAATGTCGAGGGATGAGGAAGCCATCAGTGAGCCTCAGATAGGTCCTGTGAAAGGAGAAAATGTTGCTGTAACAGGATGAAGAGTCCAAAGCCAGATTAAATGGGGTCTTCAGGGAGATCCCACAATTTTGTTTAGTCACTCCTGAGGTGTCACTGGCAGGGCCAGTTTATTGCCTATCCCCAGTTGCCCTTGAGAAGGTCATGATGAACTGATTTCTTGAACTGCTGCAGTCCAATTGGTGCAGGTAATTGGAATAGGGAGTTGGGAGTGGTGGAGTAAGTGGGGGTGATGCGAAGAATGAGTGAACTTAGGTTCACAGCAGCCCGCAGTTGCGTAATGGCACCAGGAAGGGGTTCTGCAGGCCCTTGCCACCTGACAAAATACAAAATCTTACAAAGCTTTTTGGCCTTTATCTTTCCAGGTACTTGCAGTGATTCCTTCAAGGATGGGAGAAATAATTCAGTCTTGACTAGAAAGAATCAACCAGAGCCTGCCTGCTGCATATTTTATCTAGTCATTGTCTAACTTTGCTTTGAGACTACAGCCAGTGTGGGAACTTGGTTTGCATAATCAAATCTGCCTGATTTGGGCAGGAGCCCCAGTGACTAATTGAGTTTTGTGAGAGATGAATTTCTGAGGCTATTCAATTTTAGGAGATGAACACGAGATTTTGGACACTGTTTGGCCTACCTCATTCCTGAAAATAGACTTGTTTATATCCAGTTTGTTGCACACCCATCCCCCTCTTGTCAAATTATCATTGATCCCAACAGATCAGGAACCATCCTGCTCCACACAATACTGAAGCTTTGTGCTTATCCTTATAACACTCAATCTTGCGTTTAACCAAATATCCATCAAGCTCCATTTTAAAGCTGTTTATCAATGCGACATTAATGGTGCTTTTTATCATCTAATAATCAGATTCAACATTTAAAAGACCAGCATTTCTGGAAGGAACACAAAAACAAGAAAGACTTGAATTCCTTACCCTCGGGCCAGTTGAACCAGGTGAACCAGTGCGTCCAGGACGACCTGGGAGACCAGGAATTCCGTCTTTCCCTGGCAGACCCTGTGTGTTTACAAATCAGCACAATCTTCGCAAATAACTTCCAACTATTTGAAATAAAATTTCCCCTATACCCAGATCTGAATAAAGAGTTTGCAAATTCTATAAAACATGTTTAATGAACAGCTTGCTGATTGCGCAAACATTTGACATAAATCTTTGGGTAATTTTTAAACAGAGAAACCTTGAATGACAAGTCAACGCCCACGGTCCAAGCAACCAAGCCTGAATTAAGGAGATTTCATTTGATTTTATTTATTGTTGTCACACGTACCAAGATACAGTGAAAAGTGTTGTTTTGCATGATCTACAGGCAGACCATACCATAAAAAATGCATCAGGGTAGCAGAGCAGAGTGCACACTACAGTGGTACAGCCACAGAGGAGTTGCAGAGAGAGAGAGAGATAAACATTAACATTTAAGAGGTCCATACAAATGTCAGGGAAGAAGCTGTTCTTGAAGCTGTTCATACATGTATTCAAACTTTTATATCTTCTGCCTGATGGAAGAGGGTGGAAGAGAGTATAACCAGGGTGGGAGGGGATCTTCGATTATGTTGGTTGTTTTACCAAGGCAGTGGGAAGTATAGATGGAGTCAAAGGATGGAAGGGTTATAACCTATTCAGCCCTTCAATCTTGGTGCACCTAATCAATGAGAATATGGCTCTTCTGCATCTTAACTCCATCTGCTTGTTGTGGTTGTGAAACTCTTTGGCCTCTTGTCTAACAAAGATCTACTAATCTCAGTTTTGAAATTTCCAGTTGACCAGCCACCTTCAGTAGCTTTTTTGGAGGAAGAAAGTTCTAGATTAATTGATCAATGTTACGAGCTCACAGGATAACAATTGAGATTGCACTGTATCTTTATTGAACAGGATGAAGGATGGAAGCCCATGGTGAGCGCTTCATAATCATACAGTCATAGAATCATAGAGTCATACAGTCATACAGCATGGAAACAGTCCATTCAGTGCAAACAGACCATGCTGAATGTAATCACAAAATAAAATAGTCCCACCTGCCTACTCTGAGCCCATATCCTTCCAAACCTTTCCTATTCATGTACTTATCCAAATGTCTTTTAAACATTGTAATTGTACCCACATCCATCACTTCCTTAGAAAGTTCATTCCACAAGCAAACCACCCTCTGTGTAAAAAAATTTGCCCCCATGTCTTTTAAAAATCTCTCTCCTCTCACCTTAAAAATATGCCCCCTAGTCTTGAAATCCCCCATCCTAAGGAAAAGACAGCTACCATTAATTCTATTTATACCGCTCATGATGTTATAAACTTTTATAAGGACACCTCTCAACCTCCAATGCTCCAGTGAAAAGCCTGTCTTGCCTTTCTTTATAACTCAAACCTTCCATACCTGGCAACATCCTGATAAATCTCTTCTGAACCCTCTCCAGCTTAATAATATCCTTCCTACAACTGGGCAACCAGAACTGTACACAGTGCTCCAGAACAGGCCTCACCAATGTCCTGTACAACAATCAACATGACTTCCCGTCCTATATTCGAAGGACTCAGCAATGAAGGGAAGCATGCTAAATGCCTTTTTAACTGCCCTTCCTGTATGTGATGCAAACTTCAAAAGAATTATGTACCTGAACCCCGAGGCCACTATGCTCCATGACACTGCCCAAGGCCCTACCATTAATTGTGTCAGTCTTACCCCTGTTTGTTGTACCAAAATGTGATACCTTGCATTTATCCAGATTGAACTCCATCTGCCATTTTTCAGCCCATTGACCCATTTGATCAAGATCCCTTCGTAATCTTAGAAAACATTCTGCTGTGGATCAGGGTCCCATGACTACGGTAAGTTAGGAGGTACATTAATAAATATTGAATTTCTATCTCAAACAATCAGCAAACCTCAAACATTAAGGGAAGACTGGGTGATGAAAGATGTTTCTACGTCTAGGTGCTGGAATGGAGTGGGTTTGTGCGCAGGTCAGTGTCACAAATCTCAATTTCAGCACAGTGCAGAATGTTTCCTTAGAACGTTCAATGCAGACAAATTAGAAACATCTTTTTTATCTCACTGACAGAGGAAGTCACCCTCCATTATTCAAGCATACTGGGGAAGAGTTGATCAGACTGTATGTGGTTGGTGCCATCCTTCAGACAAAGTTGATATGTGGAATAGAGAGGCAGATTGGGATTAGGACAGGGAGAAAATAATCCAGCAACTTTATGATTCATGTCCAGGACAGACGATGGAGGAGCCACTGCAGACATGGACAATATTATACCATCCACTCTGTACTCTGGCAGTTATGAATACAATCTGATACCTTCTAGTCATTGTGTGCTCAAAAACACTGACAGCTCCAGCATGTGTAAACAGAACAAGCAGAATGATTTATGGAAAGTAATAACCTACGTTCTCTCATCTATAAAAAAGGAATACATTTCATTAAGATTTATAGAGTCATGGACACATACGGCATGGAAACAGACCCTTCGGCCCAACTCATCCATGCCAACCAGGTTTCCCAAACTGAACTAGTCCCATTTGCCTGCACTTGGCCCATATTCCTCTAAATCTTTCCTATCCATGCACATGTCCAAATTTCTTTTATATACTGTAATTGTATTTGCCTCTGTCACTTCCTTTGGAGCTCATTCCACGTATGCACCATCCTCTGTGTGAAAAAGTTGCCCCTCAGGTCCCTTTTAAATCTTTCCCCTCTTACCCTAAACCTAGGATCTCTAGTTTTGGAATCCCTTACCCTGGGGAAAAGCGCTTGGCTGTTCACCATATCTATGGCCCTCATGATTTTATGAACTTCTATGAGGTCATCTCTCAGCCTCCTATGCTCCAAGGAAGGAAGTCGCAGCCTATCCAGCTTCTCCTTATAATTCGAACACTCAAGTCTCAGTAACATCCTTGTAAATTTTTTTTTAAACAACTTTTCCAGTTTAATACATCCTTCCTAGAGCAGGGTGATGAGATAGCACCCTTAATGACCACAGGATATGCCAAAGTGCTAGTGCCCATCAACTCTATCTATTTGTTATTGAGCAAGACTTGGCATCAGGAATCAATCTGCAGTTTGTGCTCTCACCATACACCTGGAATGGGTGCATCAGATTTTTAATCTTATTCTTACTCAGTCTAGCTAAAGGAAAAGGATCGGATGAAGAACATCTGTTGTTTGTTTTCTTTAATCCTCCCAGAAAATCAAATCGGCTGCCTATTTCTGAACACATAGTTGTTGTAAATTGCATCCAAGCTCACTGCTCAGTGATGACATCAAGTGATCATCATGAGGTAACTAACATACTTTTTGTTTCTCTATCAAGGGAAAGTGCTCTCACACAAAGGAAGTGCCTTTTTCTGGAGCAACACTCACAAAATAAACCAAAATGGAATTAAGACCTGTTTGGGAAGGAGTGACCAATGGATTTGCAAGATAAAATTATCATAGTCCTATCAGACCATAGGGCTGCTCTCTCATTTGACAGAGATGACTGATGGTGAGTTTATCTTAAGGCAAGGGGGGCAGTTGAGAAGGAGAGCCCTCCATGGCAATATTAGCCACTGTGGAAATGGAATCTGGCATCACTCACCAGTCACATACTCAACTGAACTAACCGACCCCCTTAAAGTAGCACAGACTGATATAGAATCAGCTAGCACAGAAGGAGGCTATGCGGCCCATTTCCAGTTGAGCTATCCAATTAGTCCCACTTTGCTGCTGCTTCCCCATAACTCTGTAACCATCTTTTTTTCATTTTTGAATATTTGTCCAATTTCCTTTTGAAAGTTGTAATTTAATCTACCTCCATCTCTCTTACATGCAGTGCATTCTAGATCAGTTCGTTACATAAAGTTATCTGTTGTCATGTCCCCAGTGATTCTATTGTCAATTACCTTCAATCTTTGTTCTCTGGTAACCAACCTGTGCAAAGCAGCTCCTTATTTATTTTAGTAAATTACTTCATGATTTGGAACACTTCTCTTAAATCTCCCTTTAACCGCTTCTGCAGTATAAGGAGAACAATGTCAACTTCTTCAGTCTCTCCACGGAACCAACATCCATTATCCCTTGTATATGAGTTATTTTCCTTCACCTGAGGCAGTAAGTCAGCTTCCTTTTCCAATGCATTCAGCGTGTAAATGTAATCCATGGCAGGACTTACCCGTTCTCCTTTCTCTCCCTTATCAGCGAATGCAAATGAATCATAGCCGCCACTTGTTTGTAAACCTGTGAAACCTAGTTGACCCTGAAATATATAGGAGTGCAGCATATGAATAGAGTGACCTGTCCACTCACTGTTAACCCGATTAAAGCACAAACAACATAGGGGAGTTGACAATACCATTCATCCAAAAGTAACTGAGATGACAATGTGTCTAAGATAACAAGCATGGGGCTGGATGAACACAGCAGGTCAGGCAGCATCATAGGAGCAGGAAAACTTGACGTTTCGGGCCTAAACCCTTCATCAGAAAATGTGATGTCTATCCTTCTTGTACTCAGCTATCACTTTAGCAGGTTGCCGTTTTTCATTATTCCCCTTTAAGTAATAATGAATTTGCATTTCTACAGAAACTTTCATGATGATGGGGCCTCCCTAAGTGTTATACAGCTAACTAAGTATGTTATGCAATTTAATTGTCATTTTAATACAGAAAATGTGGCAGTACAGATGCAGTAATGTTTTACAAACAGCATTCAGAAAAATGACTAAGTGTCAGCTGAAGGATAAATGTTGCCCAGGACACCAGGCAAAACTGCTCTGCCCTTCTTCAGGAAGTGGCATGTGACCTATTGCATCCATCCAAGGGGGTGGGTTTA
Organism: Ginglymostoma cirratum; assembly: GCA_024137785.1. NCBI lineage: Eukaryota > Metazoa > Chordata > Chondrichthyes > Orectolobiformes > Ginglymostomatidae > Ginglymostoma > Ginglymostoma cirratum. The sequence continues at coordinate 13,557,014 of JAHRHZ010000045.1, read as the reverse complement.
ACATCATCCAAAATGTAGCACTGCCGCCGATGCACCATTCCCTCAGTACTGCATTAGAGTGTCACCCTGGATTATATATTCAAATCTCCAAAACTTTTCACTCAAAAGGTGCAAGAGTTATCAATGGAACCAAGGCCAGCACCTCAGCTTGGGATTTTACAGTCACAAATCAGATTGGTCAGCAACAATTCCCCCTCCCCACCACTCTCACACCAGGACACATACCACCCCCATTTCACCTAAGGAATTGAAGTTTTTATATATGGCACAGTACTGTACATTAAATACTCGTCTCATATGGTTCCAGTGGTTAAATGCTGAGTTATACAGTCTGAAGTGTTCCCAGTTTAGATTCCTGATGACAGATGGAGTGGGAACATCTGCCAGGAATCCTGTTTCTGATCATGGTCCAGCATGTTGTGCAAGACCCATTCACCAGTAGGTCCTGCACTCAGCAGGAAAAAAGGCACTCAGAGCAGAAATGGCAAGCAAATAAAGCAGACACAGTAAGCAACAACAGTCAGATTATTTTCCATAAAAAATCTAAAACTGAAGTGGGATTTTTAAAGCATTGTAATGGAATCTGACAGTTCAGTGGTAGTCACAGAGGACAATGTTTTACCCACTGAGTGAGTTGAACGTCATGTATTCTTCCACCCAAGAGTAAAATGTTCACTGTTTGATTTGCCTGAATTGCCTTTTGTCCACTGATTAAAGTAAATGTTTCTAATTCAGTTAGTACAGATTTTACAGATACTCACCGGCTTTCCTGGAGGTCCCATTTCACCCTAAAATTAAGAAACAAAAACTTTAGAGAGACCGTTCTTTGTTACTTGGCTGTCTTTGACAAAGATGGTCCATGCTGGTGACAGGTTCAAACTTATATCCTTTTTGACATAAAACTCAACGGTAAGTGCTGCACATGGTAGTTGGAATGTAAACCACCTAATGCCTCAGTTCAGAACACTCCTTCCTGACGACTTAAAGTCTGTCCACTATCCACAAGGCCTAAGTCAGGAGTGTAATGGAATATTCCCCACTTGCTTGGGTGAGAGCAGCTCCAACAAGATTCAAGAAGGTCAACACCATGCAGGATAAAGCAGCTTTCCCCCAACCCCACATGTAACTTCTGTAACATTCACTCCTTCCACTACGAATGAACAGTAGCCACTGTATACACCGTCTAGAAGGTACACTGCAACAAGTCATCAAGGCTCCTTAGGCAGCACCTTTCAAACTCAAAACCATGACCACCTAGAAGGACAAAGGGAGTGGATACCTTGGAACAGCTCCACCTGCCAGTTACCCTCCAAGCCACACAGACCCGGAAATATATCGCCATTCCTTCAGTGTGAGTGGGTCAAAATCATGGACCTCCTTTCCTAACAGCATTGTGGGTATACCTATACCACACAGACTGCAGCAATTCCAGAAGGCAGTTCATCACTGGCTTTTCAAGGATAATTAGGAATGGGCAATTAATTTTTGTCAAAAAAAGGTCAGTGTGCACTGCTAATGTTAAGGTCTGATTTGTCTGATATGTTGTTTTTGAGGCAGCTGCAGAATCAAGACTTGCTAAACTCCAGGAAACTGAACTGCTTTTACTGACTGAGGCAGTAGGTCTGGGGGAGATTAAAGCAGAAGGACAATGGGTCGTAGGTTAATAAGGTAAAGTGAAAAAAGATTCAAGTGTGAAAGAGAGATAGAAAAGGAAAAAAAAGCAAGCAGGTGAGTTGTCAACAATGAAAACCGATCCAGGGAATGTAAAAAGCTAGGAAAACTATAATATGCAAAGCATTGATCCGCGTTGTCATGGAAGTAAATGCAATTACTTTAAAACATAGAACAGAAAAAAATGTCAAAATTATATTACCAGTCTGGCTGCTCAGGTGATACAATGTTAAAGAAATAGTAATATATTTCAGATTAGAAAATATACAAGACACAAAATAAATAAGCAAATACTGTTACCCGTTCTCCCTTCTGACCCTGTGAAAATAAAAATAAGAAACAATTAGTTGTTTTTAAATCTGAAAATAGATTTACTTTTTGAAAGGACTTGACCTAACATATTCCATGGAAACCAAACAACTGTGGATACTGGAAATAAGAAATAAAATCAGAAATTGTTCAGAAAAACAGAACTGTTCTGAAGAAGGGTCATCGGAACCAAAACATTAAGTCTGCTTTGTCTCCTCAGATCATGCCAGACCTGCTGAATTTTTCCTGCAATTCCTGTTTTTGTTTCTAACATATTCCATTGTTGTTTTTCTGTTTGACTTTGACAATGTTTGAATGCTTCTAAAAGTGAAACCTATTAATGTGAAGGAAGTCCTTTGCCTCTCATTATTTGCATCGAATGTTACCAGATCAGACCAGGATAAACATTTCTTCTCCCTGACTCATAGAATCATAGAGTTGTATAGCATGGAAACAGACCATTTGGTTCAAATCGTCCATGCGAACCAGATACCCTAAATTAATTTAGACCCATTTGCCAGCATTTGGCCCATATCCTTCTAAACCTTTCCTATTCAAGTATGCATCCTGATGCCTTTTAAATGTTGTAATTGTACCACCACTCCACCATCTCCTCTGGCACCTCATTCCATACTTGCACTACCATCTGTATGAAAAAGTTGTCCCTTGGGTCCTTTTTAAATATTTCCCCACTCACCTTAAAGCTATGCCCTCTTGTTTTAGACTCCCCTACCCTGGGGAAAAGACCTTGGCTATTCACCCTATCCATGCCCCTCACGATTTTATAAACTTCTATAAGGTCACCCCTCAGCCTCCTACGCTCAAGGGAAAATAGCCTAGCCTATTCATTCTCTCGCTATAGCTCAAGCCCTGCAACCCTGGCAACATCCTTGTTCAAACCAGATGCTGTAAATCAGGAACAAGAACAAAGTTGCTGGAAAAGCTCAGCAAGTCTGGCAGCATCTGTGAAGGAAAAAACAGAGTTAACATTTCGGGTCGGGAGACCCTTCCTCAGAACTGTTCACCCAACCCGAAACATTAACTGTTTTATACTTCACAGAGGCTGCAAGACCTGCTGAGGTTTCCAGCAACTTTGTTTTAGTTTAATGTCTTTGTAAGTCTTTTTTGAACACTTTCAAGTTTCACAAAATCTTTCCTATGAATGGGAGACCAGAATTGAATACAGTGTTCCAAAAGTGGCCTAATCAATGCCCTGTATAGCTGCAACATGACTTCCCAACTCCAATACTCAATGCACTAACCAATAAAGGCAAGTGTACCAAATGCCTTCTTCACTTCCCTGTCTACCTTCCACTCCACTTTCAAGGAACTATGAATCTGCACTCCAAGGTCTCTTTATTCAGCAACACTCCCCAGGACCTTACCATTAAGTGTACAAGACCTGCCCTGATTTATCTTCCCAAAATGCAGCACCTCACATTTATCTAAATTAAACTCGATTTGCCACTCCTTGGCCCATTGGCCCATCTGATCAAGATGCCAAGAAATAACTTTCTTGGCTGTCCACTACACCACCAATTTTGATGTTATCTGCAAATGTACTAACCATACCTCCTTTATTCATATCCAAATCATTACAATAAATGACAAAAAAACAATGGACCCAGCACCGATCCTTGTGGCACACCACTGGTCACAAGTCTCCACTCCGAAAAGCAACCCTCCACCACCACCACCCTCTGTCTCCTATTTTTGAGCCAGTTTTGTATCCAAATGGCTAATTCTCCCTGTATTCCATGCAATCTAACCTTGCTATCCAGTCTACCATGAGGAACCTTGTTAAGTGCCTTCCTGAAGTTCATATAGACCACATCCACTGCTCTGACTTCAACAAAACTCTTCATCACCACCTCAAAAACTCAATCAAGTTACAGCAATGCAAGTTATTCCTCAGCCTCAGAATACTTCTTCAGTGGGATTTTTTCAGACTTGCACACTGAGGTTTGTGTCTGGATGTGCGGGTCAGAAATTCAAGTGCAAACTTCAGCAGTTCATTTCAATTAATTAAAGTAAAATTACTGAATGAAGAGCCATAATGACCAATGACTGCAGCGCCCTCCTTGTTGGAAGCAAAAACATATCAAATCAAACATTGTATTCTCCAATCCATTTTAAAAGGACATGATGTTTACCCAATAAAGATGCTTTGAGCCAATTTCAAAAGTTTCCCTTGATCACATAGCCCATGGCTATATCACCGTAAAGGCAGCCGAACTCAGTCTGCTGACCATATTCCTCGCCACCTCAACTATCTTGTGCAGTCAAACAGTCTTTTGCTCCCAGTTTATTATGAAGGTTATAAATAATTAAAATGCTACAATATAATGAAAATAAAACACTTTATTTGACACCTCAGTGATCTGATTCACTCAAGGAAATGCCCTGGTGATTATGTTCCTGGATAGTGCAGTGTTGGGAAGGTTGGCAACCTTACTTTGGATTCCAAAAATTTTAACAGGGAATTCTGTATCGTACCCTTCGCTGCGTGGTGAACAATTTGCCCAGAGCTGTCTAGTAAGGGTGCAGGCAAAATTCAGCTACATATTGATGGAGGTTGACAGTGGGCAGGGCACCCCTTATGCAATCCATCTCAGCAAACTAATGGAAGGGAAAATGAACATGGTATGGAAACAGTCAGCAATGCACCACCATCTATTTTGTTCGCAGTTGACGATAATTTCTACTCAAGTGACAGAGAACTGACTGAATTGTCATTGAGCATCATATTATTGAGAAGCTCACCTTCAAGCAGTGTGATGCACAGGGACCTTCGGGCTTTCTGACATCTTCAACTTCATCCTTGGACGCTTTGGATATTATAGATTCTGTTTGCTGATTATCAATATAGGACCTAGTTTCAGATCCACCTTGTATAGGGAACTAGAAAACACAGAAATTATCAGACATCACGCACAGCAACCCAAACAAAGAAACCGGTAAAAAGGAACCAAATGCAGTGACAGGTAATATCATCAGTTGCCCAAGTAACCAAACATCTTTGGCTGTAAAAAGGTACAGAATAAACATGAAACTATGCTTGAGCAAATAAGTTTAATGTCTGGCTGCAGCTTTAAAATAAAATCTGGATGAATTGATAACACATCAAATTGTTTTAGTTCAACAATGAGCTTTGCAATGAACTCACAGTGGTTTTGTGGATAAGTTTTCTGTACTAAACCAGGGCTTCAGAACTAGAGACCAATAGAGGAAACTTCAAGTTAAACGTATCTCATACAGCAACTAATTCGCCACCTAAGGGTAAACGTTCCCTTTTCAAGATACCAGCAGGTATCTTGGGAAGAGGCACTGGGAAACTGCGTGCGTAATCTGACAATGTTCCATCTATTTTAATTTAAATGGGCTTTGAATGCCTGATTTCTGAACATAATCTCTGGTGGCCAGGGATCTTTTTGGCATTAAATGGATAGAAAGCATATTCTTTGGAATAGACCTGGAATAGATGACACCCTGCCCAACAAACACAGCCTCAAATGCAACATTCAGAAAACTGTAGACATGGATAATGCAAAAGAACGATTGGATCCTTGGATGGATCAAAGAATCAATGTGAGTTTACTGGGTTGAACGTTCCATGTTTTTAACTGCTGAGTCCCAGTCTGGTCTTCATTCCCACAACTGAAAAGATAGATAGTCAGGCAGATAAGAAAACCTCAGTGCCTGGTCTTTCTATAATTGTCAGGTGAGAATGTACAAGCCAACACTGACTGACTCTGCCTCTGATAGTCCCACCCCATCCATGCTATTTCAATGGAAAGCAGCTGCTGAGTGACTCTCAAAGTTGATTAAAGTCACCATTGTCCAGGAGGACTGCTCTCTCGTCAGAGAGAGATTACTGGTAGTGGTTTCACTTGAGGGTCACAATGCCTCAGGCAATGGGAGAGGTTGAGAAGGTGGCACTTCCTTGGTGACATCAGCTAGTACAGGAATTAAACTCATGCTGTTGGTATCATACTGCAATACAAATCAGCTATCTAGCCAATTGAGTGAACTGAACCATGATGGTAGGGAAATAAGGAAATGAACATGTGTTTTAGAATTCCACAGTCCAGCATTCTAGATCTGCAGAATACTGTCTCAGCAAGCTGCAGCTATTATCTTCTGTCCCTTTAAGGCCATCCTGAATATTAATTGAGTCATATAGCACAGAAAGAAACTATTCAATCCATTGTTCTTGTGCCTGTTTTTTCAAAGAGCTATCCAATTGGTTCTGTTTGCCTCCTCTATCCCCATATCTGTACAAATTTTCCTCCTTTAAGTATCATTTTTACTTGAGTAATTGTTTATATTATGTAAAAGTCAACCCCCAACATATGTTCCAAACCATCCTTAACTTCTCACTTTTCTCATATATAACTTAATCCTGAATTTTTGATCAGAAAATCGTGTTGATTAAAGTTGTCATAGTCTTTCTAGCATCTATTGGCTATTTCTCATGAAGATCGACTCTCTCTCCCTTTTACAACCCGTCCACTCGATGTTTTCTCTGTTTAACCTTCGCTGAGAGTGGGGCGGAAGAGGAGCAGCAGGAGGAGGAAGTGAGTGAAAGGAGCTGTTACTGGGAAAGAACCTCAGAGATTGCAAAAGGTCACTCCAAAATGGTGTCAATTGGGTCACGAATGCTCCTTCACTTCCAATCCAATATAACAATAAAGTGGATGATCCAAAGTGCATCATCACACTCAGGAATATGCATGTATTTCAAATGCTCAAAAATATCACTCAATTGCAAATCAGTCCTTAACTTTTTTGTCTCAATACTTGGGCCCAAAATGTTGACTTATATGTGAATATAAACTCTATTTATCCAATGCTATTCTGAAAATTATTACTGAAGTTTCTTCCAACAGCCCTTCACACTCATAACAACCTGTTACGTAAAAATGTATAGTATTTTACCTTAAATTTGCATCCTCTAGTTACCAACAGTTTTGCCACTGGAAACTCTTTTTCCATTTTAGTCAATCAAAATTCAAGATTTTGAACCTCTTTATGAAATCTCCCCTAGTTTCTCAGGTCTCACCACATAACTACAGCTATGGAGACCTGTGTCATATTAATACATTTCTTCGCCTCCTCTAATCTATTCCTTGACCTTTGACCTGTGAAGTTCAAAATAGTCCAGTTATGATGCAACAAAGTGAGCAAATAACGCTGGAGGTTTGTGAATGTGAGAAGTTCCTACCTCAGTCTTTGTGGCGTCACTGCAGATCCTTTCTACCAGCTCTCTTTCGATCAATGGTAAATCATCAAACGTGTTTGCGAAAAATATGTTATTTTGGGGGCCACGGTAGATGATTCTTCTGAGTTCATCCATATTTGCGCTTGCAATCCCCACAGAGATGACTTTAATACCTGAAAGATTGTTTCAGACTTGACAATCTGTCTCATGGCTTGTGAAGTCACATGGATTTCTTGATTAGGTTATTTCCTTATCATCAGACTCAACCTTTTACTCTTCTAATTAAATATTAATTCAATAAGTCTGTAATATTATACAATGTATAACTTAGATTGTACAACATAGCTCAAAAGCTATGCTTGGCCCCTTGCAACTATGCTTTCCGATTAGTGCCCATCACCTCTTTGTACCCCAGGGCCTTGCAATTTTTTCCACTTCAAGTATTTATCTCACAACCTTTTTGAAATGTATTATTAAACCTACTTCCAACATCATTGCAGGCAATGCATTCCTGATCACTAAAAAAAAACACTGCGTTATTTCCTTTTATTCATGACTTCTCCCAATCTTTTGCTAATGACCTTAAATCTGTGACTTTAGGTTACTAGCCCCTCTGTAACCTAAGGTTACAGAAAACAGTTTCTTTATAATTAGTCTATCACAAGCCTTCATGGAACTATGAAAATATGTGAATTATTTCTGATAATCAGAAGGTTTTATTTTTATAGGAGCAAATTACTGCAAATGCTGGAATCTATACTGAAAACAAAAAGTGCTGGAAATCACAGCAGGTCAGGCAGCACCTGCGGAGAGATGATAAGCTAATGTTCCAAGTCTAGATGACTCTTCATCAGAGCTGACGTGAAATGTAGAGGGTGCAGCATTTATGCAATAGTTGGGGGGTTGGGGGGGAGGTGTAGAACGCTGGGGGGAGAAAGGGTGTTGATAGTTCAGATTAGTGATCAGAATGTGAGAATGGCAGAACAATGGTGTGTCTAACTCCCAGACTGAGGAGAACAGATGGTCCCGCTGGAGTGGGGTGAGGGTAGAGAGAACATGGTGACAGAGAATACAACAAGTAAAGTTAAAACTATAGGAAGAAATGGGACTGAGTTTACAATCTCAACGTATTAAACTCAATATTAGGACCAGAAGGTTGTAAGGCGCCTAATCTGAAGGTGAGATGTTGTTCCTCCAGTCTGTGCTGTGATTCGCTGGAGCACTGTAGCATTACAACATTGGAGCATTACAACCTTCTGGACTTTATATAGAGTTTAAAACCTTCAGATTGTGAACACATTCCCGTTTCTTCCTTTTCTTTTAGCTTTACTTGTTGTATTCTCTGTCACCAGGTCTTCGCTCCTTCCCCCCACTCCAGTGGGACTGTCTGTTCTTTCCAGTCTGGCAGTTAGACTCACCATTCTTCTGCCATTCTCACATTCCGATCACTTAATCTGACCTATCCTCACCCCTTCTCCCCTCGGACTCCACCCCCCTAACTATTGAATAAATGCTGCCCCCTCCAAACTTCACTTCAACTCCGATGGAGAGACATCTAGACTAGACTAGCTTGTTCTTGCTTCACAGATGCTGTCTGACCCGTTGTGATTTTCTTTTTGTTTGTCTCTTGCATGCTAATTTGCCCTCTTCCTTCTTTATGGTCTCTTGAACTACTCCCACCAATTTGGTAACAACCTGATGGTTGAGTTCTATCCAGGTCTTTGCTAACACCTCTCTTTGATTGGCTCTCAGATGTGCACAACAAGCAACCAATCTCATTTCATGGAATCCCTACAGTGTGGGAGCGGGACATTTAGCCCATCAAGTCTACACTGACCCTCCAAAGAGCATCCCACCTAGACCCACCCCTCTACCCTATCCCTGTAACCCTGCATTTCCTATTGCTATAAGGTCATCAGAAATAGGAATCACCATTGGCCATTCAGCCCCTTCAGTCTAGTCGACATTCTATAAAACTGCTGTTGATCTGATTGTGGCCTTAACTTTAGTTTCCTATTTATGCTCCATAACCCTTGTAGATCAAAAGTCCATCCAGCTCAGCCTTGAACATCTTCAATAACTCAGTCTCCACTACTCTATATGTAAGAGGATTTCAAAGACTAACAAACCTTGCATGATTTCTTTACGTGTTAAAAATTTTATATTGACTTGGCACTTCTTGATCATCCCTTGAATGATGACTTAGATGTGAAAGGTGCTGTTTAGGGAATAACTGGGATCTGTCCATATCCTTGGCTCAGTGAATTTATTTCAATGGAAAACACAAAGAGTGATAATTTTGCTGTGTCAAGAACAGAACCAAACACCCTTAATCAAATATTTCCACAATAAACATTTTACAATTACTTCTCATCTTCTTAAAGCTTCTTCAAGAGCATCTCACAAGCCCAATGTTTATCCCACAAGGGAACAAGAACAACGAATATATTGGAATAGCATCAACTTCAAGTCCTACTCCATATCATATCCTATCCTGATTTAGAAGAGGATAACTGATCCCATTTCTGTACTGAGTTTGCCAGACTGCTGGGTGGCGCAGTGGCTCAGTGGTTAGCACTGCTACTTCAGAGCACCAGGGACCCAAAGATTCAATTCCACCCTCAGGCAACTGTCTGGGTGGAGTTTGCACATTCTTCCTGTCTCTGCATCGGGTTCCTCCGGGTGCTCTGGTTTCTTCCCACAGTGCAAAGCCGTGCAGGTTAGGTAGATTGGCCATGCTATAGTGTTCATGAATGTGAAGGCTAGGTGGGTTAGCAATGGGAAATGCAGGGTTACAGGGATAGGGTAGAGGGGTGGGTCTGGGTGGGATGCTCTTTAGAGGGTCAGTCTACACTGATTTGATGGGCCAAATGTCCCGCTTCCATGCTGTAGGGATTCCATGAAATGGTTTCACATTTCCCAATGTAATGAATGAGAAAGTAATTCAAAAGTTCTCATTGACTATTAAATTTATTAATTGCCATTCCTGGGGTCGACCAAAAGATGCAAGCTATTAACAGTTAGTTGGTAGATAACGTTCAAAGAGGACAATACCTAAACCAAACGCCACTCTTGCTGGCAATTCCACATCATCCTGCGACTGTCCATCAGTCAGCAACACCAGAATGTGTGGGACATTCTGTCGCATTCCAGCAGTTGTCTGGAATAACTCCTTTAATACATAACCAATGCCTCTGGCTGGGAAAACAAGAGAGAAAAAAAATGTCACTGAACGAGGGAAAAATACATAGTATGATATGCTCCCTCATGTAAAAGCAGTGGACAAGACACATCTCAAGGTCAGAGATAAAAGGTACTGCAGATGCTGGAGAATCCAAGATAACAAGCATGGGGCTGGATGAACACAGCAGGTCAAGCAGCTTCATAGGAGCAGGAAAACTTAACGTTTCGGGCCTAGACCCTTCATGAGAAATGGGGGAGGGGAAGAGGGTTCTGAAATAAATAGGGAGAGAGGGGGAGGTGGATAGAGGATGGATAGAGAAGAGGATAGGTGGAGAGGAGGCAGCTTCCGGAGGGACCACTCCCTCCGCGACTCCCTTGTCCGCTCCACACTCTCCTCCAGCCCCACCACACCCAGCACTTTTCCCTGCAACCGCAGGAAGTGCTACACCTGTCCCCACACCTCCTCCCTCACCCCAATCCCAGGCCCCAAGAAGACTTTCCACATCAGGCAGATGTTCACCTGCACATCTGCCAATGTGGTACACTGCATCTGCTGTACCCGTTGTGGCTTCCTCTACATCGGGGAAACCAAGTGTAGGCTTGGGGACCGCTTTGCAGAACACCTGCGCTCAGTTCGCAACAAACAACTGCACCTCCCTGTCGCGAACCATTTCAACTCCCCCTCCCATTCCTCAGATGACATGTCCATCCTGGGCCTCCTGCAATGCCACAGTGATGCCACCCGAAGGCTGCAGGAACAGCAAATCATATTCAGCCTGGGAACCCTGCAGCCCAATGGTATCAATGTGGATTTCACAAGCTTCAAAATCTCCCCTCCCCCAACCGCTTCCCAAAACCAGCCCAGGTCATCTCCACCTCCCTAACCTGTTTTTCCTCTCACCTCAAGCCACACCCCCATCTCCTATCTACTAACCTCATCCCGCCCCCTTGACCTGTCCCTCCTCCCTGGACTGACCTATCTCCTCCCTAACCCCTACCTACACTCACCTTTACTGGCTCCATCCCCGCCTATTCAACTTGTCTGCCTCATCTCCACCTATCCTCTCCTCTATCCATCCTCTATCCGCCTCCCCCTCTCTCCCTATTTATTTCAGAACCCTCTTCCCCTCCCCCTTTTCTGATGAAGTGTCTAGGCCCGAAACGTCAATTTTTCCTGCTCCTATGATGCTGCTTGGCCTGCTGTGTACATCTCAAGGTCAGACAGCTCTGCAGTGGCACCCAGAAATTTTAAAGAAGGAATTCCTCCTTGCACAGAGAAATGGCAAATTATATTTGAATCTCTTAGGCTACATGTTCTAGAGAAATGTGGTTCAAACTGCTCAACATAGACAATTCCAGTGGCAATTGGAGCTGGTTAATAGTGCAAGGAAGCATGGCCATATGTACAGAAGGGGAAAGATGCTGGTGCTTTAAATAGGTTCTGTGGTAAGACCATTTTACGTAAATGACCATTGGGTTATTTCAAATTGAACATCAATGTATGAGAGATTTTGTGTTCTGTTTAGGTATAATAATTCAAGACAAAGTAGAATAATTCTATTCTGTAACAATTGTTAATGAAATTAAATAATGGGTCTGGGCAGGTAATGTAGATGATTGGTGTAAAGGATACAGGAATTTGATGGTGAAGGAATAATAGTAGAGGATGTATAATGGTGGTGGATGGTGTAAACAGAAGTTTTGAGAGGATTTTTTTTCACCCAGAAGTTGGTGGAGATCTAGAATGCACTATCTGAGAAGGTAGTTGATGGGAGTAACGTCACAACCTTTAAAAAATACTTGGCTAAGAGCTTGAAATGTCATAACATTTAAGGATATGGGCCAAAAGCTGGAAAATGGGACTCGTGTAGATTTTGTGTTGCTTTGGCAGTGTAGACTTGATGAGCCAAAGGCCTTTTCTGTACCGAATGATTCTACGATTCCAAGTTAGATGGATAGGTGCATAGATAATAAACATAAAATAAAATACATGAAGGAAAAATACTTTACAGGATCAAGATTAATATGCAATGGCTCCAATACAGCAACAATCATGTTGTGTAACTGGATGATGATATCACCGATTGTACCAAACAAGCATGAGACCTTATCCTTCAAGAAACAAAAATGCACATTCCCTTTCCAGCCAAGAAAGGTATCATCCTCTGTCACTGCCTACTTCATACTGATAAATATATTGAATGTTTCACCTGTTCTGGTGTTGCCTCCTCGATATTGAACTGCTCTGATGGCTCTCAAAACTGAATTCCTGTCCTTGTGTTGACTAAGCTTGAACTCTGTCCTGGGATTATCACTGTAATGAGCTAAAGCAACCTGTTACAAAAGACAAAGGAACCACATCAAGAATTAATATCAACTACACACCAACTAGCAACTTCAAAGTGAAAAATACATTGAATTATCACTGAGATAACAAGGTGTGGAGCTAGATGAACACAGCAGGCCAAGCAGCATCATAGGAGCAGGAAAGCTTGACGTTTCGGGCCGAGACCCTTCATCACAAATGGGGGAGGGGAAGAGGGTTCTGAAATAAATAGGGAGACAGGGGGAGGTGGATAGAAG
>JAHRHZ010000045.1:13531352-13543647 GCA_024137785.1 Ginglymostoma cirratum | reverse complement strand
TGGCGGAAGTGTCGGAGGGTGATGCGTTGGATCCGGAGGTTGGTGGGGTGGTACGTGAGGACGAGAGGGATTCTTTTCTGGTTATTATTGCGGGGACGAGGTGTGAGGGACCACCGCACCCGTCCCTGCAATAGTAACCAAAAAAGAATCCCCCTCGTCCTCACGTACCACCCCATCAACCTCAGGATCCAACGCATCACCCTCCGACACTTCCGCCATCTGCAATCCGACCACACCACCAAAGACGTTTTTCCCTCCCCACCCTTGTCTGCTTTCAGGAGGGACCACTCTCTCCGTGACTCCCTTGTCCGCTCCACACTCCCCTCCAGCCCCACCACACCCAGCACTTTTCCCTGCAACCGCAGGAAGTGCTACACCTGCCCCCACACCACCTCCCTCACCCCAATCCCAGGCCCCAAGAAGATTTTCCGCATCAGGCAGATGATCACCTGCACATCTGCCAATGTGGTATACTGCATCCGCTGTACCCGTTGTGGCTTCCTCTACATCGGGGAAACCAAGCGGAGGCTTGGGGAACCGCTTTGCAGAACACCTGCGATCAGTTCGCAACAAACAACTGCACCTCCCTGTCGCGAACCATTTCAACTCCCCCTCCCATTCCTCAGATGACATGTCCATCCTGGGCCTCCTGCAGTGCCACAATGATGCCACCCGAAGGCTGCAGGAACAGCAACTCATATTCAGCCTGGGAACCCTGCAGCCCAATGGTATCAATGTGGATTTCACAAGCTTCAAAACCTCCTCTCCCCCAACTGCATCCCAAAACCAGCCCAGCTCGTCCCCGCCTCCCTAACCTGTTCTTCCTCCCACCATCTCCTCCTCCCACCTCAAGCCGCACCCCGATCTCCTATCTACTAACCTCATCCCGCCCCCTTGACCTGTCCATCCTCCCTGGACTGACCTATCTCCTCCCTACCTCCCCACCTACACTCACCTTTACTGGCTCCATCCCCGCCTCTTCGACTTGTCTGTCTCCTCTCCACCTATCCTCTCCTCTATCCAACTTCTATCCACCTCCCCCTGTCTCCCTATTTATTTCAGAACCCTCTTCCCCTCCCCCATTTCTGATGAAGGGTCTAGGCCCGAAACGTCAAGCTTCCCTGCTCCTGTGATGCTGCTTGGCCTGCTGTGTTCATCCAGCTCCACACCTTGTTATCTCGGATTCTCCAGCATCTGCAGTACCTATTATCTTTGAATTATCACTGGCTGGATGGTGAAAGTTGCATCAACGAGTAAAATGGAATAACAGCAAAATCATAACCTGATTAGGAAAAATTTGTTTTGTTTGTTCATGGGATGTGGGTGTTGCTGTCTCGGACAGCATTTATTGCCCTTCCCTAATTGCCCTGGAGAGGGTGGTGCTAAACTGCTTACTTGAACCACTGTAGTCCTTGCGGTGTAAGAGGTCCAACAGTTAGTTGGATTAAATTCCCAAATTCTCCATCTGTAAGGAATTTTTTTTTCTATATGAGCAGGTCAAAAGGCACCACTGAAAAATGTGTAATTTAGCCATTCAGCCAAGAAGAGAGCAGGCTCAATAACTGGCCTACAAGCTCAGCTCGGATAATAGTCAGGCTGTCACAACTGGTCTTAGTGCTGGGGGGAGACAATGTCGATGCCTCTTCTCTTTAATCATGCTATATGTGGGGAGCCTTAGTGGGTCAGTTTGCCTTTTTAACAGCCAAACTTTCTAACATTCTTCAGTTCTGATAACATGATATCACCATCAAGTATTGGCCAGACATAAGGATTACTGAAGTGTTAATTTACTCCTTGGCTACAAGCTCACTGAAATAATCAAATATTACGGCCATGTTAAAACCTCTTTTAGAATTCTGCCCAACCTCAGAATAATATCTTAAGACCAAGGGTCGTACAGAAAAGGATAAAGCAGATGGCCTTCATGCCATGTGCTGTGGTGATAGACGGCATCCTGTGATTTTCTTGTATTCACTCATGGGACGTGGGCAGCAGTTATTGCCCGTCCCTAGTTATCCTTGAGAAGGTGATGGTGAGCTGCCTTCTTGAGGTGCTGCAGTCCATGTGCTGTAAGTAGACCTACAATGCCCTGAGGGAGAGAATTCTAGGATTTTGACCCAGTGACAGCAATGAGATTGCAATATTTTTCCAAGTCATGATGGTGAGTGGCTTGAAGGGGGACTTGTAGGTGGTATTCCCATGTATTTTCTGCCCTTGTCCTTCTAGGTGGAAGTAGTTGTGAGTTTGTAAGGAGCTGTGTAAGGATTTTTGGTGAATTTCTGCAAAGCTTCTTGTAGATAGTGCTGCTACTGAGTGTCAGTGAGGGAGGACTTGGACGCTTGTGGATACTGCTTTGTCTTGGATGATGTCAAGCTTCTTGAATGTTGTTGGAGCTGAACTCATCCAGGCAAGAGGGGAGTATTTAATCACAATTGACTTGTGTCTTGGAGATGGTGAACAGGCTTTGGAGAGTCAGGAGGTGAGTTATTCACTCAAGTATTCCTAGCCTCTGACCTGCTCTTGTAACCACTGTGTTTATGTGGTTAGTCCAGTTGAATTTCTGGTTAATGGTAACCCCCAGGATGCTGATGTTAACACCACTGAATGTCAAGAGCAGTGGCTAGATTGTATCTTATTGGAGATGGTCATTGTCTGGCATTTGTGTGGCGTGAATGTTACTTGTCACCTGTCAGCCTGAATGTTGTCCATATCTTGTTACCTTTGAGCATGGACCGCTTCAGTGTCTGAGGAGTCACGAATGGTGCTGAACATTGAGCAATCATTGGCGAACATCCCCACTTCTGACCTCATGATAGAGGCAAGGTCATTGATGAAGCAGTTAAAGATGTTGGGCCTAGGACACTACCCTGACGAACTCCTGCAGAATTGTTGTGCAGCTGAGATGATGCACTTCCAACAACCACAACCATCTTCCTATGTACCAGGTATGAATCCAGCCAGCGGAGAATTTGCCCCCCAGTTCACAATGATTCTAGTTTTGGTGCCAAACTTGGTTAAATGTGTACTTGATGTCAAGGGTTGTCATGCTCACTTCACCTCCAGAATTTGGGGTTTTTGTCCAATTTGAACCAAGGCTATAATGAGTTCAGGAGCTGAGAGGTCCTTATTGCAAAGCATGTGCTGCATGATAGCATTGTTGATGACACCTTCCATTACTTTGCTGATGATCGACTGAGTTGGATTTGTGCTTTTTGGGTGCAGGACATACCTGGGGCAATTTTCCACATTGTTGGGTAGATGCCAACGTTGTAACTGTACTGAGACAGCTTGGGTAGAGGAGTGTCAATTTCTGGAGCACAAATCTTCAGTACTGTCGCCAAAATGCTGTCAGGGCCCATCACCTTTGCAGTAACAAGTACCTCCAACTGTTTCTTGATATCACATGGAGTGAATCAAGCTGGCTGATCATGCAACCACTGAAGGAGGACACAATGATTCATCCACTTGGCACTTTTGGCTGAAGATTGCTGAGAATGCATGACTCTTATCTTTTGCACTGACATGTTGGGATCTTCTACCATTGAAGATGGAGATATCTGTGGCACCTGCTTCTTCAATGAGTTATTTAATTGTCCACCACCTTTCTTGACTGGATGTGGCAGGAATGACAGAGCTTAGATCTGATCCATTGGTTGTGTTCTCAAAGTGAAGGTGTGACTTCATCTTCACAAGGACTGTGCAGTGACTGACCAGTCACTCTTACTGATATAGTCATGGACAGATGCATTTACAGCCAGCAGATTGGTAACAATGAGATCAAGTATGTTTTTCCCTCATGTTGGTTCCCTCACCACTTGCTGCAAAGTCAGTCTAGCAGCAATGTCCTTTAGGACCTGACCAACTTGATCAGTAGTACTGTTGCCAAGTTGTTCAGTGGTGGACAGTGAAATTTCCCATCAAGAGTACATTTAGCATCCTTGCCACCCTCAGTGCTTCCTCCAAGTGTTGCTCAAAATAGAGGACTACTGATTCATCAGCCAAGGAAAGACAGTACATGGTAATCAGCAGGATGTTTCCTTGTCCATATATCACCTGAAGCATGAGACTTTATGGGGTCTAGAGTCAATGTTGAGGACTCCCAAGTCAACTCCCTCCAAACTGTATACCACTGTGCTGCCACCTGTGCTGGGTCTGTCCTACCAATGGGACAGGACATATCCAGGGATAGTGATGGTGGTGGCTAGCGAGGGATGAAAGATAGACTTAAGGAATCTGATTCAGTTCGTTACTATTATTAAGGTTATCAATAATGTAAACAGGAATAGGTTGGTTAAGGGAAAAGGACAAAGCAAAGTGAGAGGCCACCCATTTAAACTGCGGGAGCTGAGGGTAAAGTTAGATGTGAGTAAATACTATTTCTCTCAGATGGTGTTTGATCTGCAGCTTTCCACAAATGACAGTAAAAAAGGAATTCTTGTAAACTTCAAAAAGATATTAAGCACATTGATGTATAACTACATAAGCCTGGCAGGAAGGTTAAGATTTTAGGGAGTGATCATCAAGTTAGTATATTCCATGATTCATCAGGCAATTTTGTCAAGATTGGAGAGGAAACTTAACAGAGATTTCCTGAATATACATGACTGTTTGCTTCTTTGCCTTTCCTAAAAAGGGGGAAGGTCCATGGGAAAGGGTCTACCAAGATACCAAGATGAGAATACATGGGCCAAAGAGCATTTTTTCTTCCATATTACATGACATAACACAATAAGAAAGCATAAAATATTTAAATGAGTGTCTCCTGCCCCAGAAACTCACCAGTGTAGGATAGTTCCACTTACCTGGGTTCCAGCAGGTCCAATCTTCGGAAAGTATGAAACAATCCTGAAGAGAAAATCCCGGATTTTATTGAAGTTATTCTGGCCAATGCTCCAGGATTCATCCACCAAAAACACTATATCAGCCTTGGCTCTGCTGCAAACTGATAAAGGAGAAAACAAACAGTAGTCAGAATTGAGCAAGAATATCAGCATAGAATCCCACTTGTCTACAAATCTTTCACATCTCGAGTCTCCAAATTGGAGCAACTAATTGGCAAATTAACAGAGGAAAATTTCATTTAACACAACATTTACCAACTTTTGAGGAATTAAATTCTATATTTTACAGAATTAGACGACATTATAAGCCATTTGAAACTATCACCCCGTAGCAGCTCTTAGATCAATTAGTCCAACTTTCCTACTCTTTCTGAACATCTCTACACATTTTCCTTAACAACGTTATATCTAATTCCCTTTTGAAAGTTACTATTGAACCTGCTTCCATTAACCTTCCCAGTACACCATGCAAGATTATAAAAGGAAAGCTCACTGCGTAATAGTCTTTTCCTCATCCCTCCATGATCATTTTTTGCCAAATACCTTAAGTCTATACCCCTCAATTACAAGCCCTGCTACCACTGAAAACAATTTCTTAGTATTTACTCAATCAAAAACACCATATGGGAGAATGGAGAACGAGTAGCAAGTCTTTGAAAATTTGTCCCAGTTTCTCTCATGAGAAGTTTCATAAAGCTTTGCTCTCTTTGAAGGAGGAATAAAGATCCTGTGTCATTTTCATTCATACATTATCTTGAACAAGTCATCTGTTAAAGTATTCTGACATTTTATAATTCTGTATCATTAAAATTACCCAGTAAGATATTTATTGACTATATTTCTGTGAAAACGTTTTCCGTTTAAGGAGCTTTAAAATAGATAACACATTTTCAGGGCTCACTGGAGTCGGTGCCCTGAGAATCAAGCCCCACTATTTCAGGAGTCATCACAAAATTGAAAATTTGCTCAAACCACCAAATTACCCCAATTCTACCTGACTCAGATTAAAATCATATTTTGATCAGGTTCTTCCATTAACAAGTAAATAACTACTTATTGCAAATAATTTGTTTTTAACCAAAGGCAAAAAGGAAACACGAATTGCCATCTTAAAACTCTACACTTAAACTCTACCCCTTTTTAAAATTCCCATACACATACAAACAGATGTGCAAAGAGACAAGACATAAATATTATGTGTGCAGAAGGGGAAAAACTTCAGAGAAGCTCAGTTCTGGCCCCAGTCCAGTTCATGGGCTTTGATGAGTTGTTTTCTTTCAGTTCCTTCTGATTTCTTTCAATTCCTTCCAACTCCTTGTTGATGATGGGTCCACTAATTCTCAGTTTTTCATTCACTGGTTGAGAATACACCCTAACAGTGCCACTGAAAATGTTTTTTTCCCCTTTCCTTTTATAATGTCCAGTTTTTGTTGGACCGTGGACTAAAAATGGAAAAATATGCTGCTCTGAACCAAGGAAACTATACAAAGATGTTAGCAGTTCTATTAAAAAAAGTTACTAAAGCACATTGATAGATATACATTGCCTAATTAGAACAGTGGTGGAGAGTTCCAGACAAATCACCATTTCCTGTGTGCATTCAGGGGCAATTCTGCCTAGAGGCAGTCTTTTGGTTGGCTTTTCAATTAGTTGTTGTCTTGGGAGAGTTTAGCATAATAGTAACCTCTTGATTGGTTCCTTGGTAGGGTGTTGTAGCATTGTGTGTGTATATTACTGCAAAAACATCCAGCCTATGAAGAAAGAGAGCACCCATCTCAAGTTCGCTTTCTTTTCTGTATGTGGACAAGTGAAAAAAGAACCCTAGTGGTTAGTTATTCTTTCTCGCCTTTCCTCTGTTACTTGGTCTCTCTACAAAAGCCCTGCTGAAAGGAAAGTGGAGAAAACACCTTCAGAGACTCTGAAAGGACAAATGAAAGTCTGAGAAATGGTGTACCCACAATCTTATGCCATCAGTGAAGAGTTGGATAATTGAAAGGAACCAAAAGAAAACAAGTTACCAACATCTTTGATCCAGATTCGTGTCAGAACTCTGCTTCAATGTTTGATTTTCCCTTCCCCACTCATAATGTATTGTCTTGTGTCTTTGTGTATCTGCTTATATGCGTACAGGAATTTTAAAAAGGGCAGGATTTAAGTTACATAAATTGAAAGCGCCGGAGAAACTCAATGTCTGGCAGTCTCTATAGAGTGGTAACTGTTCAAGTCCAGTGACCCTTTATTAGAATGTTAAATCTGGTTCTGTCTCTATAGATGCTGCCAGATCTGCTGAGATTCTCCAGCACTTTCTGTTTGTGTTTCAGATTTCCAGCATCCACAATTGTTTTGTCTCTATTTTAGAGCATAAGTTATGGAGTTAAGTTAGCAATTCATTTTTCTTTTTGCCAGTAGTTAAGAACAATTTATTGCAATAAATATTTACTGATCAATTGAAAAATATCTGGCATCTTTTTTTTTCCTGAGATAGACAGTGGGGTACAATTGGGACATTTCAGTGCTTAATCAAATGTCCATATTTGCAAATCTTTGATGAAGACTGAGGCTTGATTTACAGGTAACTATCCCCAGAAAGTAGTCACACTTTCAATAAGATGTTGCATAGAGATTAGCTTACAGAGGAGAGGTGAGGGACAGGTTAGGTTTTAGGGATTTTCTTTTACTCCGTCACACAGAAAAGGAAACACTAATGTTTTCTCTTTGAAGGCTGGAAATTTCTGCTGTATTATCCACATACAAGGCAGTAGCCACTTCCCAGGAACCAAATCAGAAAGGTGTTACAATGCCAAGCTCTTCTGATCCTACAACAACTGGTTCTGATTTGTCTGGAATGCTCCCTCGCTGTTTGAATAATGCTACATTGCACATCACAAAGTGCTCCAATAACTTGCTTTCAAACATCTCCTTTCACAGCTTCCTCCATTTAAAGCAGTATTATTTCCCATTTTCAGTCCACAGTTTTAAAAAAAAGCAAGTGATCTTTAACAACATATGGTTGGCAGATTAACAACATATGGTTGGCAGATCAGCAATATCTCAGATGTCCACCAGGCAACCTAATGAGAACTGAATTGTCGGGATAAAAGATACTGTTCTGACTGACTTCATATCAGATCAGCATTTAGGGTTTTACATTATGGCCTCAGCATTCTCGGTTCAGAGCTCCCACTGTTAATTGCTCGAGTGCAGTTACCAGGTGAGGGCAGAATCTATCTCACTTTAGTGAACAAGTGGCCTCCTGGCACTTGATGTAAAGATTCATATATGAATGACCAGAGGATGTCAGAAACCAGTGGACCCCTATGCCAAAAAGAAGCCTTTGCCTTCAATGAAAAAGTTGAGGAAGGTAGGGAGAGGGAGAAAAATTGTCAGGCATTGAAGTGGGGTGGGACAGAATCCACAAAGCTGGAGCAGAGTACCATTAGCTAATATTTGGAACTAATAAATATTTGGAGTTAACACGAACAGAGTGAAGGGTGAATCTTATGTCAACATTACTTTGATAGTATGAGCTATCTAATTTATTTCGTTATGATGAAAAACACATAGAAAGGTTCAGTTCCTCCAACTTTCCACGAATTAAAGCAAAATAAGAGAAACACTATTCATTCTTTGTCAACTCTCTTGATTGTCCAAGGAACACAGGATCAGAAGAAGGCCTTATGGCCCCTCAAGGTCTACCATTCAATAAGGTCATGGCTGATCAATGACTTTATTCTGTATACCCACCTTGTGAATTAAGGCCTGGTCTTGTTTTTATGTCTGTCCCTGAGTGGAAATAATTTCTGCCTAAGTACCCTATCAGGTCTCCTAAAGATTTTGAAAACTGTTCAATTCATCTCTAAGTCTTCTAACTTCCAGGGGATACACCCCCAGTCTACTCTGCCCTGTCTACATGAGTATTCATAACTTTTGAGCACTGGGTGCTATTGTCCTTTGTTTCTGTAGATATTTTCTAATTACTCATGAGTTGATCAGTTTGATGAAAATAGCTGGTTCCAGGAGATTGAAATCACCAGGAGCAGTCAGTCAATGGCCCGAAGGGTGAATAGAAAATGTTTTTACCAGATAGCTCACTTACCGGGTCCATCCTGCATGGTCTGATGTGCTGAAAGTCTCCTGGCAGCAGCAGAGGTTGTGGTGGGGCTGGTAGTACCAGTGACCTTCCCGATGGTTGTGGTGGTGGTTGGAGGTGCTAAGGTTGTCCTGCTTTGGCTGCTGGTTCGTCGAGCAGTATCTGTCCGGGACATGAAAGCAGGGGCAGTTTTGGTCACCTGGGTGACTGGTGAAATAACCACTGGTTTTGCTGTGACTGATGATTTCTGTTTGGAACCTGCAGAAACATAGACATCCAGTTCTTTCACACAATGCTGTTGAAGCCCAGCAATTATCTTTTTCAGACAAGTTTTTTTGAACAAAAACTGAAATTGCTGGAGAAACTCAAGTCTGGCAGCATCTATGGGGAGAAGGCAGAGTTAATGTTTTGAGTCCAGTGACCCTTCTTCAGAACCAGACTCGAAACGTTAACTCTGCTTTCTCTCCACAGATGCGGCCAGACCTGCTGAATTTCTGGTTTTTGTTTCAGATTTCTAGCACCTGCAGATCTTTGATTTGTTCTAACATCTTTTTTCAGAGTAGCCTTTTCTTTATAAACAACTTTATATTCCTAAATTTTGATGAAGGAAAGATGGCAACTAATTGACATTAGGTCTTTAACATTTAAACCATTTTATTTAAAAAATCTGATTTACTGACCTTCCACATATTCCTGAACCAGTTCCCAAATTTAATCCACAGGATGGATGGGTGGGCAGGGATCGGATAACGTCATTGTTTTGAACAAAATGTTGGAATGAATGGAAATGATTTAGTGCCAGCCCAGTGATGGGGGGATGGAAACAGTAAAAAGAAACTTGGAAATGGAACACACCAGCTACATGGACCTCCATTCTGAAGTACATAAGATTAATCAAGAGTAAACTAAAACGCATGAATGACATATACTGGCCTGACTTGTCTTGTAAATTTCAAAACGGAGTTCTAATCAGCCAGTGTGTTAACTTCTAAATCTTGCTACTTTTTGACTGATTTTCCCACTATCATTCCCTTAGCATCATGTGTCCAATACAAGAGAGCAGTTGAATACAATTCCTCACTCTCACCATCTCGGGGAAAGCTGAGGTATGTTGCGTTCTATTTTTCCAGCCCTGATTCCAGTAGGGAATTAGCCAAGGTTTGGGACGATGTTGTGAAGCAATTGTGAGCTGCTGGGAAGCCTTGCATTAGAAACAGCTTAAAAAATAGAAACCAATAGAAATGTAGGAGCTGAACCATAAGATTACAAGAAATCAATCTTAATTACAGATCTGTATATATAGAATTGAAATGTATTTGCAACTAGTTAAATAGGGCAGATTAACGTGAACATTTAGTGCACTTCCTGCTCATGGTGCTGAAGCGCTTTGAACATTACCGGTTCTCTTCTATGCCCTCTGGTGTCAATTCTATGATATTGCAGGCTGCTTTCTAAATCTGTCTAAACCCTGAAAACATTGTACATATTGCCTTGTACATTTATTTCAGCGATGCCCTTCCTGATTTCTATAATCCAGGGTAGTTAGGGGTTTTGGGGACAATTTTCAGAGGATTTTATTCAGTGCTATCTTACGCTGTTATGAGTGGCATTACAAAAGGAAAACAAGGTCCTTACGAAGTATATCAAATTTATTACAGATGAAATTGGTGAGAAGACTTCTAGTATTCTGTTTCTATCTTGTTGTCCACTTAGTTCTCATTGTTCCTGAATGACAGAATGTTTATCCACATTAAAGGCATCATATAAAAAGAAAAGAAATTTACATCAATGTGGCGCCAGTAACAGAATGCAAGGTCTCAATATTGCTATCAACCAAAATGGGACACAAAATCACATAAGGGAGATAATGTAAAGCTTGGTAAAAGAGGTAGGATTCATGAGCATCTTAAAGGAATAAAAAAGGATACATTAATCGAGAGGTTTAAGAAGAGAATTCCATGAGTTGACAGCTGAAGACATGGCTGCCAATAGTGGATGCGCAAATGCTCATTGTTAGAGGAGTATAGATATTTCAGAGGTTTGTGGTGGTGATACAGGTTGCACAGTAGGAGGGCTGAGGTCTAGATGGAGGGATTTGATAATAAGAATGTGGATTTTAAAACTGAGCTGTTGCTTGACTAGAAGCCAGTGATTGATGGACGAATGGGACGTGGTAAGTATTTGGATATCGACAACACAGTTTCAGTTGTACGCAAATTTATGGTGTGTCGCAATATTTCTTATAAAAAAATTGTCACTTTTTGTATAGTTGATTCCTGGCTCTGATGGTCTCTTTCTAGCGAATGGATTACCTCATGATTGTTCGTGCATAAATAGTACAGTATGTATTGTAATGTTCTAATTAGCCAACTGTGAACATTGTGTGAATTTTGACTTTCTAACAGTCTGTTTAGGCTGTGTTTGACTAACAGGGCTTCAGGCTAATGTCGGCAAGTGTAGGTCAGTTGGAGAGAAAATTCTGGGGAGCATCAGAAAGTTCTGATCGGTATGAGGTTCTCAAAGCTTGCATTGACATTGACATTATTTATTCATTATTATTAATCATTTGCTGAAATTATTCTATGTTAAGGTTTGGAAGCTGAGCCAATCAGAAGCAGCATGAAACAAAACCTGAGGCAGGCCCAGTGAGCCAGCAATACACTCCAAAAGAAGTTAAGAAGTCTGCAGTGCAGAGTGAAAGGGCACTCTAGTGAAGATAGACAGTAATTGGATGAAGCTCAAAACTGGCTGAATGTCAGCCTTGTGCACAACACTGGTAGAGACCACTAGCCATGATTAATATGATTACACCACTGGCCAATGATGCCTCCCTTGTGGTAGCAATGTGAGATTGTGTAGGTAGATAGGTCTGTGCATTTACAGAATCCAATCATATCATTTGAGGCCTATCAGGCAGACCTCACCATAGCCTGGAATGGGTTTGGCTTCTTAACCTACAATAACAAGGGCACTCACGTGTCTGGGCTGAGATGACAACAGGCATTCCTTGTCTGCTTCCAACCATAGTCGAGACTCGGATGGTGTATGTAGAACTCTCTTGCAATCCACCTAACACGTGGAGTGTTGCATCAGCTGGGATAACTCTTGTCCTCTCAGGACCTCCTGAAGAGATAAGTGAACAAGGACAGTGTCTCATTCTTAGATCGTAAGAACTGCTGATACTGCAGTCAGAGATAACACAGTGTGGAGCTGGAGGAGCACAGCAGGCCAGGCAGCATCAGAGGAGCAGGAAAGTTGACGTTTCAGGTCAGGACCCTATTTCTGAAGAAGGGTCCTGACCCGAAACCCGAAAGTTTCCCGCTCCTCTGATGCTGTCTGGCCTGCTGTGCTCCTTCAGCTCCAC
>JAHRHZ010000045.1:13505799-13530952 GCA_024137785.1 Ginglymostoma cirratum | reverse complement strand
CCTGCTGTGCTCCTTCAGCTCCACACTGTGTTATCAGTGTTTCATTCTTACTTGTTCTTGGTTCAAGCCCAACACTATGGGCTGCGGATTTACTGGGACCTGCTTCAGCTCCACTGGTGCAATTATGCCCCAAGTGTAGCAGAAGTTGAATTGCCAGTATTGGTGGATGCAAAGTGCTGAAGGTTTTATCACAGCCGTTGTTCTTCAATATTCTTAAAATTATCAAATTGGTCAAGTAAAATGAAAAGAAAACACCTTTACATTGAAAGCACCTATTATTTTTCTGCTAGATTTTCTCACCACAGGATCCTGGAGATGAATCATTAATTCCTGGAGACTTCAGGAAAATTCTGAAGGATTGACAGTCTGAGGCACAAAACACAGTTTCCACTCACAGGAAGAATTCAAGGTCATGGGCTGAATTATAAGGGATACTCTTGTCTCCACATCTCCTGGTCCCCCCGCCCTGTTAAAATGTTCCTGGGGGAGACATTCCAAGGGATGAATGGCTACTCCACAGACATTTGGTCATTAATAGACTGGGGATGAAAATACCGACTGTCAGGAACAAGAAGTCCTGCCACAGAGAGCTGCCAGTCAATCAGCTCTTGATGTACCTATAGCACCAGCCAGGGGTGGTGGCCACTGTTGGTACTACAGTCAAGTAATTAGAAAGCAAGCTGCAATGGGACAGATCTTTGTACGTGCAGTTATGAGGAGGGATGTCTGTGATAAGGATGTGGACCTGGGTTTAAGCGGCTGTTGGGAGGGGACTACCTTGGGAGCATCAAGCCTTGGGTGGGACATCCACTGAGGTGGCTAGCCATCCAGTGGGCCCAGGGTCCAATGTAGAAGGAAGCCCCTCCTTCCACTCCCAGACCATACAAAGAAACCTATTGGGTTGCCCACTTGCCATTTCCATCATCAATTAAATGTTAGTATCAAGGTTAAGTATCTAGTTCAATAATTTTAGGGCCTGAACTCTCCCATGCCCTAGCCCCCTACCCCACACACCAAGCCTTGTTAACACATAGCCTGCCATTACACACTACCTATTGTTAACCACTAACAGTCTCCATTAGCAGCTATTCACTTTCCCAGCCAGATCGTCATCCATTCTTTTGTCTGCCCAACTGTCTTCCCTCTCTTTGGGCTCTATCTCTACCTATCATTTACTCCATAGCCCCTCCCCCTACCCTATCTTCTACATTTAAACTGACATTTTCCTAACTCCCATCAGTTCTGAGGAAGGGTCTCTGGACCGGAAATGTTAACTCTGATTTCTCTTCACAGATGCTGCCAGACTTGCTGAGCTTTTCTGGCAGCTTCTGATTTACAGCATCCACAGTTCTTTCAGTTTTTTTAAGCACACCATATTTGTAGATAATTCGGAAATTAGTTAATCTTTTAAAGCCCTGGTGAGCTGGATGAGGCTACTTCCATCAGTGTAGTGTTCGTGACATTTTTTAATTAAACTATTTTCTAATCAACCTGTTCAGAGTTGTAATTATACACTGCTCGATCAGGTGGGACTTGAACCCAGGCCTCTCTGATCCAGGGGCAGGGACACTACCACTGTGCCACAACAGAGCCCATTAGTTTTCCATTAGGTTATCTGTAGGGTGTAATTCCAGTCACATTCCCAGAAGGATCAGTAGGATTGAAAGCTTGCAGACTCGTTCGGTTGAATGGCCTATTTTGGTTCCTATGTCTTATGGTCTATCTGTCAATGATGCATTCAATGTGGTCTCCACATAGATCATGAGCTGTGTCTCAGACCTGCCTGGGCATCACATGATAATCCTTTGGAAAATCCCATTGTTCATTCCTGTTCTAAGATCCTTCACACATGAAGCATTCCTCATCCAATAAAGATGGACAGGCATCTTATAACATACACTTTTGCCACTGTTACAGGGGTCACCTGACAGAATGACACAGATTAACTCGGGCTCCCATTTTCCCAAGATCAGGAACTCTGTATGTTTGCTTGCCTATTAAGCAGTGTTGAAAGCTGTCTAGAATTTCACCACCACACTAATGTCCACGCAAATCCACGTTGAACTGTTACAATTTAAGAGGACATGAATGAGCATGAGCAGCAAAGTTGTCATGTACACTAAAAGTGGAAATACTTACAGGGTTGCAGGCAAACGGGAGGGTGACTGGAACTAATTTGATAGCTCTTAAGAAGACCTGGCATTGGCCTGTTAGGCTGACAGCTTCCTTTTGTGCTATGCCATTCTATAAAATTGGATGATACGTAGGTTAAAGCTGAAGGATCAACTTGTCTGAATAGAAAATGGAATAGGAGATGGGCTGCAGGGTCAAAAATACTCGTGATAGGTTTGGTATTGATATCTCTCACTCCATGTTATCCAACACCATTTATTGGCTGGGAATTAGAGCACTACATTTTAACCTGCAGGCCATCTATCTTGTGAATATGACAAGTATATGAAGTCTATACAATGCAAACACAGCAAGCAGTGGATCTAAATAAGCAAAACAAAGCCACTACCTCGCAGTAGAGCCCAAGATATTCTGTATCCTGTGATGCCAGGCATCTTTTTCCACGAGAGTTTTAAACTGTTGGATCCAGTTTCGATGATCTTTAGTTCCTTCACTGATCGGACTTGTTCAGAATCTGGAGAAGCTGCAAATGATGGAACAATTCATTGTAGTTGTAACCAATGATTGCATCTCATGGACTGGTTTATCCATGTGTTATGCACTGGAGGCTTTCATTCAAATGGGCCAGTGAACGCTCAGCACAGAATGGCTATTATCATTTCTTCTCTGATTCCTTCCAACTATTTTGTCCTAAATGCTCTTCCTCCTCACTGTCTTGAAATGCAGATTTTACACAGGGACTTTGATTTATTCTCTCTCGACCAATGTGTTGAACTCAAGACCATCTCCAATGCAAATTCATCCCTTCTCAAAAGGTCACAACCACAGAATGTAATTTCTCCCTCAAAAGTCTTTCTTTCCTTCTACAATTTTTTAAAAACTTCTGAAGTTTTTAAAACTTTTAAAACTCAAATGGTATCAGTTAGTATTATTTAGTTTATTAAATCTTCTTTTTTGTTAAGTTTAACTTCTGTTAAGTCTAAAGGTTCATGGCTTTTTACCCAGGCATTCAATAATGAAAAGTGGTCACATACATCAGAACAGGAAGAGGCCTTTCAGCCCCTCAAGGTTGTTCTGCCATTCCATTAGATTCACAAATAATCTGTACTACTAACCCATTTACCTGCCCTTGCAGTGTTTTGTTTTGAGTTTATTCCTAAGTAGCCAAACCCTAATTTTTGAACGTTATCTCCATCATTCTGATTGCCTCTGCAGAATAAATAGTTCTTCCATTTCTATATCACGAAATATTGAATTCATTTATCACTTTAACCACTCAAATCAGACTACCCCTCAGTCTTTTATCATCGTGATTTTAATGGCCCTGTTTCTCACCCAGATAACAGAAATTAGTTCTTTTCTTACTGTGACTTTATTGAGCCTGACTTCTAATGTAGGATCCATCCCAATAGACACAGCCCAGCAACTCATGCAGGCAGCTTTGGAGCAATGCGGGGTCAGTGTGATGGATGGGGGAGTGGTGGTGTCAGTTTAATAGACTCCCAGAAGTCAGAGCCAGTTTTAATCCCCTCAACTTTTTCTGGGTAATTATTCAGGCCAGTAAGTCAGAATCCTCAGAGGTCTCTGACTCTAAGTTAGAGTTGGAGATTTTGTTGGAGTTCTAGAATCAGGATAATTGACCAGACGTAGTTTAAACCTCCCAAGCAATTGCATCATAGTCCATGTTCCAGATTTCCGAAGTGATCGATAACTTTTTGGTCATGTTACATCCAGCTTCCGTCTATCTAGATAATCTGGTCCTACGTATTCTGTCCTTGTATTTTGGTCCTTCAGATCCCAATATCATTCTGGTAACTCCCCCTTTGAAACATCCAACTTCCTTTTCACAAAGAATAGTTGCAAAGGTGTTGCCAGTGTCCCCCTTCTGCCTCACTATTTACCTGTCTTTTGAGAAAGGGACACTGCAGGTCCCTCAGAATTTCTGTACACAGCATTGATGCTAATAGTATAGCGAGTTCCAGGGTTTAGATGTCCAATATGGTAAGACAGTGTGCTGCGATCCACATATTGACTCTGAGTACCACCTCTCCCTAGCAAGGAATAAAACATTGAAACATAAGGACGTAGAAACAATTTATACAGGCTCACAATGCATACTGCCAACAGCCATAATGCTTTGAATACATGGAACTAAATAGCATTTACAGCAAAGAAAGAGAGCATTCAACTAAATATGATACTGTTGGTATCCAAAGTCAGCCACATTCATCTAATTCCATCAACATATCCTTCCATTTGCCCCTGTGTTTATCTGGCATTTATTGTGTAGTAGCCCTTGAAAAAGTGGTGGTGAGCTTTCTTGAACCATTGCAGTCCATGTGCGGCATGTAGACCTACAATGCTGTTTGGGAGGAAGTTGCAAAAACTACTCCACTTCTTTGAATCTGGCCCTATGTCAATATAATTACTTTCAAATGCTCTCCTTGAGAATTCCTCAAGGATAATTTATCATTTTTGGAGATTACTCTGTGGTTTGCAAGTCTTCTTTTTCATTCTTAATAATTAATAACTCAATAATAGTTAATGAAATCATGTAGTAACAATATCTTCTGTATCTGAGTTGTCAAATGGGATTCATATAAAACAGAATTAGAAGAGTTCATCAATAACATCAATTATCAATCCTTCATTAAAGTTAAAACCAAGATGCCACAGTCTTTAAATTGGCACAGAACAACAGGTATAAGGTAGTAGTAAAAGTTTTCTTCAAAGTAACCTGGACAATCTGCACAAACATGCCATCATCCTAAATGATAAGGTATCATAAAAAGAGTCTTAAACTTCAGCAGCAATTATAATTGTTTACAGTCGCAAAGAAAGACCAGGGAAACACAAATAACAGATGTTCTTCAGTTGCATAATTTACAGGGATGATTTCTCTCCATTTACCTGATGTCGGACTCCATGTTACCTTGTACTCTGTTGCTCCGACTGTAGCACCCCAGACCACAGACACAGAGGTATTAGTGTATGTGGTTACTCTAAAGTTTGACACATGACTAAGCAGACCTGAAGTACAGAAAATACCATCAGTTAATTCATTCAATTCACCAAAATGTTCTTCTTTTTTAACAAGCCCAAAAGACATTGTCTCTTATTAGGAGCCAGTTGCACAAATGTTTATTTGCCCAAGTGGATATTCTTTATAAGTGAGTCTAAACAGTGGGCATTGACAGGGTACTCCATTTGGAAGATAAGGTTTCACTGTTAAGCTACAGCCTATATTCATCCATTCTTCCCACATAGTCCTTTTCAGCATGATCATTGCAATTCTATGAGATTTCTAATGGGAGATCTTTTGATCTCCCAGTGAACTCAGTGGCAAGTTGATGGAAACTACTGGAAGAGATTTAAACAACATTCTGTCATTTCAGCCACATTCCTATCAATATTCCCCACTGGAATTATGATCTGTTACCCTCCTTTGGAAGCCCAGTTGATCAGATAGATCAGCACAGACTAAATATCAATCTTGGGATCCTTCTGAGTAGAATGTGCTAACACTGTAGACATTGCATTTTGAGATGAATGGTTGGAGGTACTTTCACTCTCTTTTGCATGAAATGAACTTGCAGGCAATATCTGATTCAATCCAGCTCCATTGTAAATGTGCACCATGTCCAATACATGCTGCTGTCATCTCCCTCCTCCTTTAACATCAGTTATATTGTTTGTCATTCCCTATTATATTAAGACTTTCCACATTACTAGGCAATAATTTGTTCTATAAGTTAATGAGTTTGAAGTTGTTTTTAAGAGTTTGCATTCGGATTACACTTTCCTGAACTGTGATCATGTTTGCTGGTTCTGTCCCTGCGATCTTAGGCACCAGGCTGACAATTATATTTGGTTACTTTTAACTTCTGGTTTACGTCAAGACTTGAATGAAGCTCTGATGGTTGACAGTCATAAATTGGATTGGCAAATAGGACAAACCTTGATGGTACGGTCTTGTAGCATCTGTAGCTCACTGGTTTATAGCAATGGAATAGTGAACCAACCACTGTTTGCTTGAACATGTACATACCATCAGACTTCATTATATGTAGGATCTTATAGTTCTAAATATCTCATGTTTGAACAGGATCCTAACAATTCAACATTCATCTATTTTGACAGTTCCTTTGTCCTCTACGTTTCTGTTTCAGATCCTTGTTCCCTTTTGTACTTACCTATACGGTTTGATTAGTTCTAACAATTTTGTGTGTTCCTTTGCAAAGAGTCCTAATGGTTTCAAAGTAGCAACCTATGTCATTTTCCTAGGTTGTCCACAACATATGTTTATCATTGGGGTTGTTTCCAGGGTATTTCAATCTCCTCCGCAGAAGGTTAACTGAGTATTTACATTTCTGGCCAAGATCTTAGATAAAATGTGAGCGACAATTTCTATCCAAGGTGCTGATGATTGGACAACTAGATCAATTATTTTTTTCTGAGACATTGATATGCATTATTACCAGCCCCTGGATGAGGTTCCCCAACTTTTTATGTTTTTAAACAGGTTAGGTCAAACATCAAACTTCCAAGTGGGGAGAAATGATTAGGCTCCCCTTGGTTTTTCATCCACCCCCTCAGTTTGTCACGTCAAGGTTAATTGGAAAGGAAACCTTCAGCTGTGGGTACATTTTTCCAAGATCCACATGAATTTGTGTTTTGAAAAGAGGCAAATTTAACCAGACTTTCTTGAACTAACAGTAAGATTGAGTTTATGAAGAAATAGTTATATAGCACACACGACACAGGTCAGAAATAACAGGCAAGTCCAAAAAGATAAAAGTTAAAAGAAAATATACAATCAGTCTTTGAATTGTCTATGAATAGTGAATGGTTGAACCCAAATATAGACCATGATACTGGTGTGCTAAGGGCTGAAAGAGGTAAGCGCTCTTACATTGTATTTCGCAGAGTTTCTTACAGCATTATGTGTCTGCTCCAATCAAAAAAGAGGCAATGCTAGACTTGGTTCTTGAGAATGCAGTTGGCCAAATGTGTGAAATGCCAGTTGTGTGGCACTATACCCATCTTAAATTACATAAATTTTGAACAGATGTAGCAATTCAAGACTGGGTGTTCATGAGGCACTCTGGGTCATCAGCAACAGCCAAGTTATCTTCAAAAAAAATTTGCAACCCCGTGGCCAGGCAGATTTGCAAACATTACCAATACCATCAACCTTGGTTCAACGAATAATGCAAGCGGGCATGCCAGGAGCAGCATCATGCATATCTAAAAATAAGTATCATCTTTGTGAAGCTACAAAACAGGATTACTTAGGTACCAAACAGCATAAGCAGCAAGTGATACACAGAACCAAGGAATCATACAACCATGAATCAGATGAACTATCTACTTGCAGCCAGTTCCAATGTTCTGACAGATGGCACTATTCCTGTCAGCATGTGAGTCAAGAACATAGAAAATTCTAAGTAAATTAAGCAATTTGACCCATCAAACTCATCTTTCCACACCCCATGCACAATATGTTTGACTATGGACCACCTACTGTTTTTAATCATCTGAAAAAAAACATTCTGATATTCAAGACTATGGTGTAAGAGACAGGAATTGTACAGTGACCTTCAACACAGTAAATATAAGTCTCAAATGCAGTGCAGCGGAGAGGTAAAGATGGGCAGTTTTACAAAGAAAGAGAGAGAAATTAGGCAGGAGTCTTAAGCAATCCAAATACAAAGCCTAATGGCCAAATTCAGAGCAAAATGGGAGAGGACAGGTTGGAAATCATCTACCTGCCTTCACATTTATATCTCACATGAAGATTGATAGAGAGAGTAAGACAATAGACACATTGCTTAAAAATATGATACCACAATGTAAGAATATGCATTCTGCTAAGTTAATGACAAGAATGGTTGCAAAGATAACTTTTCATAATTTAATATTCCAATGTGCCAAACAAAGTTTCATTTCTCATCAACACAGTCCCATGAAGCACCATCTTTTCAGAGCTTGGGTAGCCTCAGCAGAAAAAGCAAGGGCCCACAGTACAAAATAATTCCAAATTTGCTTATAGATAACAGTATCGAGCTGGAGGAACGCAGCAGACCAGGCAGCATCAGAGGAGCAGGAAAGTTGACATTTCAGTGAAGTGGGAGGAACGGATAGTTAGGAGAGAAGATGGAGAGGTTGTGTCAGGTCAAGGAGGCGGGGATGAGAGGGAGGATTGGTCATGGAATGAGGCCAGGGGTGGGGAGATTTTGAAATTGGTAAAATCCACATTGAGACCATTGGGCTGTAGGCTCCTAAGGCAGAATATGAGATGCTGCTCCTCCAGTTCTATCTGTTCCTCCCACCTCACTGACCATTCCCCACCACTGGCTACCTGCACTCACCTATCACCATCCCACCTACCCTCCCCAGCCCAACACCCCCCCTCTCTATTTATTTCCCAGCTATCTTCCCCCTCCCCCATTTGTGAATAAGGGTCCCAACCCGAAACATCAACTTTCCTGCTCCTCTGATGCTGCCTGTCCTGCTGTGCTCCTCCGCCTCCACACTGTGTTATCTCAGACTCCAACATTGGCAGTTCCTACTATTCTCCAAATTTCCTTATCTCATTTAGAAGGAACCAGCCCATGAGGAAACAGCAGCAGAGTCGAAATACAGTCTGCTCTGCTATAACGCGTGTTCCAGCAACATGAATTGGCTAGAACACAACTGACGAATAGGGAAATGCTATTTCTAAAACACGAACTTGCGTTGACTATAACACAATTCCATCGGTATGCGTCAAAGTCACATGATCATTTCACAGGCTCTGTCCTGAGCATGTGCCATGTTAGCACCGAAAGAGTCTCCGCGCTGACATCATGTAATCATTTTGTAGGGTTTGTTGTGAAGCGCTTTCTGTGAAAGATACAGTACTCCATGACTTTCATTTCTTTTGAAAATTCTGCCATGTTACCCACAAAAATGAAAGGACAAATGACAAGAACATTAGCAAGAAGTGTTCTGGTGATAAATTTGCAGGTGGTGAACATAAAAGCAAAGCTATAACACTAGAAGAGAAGATAGATGTTATAAAGCATTTTGAGTGCAGTGAGAGAACATGTGATATTGTTGGTATTGCAGGAATAAAGGAGGCTACCTTACGCACTATTAGAGACAATGCAGAAAAGATTAAAGCAAGCCGTATTGCTGGACCAAGCCTGAGTGCTAGCAATCTGTGAGGGCACGGACAAAAGGAAGTCGAGGAGATGGAACAGCTTCTAAATGTGTGAATAGAAGATCAAATGAGAAAGCAATCTGAGACCAGCTTTCTCACCATAAAGGAGGAAAACCTTATCAATTTATGAAGATCTAACAAAAAAAAAGCTGAAAATCCTGTAGATGTTCCTGCCTTATGTACTAGCAGTGGCTGGTTTGCTAGTTTTAAGAACCACGATGCTTTTCATAATGTAAAGTTATGTGGCGAAGCTGTCAGTGCAGTCAGGGAGTATGCGATGGCATTTCCTCTCAAAGTAAAAAAATTAAGAAGGCTACAACTTAGATCAAATTTTTAGTTTGGTTGAGACAGGTTTATACAGGAAGCAAACGCCATCAAGAACCTACATTTCTATGAATGAAACACAGTCCAGGCTTTAACGTGACAAAGGATCATATGTCTGTGCTGCTTGGTGCCAATGCCAGTGGAAACTTAAAGCTTAACCTTGTGGTGGTGTACCATTCTGCCAACCTGCGAGCCTTGAAAGGTCACCATAAGTCTACTTTAGGTGTCTATTTAGGTCAAGAAAAAGAGATTGGGTGAGGGGACAAATTTTTTCTGACCTTACTGTTGATGTTTTGGAAAATGTTTTTAGACAGTACTGCAGGAAAACAAATGCATCGAGACTCGTCTCATCCTGGATAACACGCCAAGCCATCCTCTCACCATTGGTGAGCTTTTCGAAAACATCAAAGTGCTATTTCTACCCCAAAACACAACCTGTCTCCTTCAACCCATGGACCAGGGTGCAACAGCAGCTTTTAAAGCTTATTATTTAAGATGCATATTTAAGAGGCTGGGTGCTGCCACTGAGGGGGATAAGGACAGTGTTCTTCAATTTTAGGAGAGCTTTAACATCAAGAATGCAATTGACATTATCATGGAGGCCTGGACTGTTGTCAGTAAGGACTGCTTGCATGCAGGTTGGTGGAAACTTCTCCCAGATTTTTTTCAAGATTTTAAACCTTTGATCCGTCAGAGGATCTCCCAAGAATCAAAGAACATTGTGTTGATCTTGCAAAGCAAGCTTAACTTGAAGAAGTCGTGAGCGAGGATGTTGAAGAGCTGTTTGAGTCCCACTGTGAAGTCTTCTCTACAGCTGATCTACAACAACTTATTGCTGAGGGGTAAGTGGAAGCTGGAGATGAAGATGAAGTCCAGGATGCAGCACCATGTTTTGTCTTCTATCCTGAGGGAAATTGAGAAGCAGCTGCAGCTCTTACAGGACAATGATTAAATTGCAGAACGCAGCAGGGTGGTGGTTTGTGGAATAAGATCTTATTTGGCATCCTATGAGCAGCTTCTTCATGAAAGAAGAAAAAGGGAAAAGCAGCAAAAACTGGATGTCTTTTTTAAGCCAATCCCCAAGAAACAGTCAGAAGACAATGAACCACAGCCATCCATTGCTGGATTAACTATTTTTTGCCCTAACCCTGCAACCACAACTGCACCTGAAGCTGGTGATGATGATAATGACGATGACCTTCAGCCCCTGCATTAACAACAGAGCAATCTCAAAATCTCCTCCCCCATCAAGTTGTCTTGACATTTTTTCAAGGTAAGGTGTTAAATTTACTTTTATTTCATTATTAGATATGAATTAAACGTTTATTCATAAGACCATAAGACCATAAGACATAGGAGTGGAAGTAAGGCCATTTGGCCCATCGAGTCCACTCCGCCATTTAATCATGGCTGATGGGCATTTCAACTCCACTTACCCGCACTCTCCCCATAGCCCTTGATTCCTTGCGAGATCAAGAACTTATCAATCTCTGCCTTGAAGACATTTAACGTCCCGGCCTCCACTGCGCTCCGTGGCAATGAATTCCACAGGCCCACCACTCTCTGGCTGAAGAAATGTCTCCTCATTTCCATCCTAAATTGACCCCGTCTAATTCTAAGGCTGCGCCCACGGGTCCTAGTATCCCCACCTAACGGAAACAACTTCCCAGCGTCCGCCCTTTCTAAGCCATGCATTATCTTGTAAGTTTCTATGAGATCTCCCCTCAACGTTCTAAGCTCTAATGAACACAATCCCAGGATCCTCAGCCGTTCATCGTATGTTAGGCCTACCATTCCAGGGATCATCTGTGTGAATCTCCGCTGGACACGCTCCAGTGCCAGTATGTCCTTCCTGAGGTGTGGGGCCCAAAATTGGACACAGTATTCTAAATGGGGCCTAACTAGAGCTTTATAAAGTCTCAGAAGCACATCGCTGCTTTTATATTCCAACCCTCTTGAGATAAATGACAACATTCCATTCGCTTTCTTAATCATAGACTCAACCTGCAAGTTAACGTTCAGAAAATCCTGTACTAGCACTCCCAGATCCCTTTGTACTTCAGCTTTATGAAGTTAAACTGTGGTATCCTTTCTGTTAAGCTTTTCAATTATTTTTGAATGATTCTGAATGAGTTTATTGGTGGTCTGTCCCTAATCCTGTTTTTCCCAAACGCCCTGTTATTTCAATAGCGTGATTTTCTGTAACTCAATGTTGCATAGGAATGCAACTATCATGTTATAGCAGAACCGACTGTAATCTTCAAAAAAGCCAGCACATGGGTCAAGCAGCCTCCTACAGAACTGTTTTATGTTTCTAGGACATTGACTGATGTAGGAAATAAGTAATTCATTATGATGTTTTTGTGGCAGGAACTGAGGTAGATCATTAGATCAGAGTATCTGCAGCAACTGAATAGCAACTATAGTAGCTACTACCTGACCTGAAGTAGTCAATGACTACATTTGGAGATTGTTTCAATTTTCAGAATTAGCATTTATAGTCTCCATGGAAAGGATAATATTTTCATGACATTTGAAATTATCTCTCCATTTCATGTTATCATGAAAACAGATCATAACACAAATCTCTTATGGATATTTTGAACTACCAAATTCAGCATCTGTCTCAAAATCCCTGTGTGGATTACATTGAATCCCAGGAGGAACCATGGAATATTATACCCGAAGAACATTGAGGGACTTAGACAGCAACACTTCAAAAGGAGAGATGCCATTTAAATAACGTACCTGTGATCTCTCACGGGCGGTTCCCGTGCCAACTTGATGAGTTGAAAGAAAGGTAGTTCTGGATGAAAGATATGTTTGTGTTTTACTCTTCCAGGAATGTATAAGAAAAGGGATTATAACTAACTGCAACCCTTCTCTTGGTGTGCCCAAGTGCCAACGTTCTGGAGAGCTAGCACACTAGTATGGTAGCTTGTAGTTTAAAGTTCCATTGTGCTGAAGTGAGCCATGAAGTGTCAGCTGAGAATGTTCATTAGACAGCTCTGTGTGTGGATAGAAAGAAATAGTGGAGCAGGGTGGGCGGTTAGTGTGGCAGGTTTCGTAAGATGCAGTGAGAAAAATCACTAGGCCTCACAGGGAGAAACTTCCATGAGATTCAACGAACTAACAACCAAATAAACAGAAATAAAACTGAACTGGGAAAAGGTTTCCTCAAGGAAAGGGATTAACCTTGTTGTGACTATTTGTGGAAGAAGTTGAATAAGAAGGGAGGCAGCTCTTCCCTCCTCATTCTGGAGAATAACCATGTGGTGGTATCCCTTCTAGACTGATAACAACGCTGCGACCAACGCCTGGGGTCTGGTCATAACAGTGTTAATCTTAATGCAGTCAGAAAATATTGCACAAAGCCACTCACTTGTTTTCACAGTTGCTGTCATCCCAGGGCCCACAACAGAACCAAAGACCACATAAAGGGATAAGACATATTCTGTATTGGAAACCAGATTTTTGAGTTGATGTGATGTTGTGCTACTGTTCAGAGCTACTTGACGGGGTCTGTCACTCCCAATGAACTCTGGAAACAAGGAAAAGTGACATTAAAGAAATTCTCCAAAAGAAACTGTAAAAGAAATACAATGGAAATGCTTTGGGCTCAGATGAATTTTTACTTGTTCTCAGAATGTAGTCAATCTTGGAAAGGTTTAATGTATTGGCCATCCGTAGTAGCTTGGACAAGGTAATGGTGGTGGCCATCTCCTTGTATCTCTGTAGTCCTTGTGCTCACAAGGTGTTCCCACAATAATGTGGACTTTTTAAAACTACTGGGTAGGTCACTAAGCATTAACTACAAAGTGTGGTCATATGTCACATGTATACTAAACAAGGTGGAGGGGGCAATGGGAGGTTTCTTGATGACTGTTTTTAACTGTTTTGTTGTTTCCCTCGTTGGGGTTGGGGGGTTGTGGAGGGTGGAGGTTCCTTTATCACTCAATGATCTCTGTAAAAATTCTAGGTCTTAAATATGGACATTGTACAACAATATAATTTTATACACCATGAACAAGTTAATTTGTTTTTTACAATATTAGGGAGAATTGGTGAATTGGCTGGTGCAACTTTGACCTTTGGGTTCTCCAACAAAATATCCTCCCAATGCGATGTCACTGAGAAGGAGCGATTAGTTCAGGGAAAATGGAACCTGTGCTCTGCCCTCTTGTATATTACTAGTTAAGTGGATATGAGATTGTAGTGATTAAAGCACTGAGATAGCAAATCCCACTATGGCATCTAGTGAAATTTAGTTCATAAATTGTGGACCAGCAATAGAAAAAGATTATTATAAAACTTGCCAAGCTGTGACAAAAGCCCAACCAGTTCATTAAGTCCTCCATTATCATGAAATCTTCAATCCCCCATCTTGTTTAGCCTAGCTATGACTCATAGGGCTCTCGTGGCACAGTGGTAGTCTTCCTACTTCTGAGCTAGTAACTCCTGGTTTGAGTCTCATTTGTTTCGGAGTTAAGTAATAACATCTCTTAGCTGGTTAATCAAAAATATCCATATGTGACTCATGTCCACACAATGTGATTCTTACTTAGCAAGTCAACAACAGTTGCAACACGTGTAACTCTCTCCTTTGTCTCAATTTGCAATAATGTATCAAGTACCTGGTGTGGGTCCCCATGCTAATCTATATCCTGTAGCACCTTGGACAGCATTCCACATGATGACAGCACTGCTCGTAGTGATGGACGATGCTCGCAGAATGTGGACAGAACTTGTTGCCACTGAAAAAAAAATACATAAGCCAATATCCATCAAGGTGTTTCTGAAAAATAATGTAAATGAGTGTAGTTCTTTATTGTTCATTAGTGACTATCTCTTCTGGGAAACCAACAGCAACAGCTTACACTTACAAGCATGGTAAAACATCCCGAGGTGCTTATAGAGGCATAATTCTGAAATAAATGAACACCAAGCCATAGAAAGGAATTCTAGATCATGTGGGTGACCAATGGTTTGGTTAATGATTGGATTTTAAGAATGGTCTCAAAGCTGCTTTGAATTTAAGATTGCAATTCTTAAATGGCTGAAGGTATGGCTACCAATGGTAGGGTAAGGGGATAGCAGGGTGAGGAGGTGGACTGATGCACAAATGATCAAGATGGAGGACCTACAGCATTTGAGCGGAGAGAGTATTGGAGGGCTGGAGGAGATATGGTGAAGTCTAGAAATCAAACACACAGAAGAATTGGGTGATCAGACAACAACGGAGGTCACATATAGAAAGATAATAGAAACTTTCCCTCTCAAAACATGACTCCTAGCCATAGTGTAATTCCATTGGCATCAGTACCTTCCAGCACCATGCCAATGTTAGAAATGTTTAAACTTAGCAGGTATCACATAACCTTGACTTTGGGGAGCAGCACAATCAATCCCAAATTCTTCATCTGGTGCACACACAAACTCTCAACAGGTATTGCAGGACAGTGATCAGGTCACTTTTCTCCAGCTTTATCCAGTGGGTAGTGGGAAGCAGGATATACATTGTCCCTGTGAGGACTCCAGTACAGATCAACTGACACAGCATGCAGTAGATCTCGAATCTGGAATCTATCTCGTCTGGGTATTTCAGCAGCAAACAGAGACTGAGTTCATGTTCTACTCTCTCACATCCAAGATGAAGACCCAATGTGATCCATCCTTAAAAATGTATTTCCTACTCCAAAAAGCTATAGCAGGTGTTTCTTTTTATTTTTGGCTAGGACACTTCATATTACAGAATCCCCAGTCTTAGAGAAATGAGGAAACTATGAGGAAGGTGCCAGTATTGCTATATACCAGTTCACCAGATAGGTGTGTCTCTTGTCAACTGGAGCACATTTGGCAACTGAGTCCAAGAAATAAATCTTTTTCCAAGAAACACTGACATGAAAATCTTGCAAGAATTCTAGCACAAGCTGGTGACACACACTTTGGACACATTCTGCTTCGGATTCTTTGTCCAGTATAACAATACCAATGACTTGTAATTATATTCTGGGCTTTAACACAGAAAAATGTACCAATGTGCTTCACAGGAATATCAACCAAAACCTGATTGCGATCCACGTACGAAATATTAGGGTAGGTGAAAGGAGGTTGATTTAAGCACACTCTTAAAGAGAGAAGCAGAGAGGTTTTCTTTTGTTTTAGGGGAACATCCGGAGCTTCAGGAATTGGCACCTGAATGGGGGAGCAATTAAATTTAGGAATGTGGAAGAGGGTAGAATTGGACAAATACGGATATCTCGGAGAATTATAGGACTGGGGGAGGTTATGGAGACGAGGAGGGCTGAACTGAGGTCATGAAAAGATTTGAAAACAAAGAAAAGAATTTTTAAGTCATGACGTTGCAGGAACAGTACTGCCAGCTGTAAGCCAGGAAGTACATGTGTAATCACAACGAGTAATCACAATTAGAGATAACAAGGTGTAGAGTTGGATGAACACAGCAGGCCAAGCAGCATCAGAGGAGCAGGAAGGCTGATGTTTCGGGCCTACACCCTTCTTCAGAAATGAGTAATCACAATTACTGCACACAGTTAATATTGGTTTGTGGGCAGACAGCTGTCAAAACAAAACACTTACAAGTCATGATCTTCCCAGAGACCACTGGACCTTCTATATTGCCAAATATTGGGTTGATAGTAACAGTGTATTCAGTACCAGCCTGCAGACCTCGGATCATATAGAACTGGTGGGCTTCACCTAAATTGACATTCTGCAGGTCTCCCTCTGTTGATTAAAAAATACCATGGTTATCAAAATT
Source organism: Ginglymostoma cirratum (assembly GCA_024137785.1). Lineage (NCBI taxonomy): Eukaryota > Metazoa > Chordata > Chondrichthyes > Orectolobiformes > Ginglymostomatidae > Ginglymostoma > Ginglymostoma cirratum. The sequence goes on along the minus strand of JAHRHZ010000045.1, from coordinate 13,514,510 downwards.
CTCCTCTTCGATAGTCAATAGGCTTGAAGAACCACTGGAACTTGTTTCTTTCACTCCCCTACTAAACATTATTGTATCAACAATGTACATCTCTGAAACAATCCATGAACTTTGTTACCAAACCATTACTTTATTTTGTTCCTTCACTGCTAAGCTATTAATCTTCCATTGTTGAGAGAAAGATTTGAGAAACCATGCTTTCTAACGTAATTGTAGAATGTTCCTACAGACTAAATTAATTAAAATCATGAGTCAGGTGGGTTCCATTCAAAAATAATCTCCATGCTTGGGCCTTAATGGTTTGATACTTCTTTTTAATGTTTGATAGAAATACATTAAAATTATACAATTTAATGGATCTTTGTTTCCCTATGGACTCAAGGTAATCAGATTGTCCATTTGACCCACCTTCAACATCGAGGGCTGGTAATAGTTTTGAGAATTCTAACATTTGAGTGTGTTTTCTGTACTTATTGACTGCTTTGTTCTAAATGTATACATCTCTGGCCTTTTCTCCTAATGGTTAATTATCTCACCAAGATGACACCAAAGACGATCAGTTTTTAAAAATAGAACAGAACTGTAAATACTGGAAATCTGAAACAAACCAGAAATTGCTGGAGAAACTCAGCAGGTCTGGCAGCATCAATGGAGAGAAAACAGAGCTAACATTTTGAGCCCAGTGACTCCTCTTCAGTTTTGAAGTTCTTGACCTCCATCCCTCTTTTATGGCTGTAACTGTTCACTTAGAATGTATTAGCTCTGTTTTTCTATGCATAGGTCACCTTAGGGCCACCTGTGTCTACAAAATTCTGACTGTCTCGGCAGTCTTCAATGCCATCTGCTTCCATTGTATGTTTGTTCCTGGGTAACCATGTAATTCCTTATCTAGATGCTGGAGTGTGATGACTCAACTAGTTTACCTAACGGAGATATAGGATCTCTTAAGCATCCTCTACCCCTTTGTTGTGTTCGTGAAGGCATGTGAAATTGGATACTTGACCATGTTGGACTGGAGCCATATTCCTCAGATAGGCTAATCTTTGAATATACAGGAGTAGTCAGTGCAAACTAATACTAGAATAATGGAGGGCTTTAATTCCCTAACTTTAACAGAGTCTGCTTAAGAATCTGAATAAGTCAATAAATATGTGAATCCTGTGTAATGGCACAATATGGTAATATCAAGTGACACAGATAGATTACTAGGAATGGAATCACTTCAATTAAATACAAATAGCGAGGGGCATCAAATGAGCTACCAATTTGCAATTAGCAATGGCCGAGTGGTATTATGATTAGACTATTAATTCTGAGATTCAGGTAATCTTCTGGAGACCAGGGTTTGCATTCTGCCATGGCAGATGCTGGAATTTGAAATCAATAACAATCTGGAATTAAGGGTCTAATGATGACCATGAAACTATTGTTGATTGTCTGAAAAACCCTCTGGTTCATTCATGTCCTTCAGGGTAGGAAACTGCCATACTTGCCTGGTCCGGCCTGCATGTGACAGAGCCACAGCAATGTGGATGACCCTTAACCACCCTCTGGGCAATTAAGGATGGACAATAAATGCATGCCTAGCCAGCAATGCCTGCATCCATGAATGAATAAAATAAATCACCAGTTTTATGTTATTGCACAAAAATCAAAATTGCCTATATTTGTTACTCTCACTTTCTCACAAGGTGCAACTTCCAGCCAAGAGATTATTTGCTGACAATGGCTAAACGTTCTATAAATCTGAGACTGCAGCTCTCAGAAATACTTCAGAACACACCACACTCATCATCCACTAATTAAATTAATGAACTGAACCTCTCTTGAAACAGCTCACTGGTCTATCTCAAATTGCTTCCTTAGTTGTAACAAATTGAACCAACCCATTAGTAGGAGGAATAGAGCTCTTTCCCAGCACTGTAGCTCAGTGGGTTTCATCGTGGGTGTCATGAAAAACACAGGTGTGTTGTGAAAACTGCCCCAAGTGTGCTGTGAAAGTTTGAACGATGATGTACAAAGTTTGTATTGTGCTCTGATCCATTGAATTTCAATTACGTATCCGTTCAATTATGAAATAAAAATTATACTTTCAAAAATATTGTCACAAATATGAAATATCGTCTGTGAAATTCAGACCCTGAATTGAGTGCAGTGGAACAGATTAAGGGTCATGAATAATTAGAAATATTTGAGGTGAGCAGATTTTGAAAATGTGTCAATGCTTGCTGTCAAAAAGTGTGTATTTTGTTCCGGTGGTTATGAAACATTAATGTATTTTGTCCTTCTTTAGCTCGTTGTATGCCCTATGTTGCAAGTCTCTCTGATAAAATCAGTACCATAGTAAATGCAAGTAAATGTGACATTTATGGATAATCGATTCATAATGGGTGTACCATGGAGCTGTTTGTCTCTTTGAAGAGTGCTATGTTACTGAAAAGGTTTGGAATGCTAATGTAGATCCTGGATTGGCTTGAAGGCAAGGAGATAAGGAAATCCTGCATGGCAATCTCCATCACGGAATGAAACATGGTGTTTACAAATCAAATGTCAAAGAATATTTATTCAGTTTTTTATATAGGTACAATGAGGCAGTTGAACTCAAAAATTGCTGGAAAAAGTCAGCAAGTCTGGCAGCATCTGTGGGACTTCAGAAGGATCTGGAGTCGGGTCACTTACGAATGGTTATCAAAGAAGGCATCTTCACGTTCTGAAAAAGGCTCATTGAACCCAAAATGTTAACTCTGCTTTCTCTCCACAGATGCTGCCAGACTTGCTGCAGTTTTCAGCAATTTCTGATTTTGTTTCTGATTTCCAGCATCTGCAGTCCTTTTGGTTTTTGTTTAACTCAAGAACTGTTATCCTGTTGATGTCAGCTAATTGACCATTCACAAAACACTGGACCTGGGACCTTAAGGGACTTTCGTTCATTTTCGTATGGGAGTTACAGGCTCAAACCTATAAAATAATGCAATATACTTTACAACCTGGAATACACATTTGAAGGTACAGTACCAGATGATCCCCATGTAAGTCTGTAGCCAGATGCACCTTTAACCGGTAGCCACCTTGCCTGTATGGTATCTGTCGTAATATTCTCCAAAAGTAGTTTCTTCACTGCCATGAGTTTCACTGTTTGAAAATAAAGGTATTTTTAAAATATAAACTCCTACCCTAATACAAACACACAAACTATTTTCTGTAGTGGGGCAGCACAGTGACTCAGTGGTCAGCACTGCTGTCTCACAGCGCCAGGGAAATGGAGTTTAATTCCAGGCTCGGGCAACTGTCTGTGTGGAGTCTGTGTGTCCACATGAGTTTCTTCCAGGTGCTCCGGTTTCCTCCCATAGTCCAAAGATGTGCAGCTTAGGTGGATTGGCCATGCTAAATTGCCCCATAGTGTACAGGGTTATGTGGATCAGCAGTGGGAAATGCAGGGTTATAGGGATAGGGTCGGAGGGTTGGGATGCTTTACAGAAGGGCAGTGTGGACTTGATGGGCAGAATGGTCTACTTCTACACTGTAGGGATTCTATGTAAGCTATCTTTCCTTAGAATGATGTTTATGTGCCATCTACTCCCAGTTACTGATAATTAATTTTTTACTTGACTGTTCCTGAAAATGAACAGAGAGTGCATTCATGATTATGCAATAAAGTCCTTTTAGCACTAAAGAACTTTCAAATGACGTTAGCAATAACTCATTTTTTTGAGTCTGAAGGTTGTAGATGCAAACACCAATCCAGACTCTTGAGCACATAATTTATGTTTACACTTCAAAGCAATGCTGAAGGAATACTATACTGTCGGTGGTGCTGTATTTTGGATGAGACTTTACCCTTTCATGTGGGCATAAATTTTCCATAGCATCATTCAAAATGCATGGGATTCTCCCTCATGCCTGGTCAACATTTATCCCTCAGGCAACATCATTAAAACAGATTACCTGGTCATTAATTATCATGGTGCTTTTTGTAGCGAGTAACTTGTTTGCCATTTTTCCTATGTTATGACCATAGAATCCCCAGAGTTTGGAAACAGGCCATTTGGCCCAGCAAGTCCACACTGCCCCTCTGAAGAGCATCCCACCCTGACAAATTCCCCTTTCCCTGCATTTCCCCATGTCTAATCCGAACATCCCTGGGCACTATGGCAATTTAGCACAGCCAATCCACGTACCCTGCACATCTTTGAACTGTGGGCGGAAACTGGAGCACCTAGAGGAAACCCACAAAGACATGGGGAGAATGTGCAAACTCCACACAGACAGTCTCCTGAGGCTGGAATCAAACCCAGGTCCCTGGCGCTGTGAGGCAGCAGTGCTAACCACTGAGCCACCGTGCCACCCCCAAATGACTTCAATAGTATTTCATTAGCAGTAAAACACTTCAGGTCAATCAGTGCACATTTTTTTTCTTTTTATCCAGGTAACTTGTCCTTCAACACAACCATGGGTAGCTGGAGAGTTCTGGCAGGGCAGCAGATCTAAAAGTAGAGACTTTGGGCTGAAACGGTGCTCTGTGGCACAACTAACAAATGAACAGAGGTATTTGTATGAAATCATATTTCATATTATAATTTGGAGGTTTTGCAGCTCTGCTTTTGGGCTGGTGGGGAGTGGGTTGTACAGGATCAATCTCTAAGTCAGTCTCAAATTTCTGCAGAAGGTTGAATGAGATGAGCTCAGTGTCAGCTCCTCATTTGTCTTTCATCAAGGAAGATTACACAAAATCCTCCAGATCACTGCAACAAATTGTCAGCAATAGAATTTATGCTGCAGTGATAAATTCCATCAGAAAGATATCTGGATAAATATTTGACTGGGAAATGGTTGTATTTTATAGGAATAGAAATGACCAAATATTGAATTCGATGTGCATGGAGTGTATTTGGAGCTCACCACCTTTGATAAGTGGAAATGCTAGTGTCAATAGAAACGGTGAGAAGTTGACCAACTCATTTAGGGACCACAAAGTATTAAACAGGAAGATTTTTTTTCAATAACTGAAGAACTATTTTAGAGTGTGATATAGAAAAAAGATAATCCAAGTTCAAATATCTTATTAACGTAGAAGAATTTCAGCACCATCATTAACCCCAAGTCTATCTGACTGGTAAATTCTTTGTACTGCAGATTAGAATCACAGAAATGATTGGGAACCAGCCTTTTTAACTGAAAAAATGAATTCATATTTAAATCTCCCTAAACTAAATACCAACCGTTTGCAAGTCATGAAGCTCCAATGTGTCATTTCAAAGATATGTTCACATTGTTTAACAAATTGTGTGTAGAAGCTGGCTAATTTTAGATTGGTTTAAGTTCAGTTACAATAGTGGTGCATTTAACATAGGAGGCAGGTCACTGAAATGTCAATGCTCTTTATGCACTAAATATTTATAATTGTCCTTACATGTTCTGCCAGTGGTGGACACAGGATCACTGGGGCCCTCAGGATACACAGCGTAGATGCTGATGGTGTAGACCTGGTCTTCCTCCAGGTTGTCTATCAGGTGAAAGGAGACATCTCCTTTGATATTCTGTTCATAGGCCAGCCCAGGTCTGTTGACTGAATGAAAATGGTTTTAATACCGTGAAGCTGCTGTTATGAGCCCCAGTTACACTTCACGTCTCACCTCACTTCAAGGATTACTGTCACTCTGATGAAGGGACTTGAAATCCATTTTGTTGTCAGGAGCTCATTGACACCTTGACCACATTACATTCGCTACTGAGAAGTTTTGCACTTTGTTGAAAATATTGCGAAAATTTATTTCACTCTTGGCTCTCTCAACACACAGTTTGTAAAACTAATATGGTACAAGATGCATTCTCTGGAGGCATTATGTTAACTCCGGTAACATGAATACTGAGACGGAGTCTTTAACTGAGAACAATTATTAGATTTATCGAGAGAACAACTAAGTGCATTGCAACTCTATCACAGACATTGGTATAGTCTATACTTAAGTTGGTTGACTAACTGACTTCCCGATGGATTAGAGATAATAAGTACTGCAGATGCTGGAGAATCCGAGATAACAAGGTGTGGAGCTGGATGAACACAGCAGGCCAAGCAGCATCATAGGAGCAGGAAAGCTTGACGTTTCGGGCCTAGACCCTTCATCAGTTTTTCTGATGAAGGATCTAGGCCCAAAACGTCAAGTTTTCCTGCTCCTATGATGCTGCTTGGCCTGCTGTGTTCATCCAGCTCCACACCTTGTTATCCTGATGGATTACATGGGTTAAATTCCCACACCAGCTGAGGTTACAGTGAAGGACTCTCCTTCTCAACCTCTCCCTGCATGTGAGGTGTGGTGACCCACAGGTTAAACCACCACCAGTCAGCTCACTCCAATGAGAGAGCAGCCCTATGATCTGGTAAGACTGTGGTGACTCTGCCTTGTATGGGCTCTTGTGGTGCAGTGGTTAGTGTCCTTACCTCCAGGCAATAAGATCCAGGTTCAAGTCCCACCTGAAGCGTGTCATAAATGCCTGAACATGTTGATTAATAATATCTTTAAATCTGTGCCGGCTGTAACAAACAGCAGCAGCCATTCAAGATGAAGCTTCTAAAACATTATTGTAAGTTAACTCTCTTAAAAGGTAGAGGCTTGCCTTTTTTATTCAATCATGAAATGTGGGCATTGCTGGCTGGGCCTGCATTTATTGATAATCCCTAATTCCCTTGGAATTAGGTGGTGAGCTGCCTTCTTGAACAGTTACAGTTGTTAAAGTGCAGGAATACCTACAGTGCTGTTCAAAAGGGGAGTTCCTGGATTTTGACCCACTGACAGTAAAGGAACAGCAACCCAACCAAAGGGCTGTGGCTTGGAGTGGAACTCGCAAGTGGCGGTGTTCCCATGCATCCCCTGCCCTTGTCCTTCTAGGGGGTAGATCTTGTGGGTTTCATTAATGCTGTGAGGGGGGTGCCCTAGGTGAGTTCCAACAGTAGACCTTAAAGAAGGTACACACTGCTGCCACCGTACATCAATGATGAAGGGAGTGAATACTGAAAGTGGTGGATGGGGTGCTAAATAAGCAGTTGGATTTTCATGGATGCTGTCAAGCATCTTAAGTATTCTTGGAGCCGCACTCATCCAGGAAAGTGGAAAGTATTCCATCACACTCCTGATTAGTGCACGTAGACAGTGTTCAGATTTTGGGGAGATAGGAAGGGAGGTAATTATCAAAGATTTCCTAGCCTCTGACAAGCTCTCATAATCACTGGTATTTCCATGACTGGTATGATTCAGTTTGTGATCAATGGCAACCCCCAGGATGTTGATCAGAGATTCATGCGATATGCAAAGGTACTCACTCATTAATCTAAAGGTAAACCCTTGAGCTTAATCTCTATCCATGCTGTATTTGCCCAAGGGAGTTGGGGGGAGGGGGGGAGTGGATGTGGTGTGCAGCGGGTCCTTGGAGACGGATATTATAATTAGCTTCACTGATAGTGGACTGAGGAAGTGAACAGTCAAGCAACATGTGTAGGTGTTGCCAGCACCAGGATGTGGCTCAGCTATGATGACCCGCACTATCAAGTTGTCTACTGATACTCACTAATCAGCCTACACCTCTGTGATTTTCCACTTAAAGGAACACTGTTAAAACATCAACTGAAGCAGAGTTTGGCCGAAGAGCCATTGGAGCAGCACTGGACTGACATTTTAACAGCTGGCTATTTGTGACAGACTGCTGGATTGATCATGCACAAAAACCACAACGTCACTGAAAGGCTGCCAGCCTATTTTTTCAATAAAGTTGACAAAAAAATTAGTAGCCTTTTCTGTTGGCCCTTCCGGTTCTAATCACTTTTTGAATTCTTCTCAACAGTCCATGGTGATTACATTGCTTGATATTACCGCTTTGACCAGCAATAGTAAGTTAGATTGGCTGAACAGAAGGAAATAGTCTTTGTTGTCACAGTTTGACTTTTAATAAGGGATTCTGATAATTATCCATTGCTAAGCAGAGCATCACTGTCTGGATTTAGTTTTCAAACTACAACTAAAATACGAATTTGACCATCCATTACTTATTGTTCAATTACAGAATGCAGCTCTTGACCTCAGATTGGAGATACAGTTCTCTTTTGAATCTTACTTCTTGGTATATAGATCTTGTAACCCACTAATGGTCCTAAGGGAAGAGTCCAGGCCACCTTCAGACTAAATAATCCTTTCTCAATCACTCGGAAGTTAATCACGCGTGGCAGGGCACCTACAATATACCAGGAAGAAAAGAATTGAGCATCATATGTAATTATCTAGAGACAATAAGTACAATTGTCAACAGTTACCTTACATGATTTTAGCTAATTGTTTCCAGTTACACTACATATCTTTTGTGATTGTCTAGTTTTTTATGCACACCTTAACAACTGTCAGTTATTTCTTGATCTCACTCCTGAATCGCCTGGTTCTAATTTTAAAAGTAATATAAAAGAGATTTGCGTTTATAAAGCAGCCTTCTTGACCACCAAATGTTGCAATGCACTTTACAGCCTGGAATGAATGTTTGGGATCATTGACATTCACCCAGGCAGCCAGTTGCAGACTTAGTTTAACACCAGATCTGAAAGACAGCACCTTAGTACTCCCAGATAACAAGGTGTACAGCTGGATGAACACAGCAGGCCAAGCAGCATCAGAGGAGCAGGAAGGCTGACATTTCGGGCCTAGACCCTTCTTCAGACATTTCTGAAGAAG
>JAHRHZ010000045.1:13480310-13491290 GCA_024137785.1 Ginglymostoma cirratum | reverse complement strand
TAGGCCCAAAACGTCAGCCTTCCTGCTCCTCTGATGCTGCTTGGCCTTCTGTGTTCATCCAGCTCCACACCTTGTTATCTAACATCCTGGAGGTTATCATTGAGCAGAAACTCAACTGAACTAACCATTCAAATGCAGTGGCTACAAGAGCAGGTCAGAGGCTGGGAATACTGCAGGGAGTAACTCGCCACCTGACTCCCAAAGCCTATTCACCAACTACAAGGCACAAATCAGGAATGTATGGAATACTTCCTAGGTGCCTAAATGGGTACAGCTCCAACAACGCTCAAGAAGCTTGATACCACCCAAGACAAAGCAACCTGCTTGATTGATACCACATCCACAAGCATCCATCCCCTCCACTACCACACTCAATAGCAGTAGGGTGTATTAGCCACAAGATGCAGTGCAGAAATTCACCAAAGATCCTCAGACAGCACCTTCCAAACCCACAACAACTTCCATCTGGATGGATAAGAGCAGCAAATAAATGGGAACACCACCAACTGCAAGTCTCCTCCAAACCACTCACTGTTGTGATTTGGAAATATGTTGTCATTCCTTATTTGTCACAAGGTTAGAATCCTGGAATTACCTCCCTAATGGCATTGTGAGTCAACCCACAGCACATGGACTGCAGTGGTACAAGAAAGCAGCTCACCACCACCTTCTCAAAGGAAACTAGCAACGGGCAATAAATACTGGTGAGCCAGCAAAGCTCACACCCCACAGCTGAATAAAAGAAATAATTTTTTGACAAAGAAAATTCAACTATACTGAAAATTCCCATTGGAGTGTCCTTCCAGTTTCTTCTCTTTCCTCAAAACTTGTGAATTCTCATACTGTTAGAAGGACCCATTGTTCTATCCAAGAGGTTAAACAAATTCTAAATGTCCCTTTATAATTAATGCTGACATAACACATCAGCCTCTGGCTTAAGTGAATCAATAATGGACAGTCATGTGACTCCTTGGAACCACCTTTTTAGGTTACTTGTGTTCATTCAAAGTAAGATCAGTGTTTTCCACAGTATATAATATTATAAGTACAGTTGTGACACATGCTACAGAACAAACTGCCATTCAGTGTCTGGTGGTCAAGTACGTGCTACACAATACATTTCAGAAATATTTCTGCTGGTTACTACATGCATCAACATGTCAGTTCATTCATAGTGTCTTTCTGTGTTGTGACTTTTCTTTGTTTCTATGTTTTAATAGAATCTCCAAACTAACCAAATCTATCCAGGTATTATTCACAATGTACAGCAAATTATAAAGGCTTCTATCAGCCATGATTTCAGCTAATTCATAATCTATGCATTACAAGGTTCAGCTTGAGCCTTGAAGACAGAAGTGATGATTTCCTGCACATAAACTATCTTAAAATACTTTATGCAAATATGCTCAGAGACAACAGAAATTGAAGTATAAATTGGCTTATATACAATTTATGGCATTGATTTGCATTAACAAATGATGGAGTAGATTTTGGTAGAATATTCTCTAGATTGTAGTATCCAATGCTTCCAACTGCTTGGGATCATGTGGAGTGAAGCAAATTGGTTGAATACTGGCATCTGTGATGCAGAAGAGCTCAGATGGAGGCCCAGATGGATCATCCACTTAGATAATATATCTTTCTCACTCAAGATATATGCAAATGCTTCAGCATTGTCTTTTCCTGCCTCATTGAAGATGAGGATATTATGGGACCTCCTCCTCCTATTAGTTGTCTAATTTTTCATCACCATTCATAACTGAATGTGGCAGACTGCAAAGCTTATATCTGATCCATTAGCTGTGTGATTGCTTAGCCTTGTCTATTGCATGCTGCTTTTGCTATTCAGTATGCAATAGTCCTATGTTGGAGCTTCATCAAGATAACATTTCATTTTTAGGTATTCCTTGTGTTGCTCCTGGCATGCCCTCCTGCACTTGAACCGGGAAATGATCTTCTAGTTTGATGGTAATGGTAGAGTGGGCTGAGCCCTGAGATTATAGATTGTGGTTGAATACACTTCTGCTGTCCCTAATGGCCCATAGCACTTCATGGATAAGAGATAATACATAACGCAGATGCTGGAGAATCCGAGATAACAAGGTGTGGAGCTGGATGAACACAGCAGGCCAAGCAGCATCATAGGAGCAGGAAAGCTTGACGTTTCGGGCCTAGACCCGATATTCCGTTTTGAATTGTTACATTTTTTCAATATCTGTCCCATTTAGAATGTGATAGCGCAACACAATGCGATGGAGAGTATCTTCAATATGAAGATGGGACTTCACCTCCACAATGACTGTGCACTGATCACTTTTACTGATACTGTCATGGATGCACATGTGACAGCTAGATTGGTGAGGTCAAGTAGATTCTTCCCACTTGTTGTGGTATCGGGCTAGCAGCTATATCTTTTAGGACTAAGCCAGCCAGCAGTGATGCTGCTTGAAATAATTTCACAGAGGCCGGTATCCTGTCACCAAGTCACCCTTTATTTACAGGTGTGTAGTACTTGACACTAGTCTGGCTTCCTCAGAGGCAGCTGTCAGAGTGAACAGAACCCCTGACACTCCTCATTTTCTTCTATCTGTCAGCCAGGGCTTCCTGATTGAACAGTTTAAAGCCCCATTCATGGCACTCATATTCTACATGGCTGACCTCATGATAATCGTTACACTATGAAGTCACTCTTGATGAAAAACATTGAATTTCCCCAAACAGAGGATATCTGTGTTCTTGCCATCCTCAGTACTTCCTCCAAATGGTGCTCAACATGGAGTAGAACTGATTCATCAACTGAGGGTGGTTGTAAATGGTAATCAGCAAGACTTATGGAAAGAAAGACTCACATTCATATAGGATGTTTCACAATATCAGTGTGAAACTGAATAACAGAGCATGGAGTCCTTTTGAAGTGTGGTAATGTATAGAACAAACGTATCTTCAGAAAGACATAGGGAAGTAAGAAATGGAAAGTGGATCACAGGTACTTCAAATAATAATCTTCTGAGATTGCAAGTGAGTAATGTTTCTGTAGGAAGATAAGGAAACATTATTGTGCACTTAACCCCTTGAGTGCCTGAGCTGTGAATCCCTTAATTTAACCTTGTGGCCTGAACTCAAAAGTGCTCTATTTCCCATAACATTCACAAAAATATCAATTTAAAAGTAAATTCCAAAACGCTCTGACAAGGTGCCGCACAAGAGGCTGCTGCATAAGATAAGGATGCATGGCGTTAGGGGTAAAGTATTAGCATGGGTAGAGGATTGGTTGACTAACAGGAAGCAAAGAGTGGGGATAAATGAGTGCTATTCTGGCTGGCAATCAGTGACTAGTGGTGTGCCTCAGGGATCGGTGTTGGGACCGCAATTATTTACAATTTATATTGCTGATTTGGAGTTGGGGACCATGTGGAGGGTGTCAAAGTTTGGAGATAACACTAAGATGAGTGGCAGAGCAAAGTGTGCAGAGGACTGTGAAACCTTGCAGGGGAACATAGATACATTGAGTGAGTGGGCAAAGGTCTGGCAGATGGAATACAATGTAAATAAATGTGAAGTCATACATTTTGGTAGGAGTAATAGTAAAAAGGATTATTACTTGAATGGTAAAAAGTTGCAGCATGCTGCTATGCAGAGGGACCTGGGTGTCCTTGTGCATGAATCACAGAAGGTTGGTCTGCAGGTACAACAAGAAAGTAGGAAGGCAAATGGAATTTTGTCCTTCGTTGCTAAAGGGATTGAGTTTAAAAGCAGAGAGGTTATGTTGCAGCTGTACAAGGTGCTGGTGAGGCCACACCTGGAGTACTGTGTGCAGTTTTGGTCTCCTTATTTGAGAAAGGATGTACTGGCACTGGAGGGGGTGCAGACGAGGTTCACTAGGTTGATTCCGGAGTTGAGGGGGTCGGCTTATGAGGAGAGACTGAGTAGATTGGGATTATATTCATTGGAATTCAGAAGATTGAGGGGGGATCTTATAGAAACATATAAAATTATGAAGGGAATAGATAAGATAGAAGTAGAGAGGATGTTTCCACTGGCAGGAGAGGCTAGGACAAGAGGGCATAGCCTCCAGATTAGAGGGAGCAGATTTAGGACTGAATTGAGAAGGAACTTCTTCACCCAGAGGGTTGTTAATCTATGGAATTCCTTGCCCAGTGAAGTAGTTGAGGCTACTTCAGTAAACATTTTTAAAGCTAAGGTCGATTTTGTTTGAACAATAAAGGAATTAAGGGATACGGTGAGAGCGCAGGTAAGTGGATCTGAGTCCACAAAAAGATCAGCCATGATCTTATTGAATGGGGGAGCAGGCTCGAAGGGCCGGACGGCCTACTCCTGCTCCTAGTTCTTATATTCCTTTGTTACGTTCAAAGTATTTGAGCACATCTGTTGTTTTTTGAGAATCAAACTACCTCGTCAGCTGAGGGTATGAGAGGCAGATCCAGATAAAGCAGGCGTTGTCTCATAGCACTCAGTTTGAAGGTACTTGATACACTTACATATCTTCACATGTCAAGTAGATATTTTACAGCTGAACAATCAGAACCTCCACCTGTCATTCTCTGTAAAACTGGCTAACCAAAATAATAAAAACATTTCTACACTGTTTATTAAGTCCATCACTCCTGTCCAATAGTCGGAAGCTATAACCTGCATTTGTGTGACACCTTATCAGATCACTCAAAGTCCCAAAGAATGCCACAGCACCATCTGGATGCAGGACTGCAAGCACTTACCATTGCTGGGACTGCCATCGGTCCTGAAGAAGAGGTGCCAATGGAACCTGAATTTTCATTTAAGACATAGTAGGAACTGCAGATGCTGGAGAATCTGTGATAACAAGGTGTAGAGCTGGATGAACACAGCAGGCCAAGCAGCATCAGAGGAGCAGGAAAGCTGATGTTTCGGGTCTCGACCCAAAGAAGGGTCGAGACCCGAAAAGTCAGCTTTCATTTAAGAGGGTTGGGGCTGGAATCCCTACAGCAAGAGTAGAGGGAAAATCAAGAGTAGGGGAAGCACTCTGCGGGCCTCCTATGGACATATTGTGCCTGTTTGGAAGGCAAGACCCTGGCCCAACCACAAAGTCACTAGGCAGAACACTTGGCATTGTCCTCTGCCACTGAGGAAATATTAAAGTGGCAGTGGGTGAAGACCCTTAAGTGGTCTGGACACTTCCTCCACTGTGGGTAAAATACCCACAAGGCTGGTAAGTATGCAGGCAAAGACATAGACCCACTGCCCTGGGGCTCACTTTTATGCTGCTCCTGCCTGCCAGTCCTCCCTTGAGCGAGCAGAATTTAGCCTCTGGCTGTAAAGAACTCCTCAGTAAATACTAAGGGTATACCTCTACTGCGTGGACTGCATTGGTTCATGAAAGCATCACCTTTTCTGGGGCATTTACAGATGGGCCATAAATACTGGCCCTGCCCATGAAGCTCACATATGAATCAGAATATTACTTACAGAATACTGAATAGCCTAGACAGAGTGGATGTTGGGAAGATGCTTCCATTGGTAGGACAGACTAAGGCCTGAGGGCACAGCCTTAGCTTAAAGGGAATACCTTTTAGAACAGAGATAAGGAGAACTTTCTTCAGCCAGAGAGTGGTGAATCTATGGAGTTCACTGCCACAGAACGCTGTGAAGGCCAGGTCATTGAGTACATTTAAGACTGAGATAGATAGGTTTTTGATTATCAAGGGGACCAAGGTTTATGGGGAGAAAGCGGGAGAATGGGGTTGAGGAACTTATCAGCCATGATTGAATGGTGGAGCAGACTTGATGGGCTGAATGGCCTAATTCTGCTCCTATGTCTTATGGTCTTAATATTTCCATCTGCATAATCATCTTGGATGAAACAGCAGGTATAAAAACTGAGGGCATTACACTACCTTTACAACTTGAGAACCAACTATTGTTCTCCCACATTTTCACAAACACTGGACAGAAGGCTTCCTTTGAGTCAAAATTGTGTCTTTCCCAAAGTGCAGGTAGAACATCAGAACAAATTAACCCACAAGGAAAATGTTTTTTTTTGTAAAATTGTGAGCTCCTAGCACAATTTTTATTTTATTTCGATACATGGATTTTTGGTTATAGGGCAGGTTGACAGGAATGCAACGGTGAAGTGTGGAATGAGTGACACTTTGGCAACTTACCAATTCAGTCACCGGCATTCAGCAGAGCCTGGAGCATGAGTTGTAACTTCAGTATGAGTATAATTATACTGTGCAGTAGAAACACTTCAAAGAAGCAGAATATGAATACAAGCAAGCACCGTAAAATCTCCATCATACCTTCTTTCCCCCGACACAAAAACACATACTGATTTAGCAAACTTCTGAAGCAAAGGATAAGTAATTTTCAATTTCAACTGGCAACCAGTTTCCTAAACCTTCAGTCAAACCCTCCCCATCCACAGTCCCACAATGACCTTAGCTCTAAACTTCTCTTTCCCCCTCAGCATGATTGCTTCCCACCGCCATCTCCAAGGATAAAGTCTCTTTCCTCTCAAGCCCCCACTCATATCTGTGGTTGCTTGAACAGAAGCCAAGCAGCATTCCCTTTCTCAAGTTGCAATCAGTGTAATAACACTTCACATGAGAACAAGAATATAGAGACACACAAGACAGGCACTGGGGGCGGGCAGTATGATGCATAATCACTTCCATTATATGCAGGTAAGCTCTTCAAATAGCACCGCTAAAGTGTACTTTCAGGTGATGAATGCCATAGGCTTTTGGATGGGTTATTCCCATGCTGAGCCAGGCACTAGGTAGCCCAATGTCAAAGGGTCTTAGATCCAATGTGAGAATTTAATTGAATACCGGAACCAGCAGTTTAAATACTTCTGGCACCAACTTTAGACATCCACAGAAAATTCAAATCCATTACACTGGCCAGGTCACTTTCAGAAGGTCGTAACTGCTAATCCACTCACCCAGTCACCCACGCACAACAAATTCCCTCTTGTAGTTGACCTTTGTAGACCTCTATTAGGTCGCCCATCAGCCTCCATTTTTCCAGTGAAAACAATCCAAGTTTATCCAACCTCTCCTCATCAGTAAAATCCTCCAGACCAGGCAACATCCTGGTAAACTTTCTCTGCACCCCTGAGCTCCTGAAATCAAAACAGATTTTTCAAAGATTCTCATGAACCTCTTTCGTGCTCTATAAAATTTCCTTTCTTTTCCACAAAAGGACAAGACTCTTGTGGATATTTTCAGAGTGGCTACATCCCACCCACCACCACCCTCCTCCACTCGGCCAAGCTCATCCTCACCTTCAACAACTTCTCATTTAACTCCTCTCATTGTCTCCAAATCAGATGGGTGGCCATGGGGATCCACATGGGCCTCAGTTATGCCTGTCTTGTCGTGGGATACATGGAACATTCCTTGTTCCAGTATTATTCAGCCCCGAGCCACAATTCTTTCTCCGCTAATAAGAATGATATCATCGGTGCTACTTCACTCTCATCCAGAATTGGAAACATTCATCAGTTTCTCTTCCAATTTCCACCCTGCCCCCACTTTCACCTGGTCTATCTCTGACTCCTCCCTCCCTTTCCTCAACAACTCAGTTTCTATTTCTGGGGACAGACTGGCACTAATATCCATTACAAACACACTGACTCCCACAGCTATCTGGACTATACATCCTCACATTCTACTTCCTGGAGAGACTCCATCCCATTCTGTCAGTTCCTTTATCTCCGTTGCATATGTTCAGATGAGGCCAACTTCGACAATGCAGCCTCCAAAATGTCCAACTTCTTTGTCAACTACGGATTCCCCGGCACCATTGTCAACAGGGCCCTCAACCGGGTCCGACCCATCTCCCGCACTTTCGTCCTAACCCCCTCTCTTCCCTCCTGCAACAGTGATAGGGTTCCCCTTGTCCTTACCTACCATCCCACCAGCATCCACATCCAGAAGATTATCAGCCGCCATGTACATGAGGAAGAAGAGAATAACCAGAGAAAGGGTAAGACCGATCAAGGATTGTAAAGGGAATTTGAGCACGGAGCCTAAAGAGATAGGAGAGGTCCTTAATGAATACTTTTCTTCGGTATTAACATCTGAGAGGGACCTAGTTGTAGAGGAGGACAGTGTGAAACAGACTGGTAGACTAGACGATGTCGATGTTAGTAAGGAAGATGTACTAGGAATTTTGAGGAACTTGAAGATAGATAAGTCCCCCGGGCCTGATGGGATTTATCCAAGGATTCTATGGGAAGTGAGGGAAGAGATCACATGGCCTTTAGCGATGATCTTTTTGTCCTCACTGTCCACGGGTATAGTGCCGGAAGATTGGAGAGAGGCAATCTTGTTCAAAACAGGGAATAGGGATAACCCTGGATATTATAGGCCAGTTAGTCTTAAGTCAGTGGTGGGCAAATTATTGGAAAGGACTCTGAGAGATAGGATTTATGATCACTTGGAAAGGCACAGTTTGATTCGTGATAGTCAGCATGGATTTGTGAGGGGTAGATCATGCCTCACAAACCTTATTGAATTCTTTGAAGAGGTGACCAAACACGTGGATGAAGGTAGAGCAGTGAATGCGGTATATATGGAGTTAAGTAAGGCATTTGATAAGGTTCCCCATGGTAGGCTCATGCAGAAGATAAGGAGGCATAGGATAGGGGGAAATGTGGCAGATTGGATTCAGAATTGGCTGACCCTGAGAAGATAAGGGATGGTAGTGGACGGAAAATATCCAACATGGTTCTCAGTTACGAGTGGTGTACAACAAGGATCTGTTGTGGGTCCTCTTCTATTTGTGATTTTTGTAAATGATTTGGATGAAGGAGTGGAAGGGTGGATTAGTAAGTTCGCGGATGATATGAAGGTGGGTTGAGTTGTGGATAGTGCGGAGGACTGTTCTAAGTTACAAAGGGACATTGATAAGATGCAGAGCTGGGCTGAGAAGTGGCAGAGGGAGTTTAACCCTGAAAAGTGTGAGGTGATTCATTTTGGAAGGACAAACTTGAAAGCAGAATACAGGGTTAATGGAAAGATTCTTGTCAGTGTGGAGGAGCAGAGGGATCTTGGGGCTCATGTTCCCAGTTCCCTGAAAGTTGCCATCCAGGTGGATAGAGTTGTTAAGAAAGTGTGTGGTGTCTTAGCTTTCATTAATAGAGGGATTGAGTTCAAGAGCCGTGAAGTTATGCTCCAGCTATACAAAAGCCTGGTTCGGCCACATCTGGAGTATTGTGTCCAGTTCTGGTTGCCTCATTACAGGAAAGATGTGGAAGCATTGGAAAAGGTGCAGAGGAGATTTACCAGGATGTTGCCTGGAATGGAGGGACGGTCTTATGAGGGAAGGTTGAGAGAGCTAGGGCTTTTCTCTTTAGAACAAAGAAGAATGAGAGGTGACTTGATAGAGGTGTACAAAATGATCAGAGGTATAGATAGAGTGGACAGCCAGAGACTATTTCCTAGGGTGGAGGTAGCTATTATGAGGGGGCATAGTTTTAAAGTGAGTGGAGGTAGATATGGGGAGACATCAGAGGTAGGTTCTTTACTCAGAGAGTGGTCGGAACGTGGAATGCATTGCTGGAGAGGGTAGTGGAGTCGGCCTCATTAGGGACATTTAAGCAGCTATTAGATAGGCATATGGATGATAGTATAAGGTAGGGGTGGAGGTTAGATAGTCCTTATTATTAGGGTAAAAGTTTGGCACAACGTTGTGGGTCGAAGGGCCTGTACTGTGCTGTACTGTTCTATGTTCTATGTTCTATTTCTACCACCTCAAGCAAGATGCCACCACCACACACATATTCCCCTCCCCTCCCTTATCCACCTTCCACAAGGGTCATTTCCTCCACACCCTGGTCCACACTTCCTTCACTCCCAACACCCCTGCACAGCCCTACAGCACTTACCCCTGTAACCGGTGAAGGTGTAACAACAGCCCACTTATCTCCTTCCTCCTCAGTATCCACGGGCCCAAGCAGTAATTCACCTGACCTTCCCAGAATCTAGCCTACTGCATTCGCTGCTCACAACGTAGTCTCCTCTACACTGGGGAAACGAAGTGTAGACTGGGTGACCGCTTTGCAGAATAATTACATTCTGCCTGCAAAAAAGACCCTAAGCTTCTCGATGCCTGCCACTTTAACACACCACCCTGTTCCCTGGCTAAATCTCCGTCTCGGGCTTGCTACAGTGTTCCAGCAAAGCTCAGCGCAAACGTTTCATTTTTTGCTTGGGGACCCTGCAGCCCTCTGGACTCAATATCAAGTTCAATAATTTTGGGACCTGAACTGTCCCACACCCTAGCCCCCTACCCGACACACCAGGCCTTGTTATCACATAGCCCGCCATTATACACTACCTATTGGTAGCCATTGACAGTCTCCATTAACAACTACTCACCATCCTAGCCAGATCGTTATCAACTTGATAGACTATTCAAGTATTCTTCGCTCTCTTTGGGTTTCTATCCACACCTACCGTTTTTACCTTACCCCCTCCCCTCACCCTATTGTCTGCATATAAACTGATATTTTCCCAGCTACCATCAGTTCTGAGGAAGGGTCATTGGACCCAAAACATTAACTCTGATTTTTATTCACACATGCTGCCAGACATGCTGAGCTTTTCCAGCGACTTCTGTTTTTGTTCCTGATTTACAGCATCCTGAGTTCTTTCCGTTTTCAAATGACCAAAAGAGGCCGCTTTTAACATGCATCTTAAAAAAGAAGAGACAGGATGAAGGGCAAAGTGGTTTGCAAAGGGAATAACAAAGCTTAGAACCAAGGTAGGTCTCCCACTGGTGGAATGGTTAAAATCAGGGATGTGCAAGACGCCTGACTATCAAGAGCACAGGGATCTGAAAATTTATAACGCTGTTTAAAGTCACAGAGACATAAAGGAGTGAGACCATAGAAGGTTTTGAAAACAATGATGGGGGTTCTAAAATTGAGGACTAGTCATTCAGGGAGCCAGTGAAGATCAAAAGACTCATGAACCT
>JAHRHZ010000045.1:13460072-13479910 GCA_024137785.1 Ginglymostoma cirratum | reverse complement strand
ACCCGAAACATCAGCTTTCCAGCTCCTCTGATGCTGCTTGGCCTGCTGTGTTCATCCAGTTCTACACCTTGCTATCACACATGGCAGTAATCAAGTTTAGAAATGAGAAAGAAGGCATGGCTGAAGGTTTCAGTAGCTGATGACCTGAGGTAGGTGTACAGCATGTGATTTATCCATATTTTAACGTAATTTGTTTTAGAGTTTGGATTTAAGCTAGTGGCATGTTTAACTTGTAATGAATACAAAATAACTCTACAGAGTCTGGTATCTTGTCACCAAGTCATCTTTTATTTACACCTGGAGAGTTCTTCACACTGATCAGGCTTCCTCAGAGCCAGCTCTCAGAGTGAATAGAACCTCTGACACTCTTGTTTATATCTGTCAGCCAGGACTCCCTGATTGGACCAGGTTAACAGCCCTAATCAGGGAACTCATAGTCTATGAGGTTTATCTGGCTGACCTCATTGCAATTTCTACAGATTATCTTGTAATTATTTCTATAGCCATGATGATTTCTTTCAAAAACATTATGTGAGAGAGAGAGAGAGAGTTCCTACAGTATAATGCAGTTTTGTTTTATTAAGTAAGTTTAGGTGTGAATATAGTAAACTGTTGTACATTAAGCTTTTAGTTTAGAAGATTAGTGATTTAATTTCTTTCTTTTGAGAGAAAGGTGGCAATGGTCCCTGCCTGGGGCTGAGGGAAAGAAGGGTTCAGAGGAAATGTCAGTGTGATGGCTTTCAGTGGCAGCGCTCCCCTTCCTGATTCTGTGTCCTTCGAACAAGCACTGAATGCCTGACAAAGATGGAACAGAACTGCACAGTACAGGCCCTTCGGCTCACGATGTTGTGCCAACCTATTATGCAACTAAGATCAATCTACCCTGCATATCCTACATTTTACTATCCTCCATGTGCCTATCCAAGAGTTGCTCAAAAGTCTCTAAAGTATCTGACTCCACTACCACTGCCGGCAGAGCATCCCACACGCCCACCACTCCTCGTGTGAAGAACCTACCTCTGACGTCTCTCCTATACCTTCCTCCAATCACCTTAAAATTATGCCCCCTCGTAATAGTCATTTCCGCCCTGGGAAAAAGTCTCTGGTATACACTCTATAAATGTTATTCTTCGTCTGTTTATCTATACTGTTACACCCATTGTTCACACTCTTCCTTGTGCCTACATCCTCAGTGTGTTAGAAATCACAAGTTATTAATCTGAAACCTACCCAAACTTGTCATGAAGTGCTATCCTTTTCGTGAACAAAACTGACAAACTCACATCAAAACCAAGGCATAAGATTAAGTTTTAAAAGAGAAGACAAGACAAATCAAGGATCATGGTACAGATCTCTAAATATGGGTTTTAAAATTCTATAGGTTGTAGAAGGGTCTGAAGATCCTGGAAAAGAATCAGTTTAGTTGGCGGATAGCACAATATACTTTATTTGCACTCATTGAACTCTCAGGAAGGACACAGAGTGGAAATCCAAGCTGACCTTTCAGTGCAGTATTGAGGGAGTACCACACTGTCAGAATTATCTTCTTTCAAATAAATTCATGGCCCAGCCTTACCTGTGGATGTTAAAGATTCCATTGCAATATTTGAAAAAGAGCAGGGGAGTTCCCCCAGTTGAGAGCAATGGAGAACGTAACAAGCAAAGACAAGTATTAATTGAGGCTCAGATTAGAAACTAGAGAAATATGTCTTTTTATTGTCTTCTGTACAGAATTGCAACAGATGTTAAAGAAGCCTCTGCATATTTAGAAACAATATTCAAGGTGTGTGGTCACAGGAACTCAGTACCAAATTGTGGACTGCTGTCTCCTGTGGATTTCAGGCAAAGGAAGAAATATTTGGATTTTTATTATCTTTTTCATAACCTCTGGAAATCATGTGTGAAAATCTTCTGAGATCTTTAGATCTCAGAACTGGGATTTTAACAGATAACCTTCGTGAAACATGGAATTGGAATTAGGATTATTAGCGTCCCAAGCTAATTTCACCCAGGACCTACAAATCTCACAAGAAAGGAGCATTCATCTGCTCACCCTGGATCCCATTATTGAAAAGATAGTGTGCTGGCCCAGTGGATCATCCAGTCCCCGGGGCAAGTTGCTAAACTTCTGCAATCAATCAAAATGACAACAGCATGAAATTCGTAGGAGAAAAAAAAAGAATAAAACCAGTAAATCTAGGCAAATGCAGCCAGATGTGAAGGTATTGTCTGATTCCAAGAATCCAATGGGTGTCTGAACATTTGAAAAATGAATCCAACTGAATAAACAAATGAACTGGTGATAGATGCAGTGAAAATAAAGCAGCTCTTCACTGTATGTTGCCTGGTTTGTAAGCAGACAGTGAAAATATCTCACATTTACATCTCACTAATATTCCAGTTCCAGTGTTAAGTCATAACCTGGTAATAGATCGATTCTGTAAACCATTGGGTTTGCGCAGGAGAAAGAAAATTAGTCGAGTTTTATTTGAAATTTAAGAATTTTCTGTAAAGGAAAACAAATTAATTCTAACTCATACAACAACTTCCAGAAGTTCAGGACATGCCTAAGTACTTTACAATCAATGAAATATTTTTAAAGTGTTGCAATATAGAAAATGCACAGGATAGTTGCGTGCAGCATGATTCCACCGAGAACAATATAATAATGATGAGAGATTCTGATGTTTAGCAATACAGGTTGAGGAACAAATACTGGCTAGAACACGAAGGAGAGCTCAAAAATGAGAAGGTTCATAGATTACTTTACATCCACATGCAGAGGGAAGATGGGCCCTGTTTAAAATCTCATCTGAAAGTTAGTATTTTAACTCACAACCTGCTGAATCAGAGTGAAAGCACAAACCGTAGGCCAATGAGTGAAGATGAGAGAAACCTCAAGGTACTGATTACATGATATGAATATTAGGATCTGTATGGAGTGCTGTCAGTATCTACATACCAATGAACTGATCTCACCAGTTAAAGGCAGGTAAAGTAAAACCAAGTCCCTATTTATTTCAGAACCCTCTTCCCCTCCCCCATTTCTGATGAAGGGTTTAGGCCCGAAACGTCAAGTTTTCCTGCTCCTGTGATGCTGCTTGACCTGCTGTGTTCATCCAGCCCCATGCTTGTTATCTCATTTGTACAGGTTTCTGGTATACCACGCCAGAAATCAACAGCGTCAGAATCTTAGTCACCAGTAAAGTAGTCACAATTAGTAAAGTCAGTAAAGGATTGCTGGATTGTGAGACAAAGGCCATTGGTCAACTACCCATCCATGGACTCTATTTACATGGCTCGCTGCCACGGAATGGCGGCTGACATCATCAAAGACTCGTGACACCCTGGTAATGACTTCCTACAACCCCTTCAGTTCGGCAGAAGATACAAAAGCCTGAACACATGCACAAGCAGGTTCAGGAACAGCTTCTTTCTGGCCATTGTTGGACTGTTGAATGGACTCTAGTCTCAAATAATGTAAACTGCAAGCCTGTAAGTCTTTTTGATCTATACATCCTTTGCTTGCTGTGATCTGCCTGTACCACTTGTAAACAAAGCTTTTCACTGTATTTTGGTACACATGACAATAAAAATCAAGGACATTGGCCTCTGTTTAGTGTTGAAGGCGGTGGGATGGCATAGATCATGAACACATCCTAGTGCAGTACCGCAGACTTAGTCGTTGGGTCACCATAGTCTTACCAAACCATAGGGCTGCTCTTTCATTATAGAGAGATGAGTGGTGGTGATTTAACCTGAGGGCCACTATACTTCAGACAAGTGGAGAGTTTGAGAAGGAAAGCCTTTCATAGTAACCTCAGCCTGTGGTGGGAATTGAACCCATGCTGTTAGCATCACAGTGCTTTGCAAACCAACTGCCCAGCTAAACTAACCATCACCACAGACTCTACTTTTTCAATACACATGTACCCTCCATAACCACCTATGCACTACTGAGCTGTTAACACAAGTCATGGAGAAGAGGCAGCAAATTGAAGCCAGACATTTCCATGCCCTCTCCACTGGAGGCTGGGGAAGAAAAGACAGTAATTCTGAATTGTGTCTTGTGCATTTTCCGACAGCTGGTCTGAGGGCAACATTGGGGACAAATGGAAAGAATTCACTGATAGCAGTCTCCACAGCAGATAGTGCAGAGCAGAAGTTGGGTGAGGGAGAGCAAAACACATCTAGTGTTTTAAAAATCAAGATTTGGACAGATATTCTGCAGATAATTTTGGAACGGACATCAAATTTTCAAACTACATTAGTCCTTCTGGATTGTATTTTATCAGCAGTTGTTGAGGTGGGCAATTGATGTAAACTATTCGAGTTAACTACAGCAAACTTATCAGAACAATTTGGTGTTTAGAATGCATCAAAGTAAAGAGAGTAAATAAATTCTAGGCTAGTCCCCTCAAAACCTATCTAGACCAAGACAAGCAAACACATGTGATGTAGATGAAATTCTTATGTTAATTGCTGGTAAAATTGTTGCAATATTAGCAAAATAGCTACCTAGTCAATACTTGCTCTATTACAAATCAGCCCAGCGATTGGTGTCTGGATTGACAACCTTGTCTTCAAAAAGAAGGCCAATAATGGGAATCAAATCATCATCATGACCTTTCCATAGAACAATGGATAATGGATGCTCTGGGAATTGTTTCCATGGGCAGTTATAAATTATTTGCATTTCATTCTCTTACTGCCTTGTAATCACTACCACGTGTACATGAGTTTCTCTATCAGCTTCCAGATG
The DNA here is from genome assembly GCA_024137785.1 of Ginglymostoma cirratum. Lineage (NCBI taxonomy): Eukaryota > Metazoa > Chordata > Chondrichthyes > Orectolobiformes > Ginglymostomatidae > Ginglymostoma > Ginglymostoma cirratum. The sequence continues at coordinate 13,475,148 of JAHRHZ010000045.1, read as the reverse complement.
TTTATAGCTTGCTGCAAATTTGAACTACTCCGAGGAATTAACTGACTCAGCAACTATTGGATCAATACAATCAATGAGGATGAAGTGACATTGATAACATCAATCTTCATGGGCACAGAGTCATAGAGTCATACAGCACAGAAACAGACCCTTCGGTTCAGTCAGTCTATACCAGCCATTATCCCAAACTGATCCCACTTGCCTGCATTTGACCCACATCCCTCCAAACATTTCTTATTCATGCACTTATCTAAATACATTTTAAATATTATAAATGTATCAGCATCCACCACTTCCTCTGGAAGTTCATTCCACACAGACACCACTCTCTGTGTAAAAAACAATTTCCCCATGCCTGTTTATTTTTAATCTCTTCCTCCTCTCACCATAAAAATAAGACTCCTGGTCTTGGAATTCCCTCACGCCAGGGAAAAGACACCTGCCATTCACCTTATCTATACACCTCCTGATATTGTAAACCTCTATGAAGTCATACCTCAACCTCCTACACTCCAGTAAAAAAAGTCCCTGCCTATCTAGTCTCTCTTTATCACTCAAATCTTCTATTTCTGGCAACATTCTGGTACATCTCCTCTGAATCCTCTCCACATTGTAGTCTCATTGGCCCAGTGGATGTGGGGAACGAGCAGGAGAATAGTATTAGACGGGGTGGCTCATTTGGAGACAAACACTGGCAAGGTCTTAATGGGCTAAGTGGCCTATTCTGCTATAACTAGATGCAATAATTGAAGATGTATCTGCAGGCTAACTCATTCTTCTCCCAGTAGCTCTAAATAGTGGAATTCTTTAATTCTGACTGCTTTCACTGGCAACTAGAAAAAGAATGATTCATGCCCCCTGGTGTCTCAAAACACTTTACAGTCAATCAATCACGTTTAAAGGGAAGTCACTGTTGTAATCCAGAAACATAGCAGCTGGGTTGCACACAGCACACTCCCACAAATAGCAATGTGATAATGACAGGTTTATCTGTTTTTATGATGTTGATTGAGGCATAAACATCAACCAGGACACAAGGGATAACCCCCCTTGCACTTCTTCAAAATAGTACAATAAAATCTTTTATGCCCACCCAACTGGCCCATTAGCTTAACAAATTATCTGAAAGACTGTACATCTAACTATTTAGCATTCCATCAGTACATTGCAGGGAATGTCAGCTTTGAGTTTGGTACTTAAGTCCTGGAGAAAGATTTGAGCCCAGAAACCTATGACATGGAGATGAGAATGCTACCAGCAGAGTCACAGCTGAAATAGCACAGTCTGTGTGAAGTTCAATGATTGATTTTGATTGAATATTAATTTTGAATTTACCTTGTCTTTTGCATGATTCTACAGGCAAAAAAGCACCAGCTGGAATGTCTGTTAGAAACATGCTGGTAGTTAAAACTCAGGCCAATAAATAAAACTAACCAGATGTTGGATGCTAATGTCTTGTCATTGAATGTCTATAAAACTTTCAAAAGTGCCACTGGAACAAGACTAGTAGCAGACTGCCCTTCCTGATGATCAATGTCAGGTTCAGCCCTAAACTGGCATCCACACAGTTTCCCTACAGCAAGACTTGTACAGACATTTTATAGCCCCTGTGAAAATTATAGGACCTGTCTTCTGCATTTTGCTCCACTTTAGTCCTCTGATCCTTAGCCACCTGATGCAGACACCAGCAGAATGGGCAAGTCAGAGAACTTGCTTGTGCATCTTTTCCTGGGCCTGCATGGCCTAATTGACCACCCAGGTTAGACATGAGCTTTGGAATGGTAACTCTGCCTCCTTTTCCATGGTCATGCCCTGTCTGAGTGGTTCCAGAAAAGGAACACAAGGAGTCCACCAGTACAATTGAGACACTCAACAACAAGTGAGCATCACAGCGACTGGTATGTATGCCAGATGTGGGAGATAATATTGTCATTTAACTTTAGAACTATCATTTGTTTTATGGTTGAGACCTTTATTTGCCCTCTTTACTCTCTAAAAGGAGAAACGTCTGTCTGATGGCACTACAATAGCATTTGATTTTATTTAGAAAAGATGTACCTTCTGGCTGGACTTGAACTCCACAGTGTACAAGTGTGGCCAGTATAGTAACGATTGCCACCTGCAGTCCTCTGCTCAGGTCTTGCATCATGTTGAAGATCTAATTCAGACTTGGCATATTGGCTTCTTGCTGCGAATCCTTATCTACAGGCAATTTGGAAAAAAAATGCAAACTCAGGAACAGAAAATACATTTAAAATCCAAAATAGATCTGAAGAGTATGGGAGCCTTGAAAAGCCACTTAAGCGGGATTGCCCAATAGAAATTGCTAACTAGCCCCACATGTAGCTATGAACTTAGCCTGTAAAATCTTCACTTAAAGTCAAAGAAATACATATAATTGCAATATAGACACAGGCATTCAACCCAACTAGTTCATGTTGGCATTTACCATCCACATGAACAAATAATTTTAACAATATTTATCCACCCCATTGTCATACCCGTCCAATCCATTTTCATTCACAATCCAATCCAATTCAATCCAATCCAGTCTTGATTGTTGGAATAGTTTCTGCATCAATGACTAACTCCGGAAGTGAATTCGTAATCGAATAACTTTTGTTAAGGAAGTTTTCCCTGCAACTCTTTGATCCTTTGATCTTGGCCGCATTTTTAAAGAGCCGTCTCCTGCCCTCTGAAGTGTACTTTATACACTTCTGCTGGTCCCAATGGGGCATGACAATAAAATCTCACTAGAGATAGCCAGCTTCTATTTAGTGACAATAATCCAGCTGCCTTTCATGTTACAGGATTTTGATTAGATGGGCTGAGGAGTAGCAGATGGAGTTTAATCTAGATAAATATGAGGTGCTACATTTTGGTAGGGCAAATCAGGGCAGGACTTATACACTTAATGATAAGGTCCTGGGGAGTGTTGCCAAACAAAGACACCTTGAAAGTGGAGTTGCAGATAGACAGGATATTGAAGACGGCATCCTTTGGGCTTGCCTTCATTGGTCAGTGCATTGAGTATAGGACTTGGGAGGTTATGTTGTGACTATACAGGACATTCGTCAGGCCACTTTTGGAATATGCATTCAATTCAAGTTTCCCTATATAGGAAAGATGTTGTGAAACTTGAAAGGGTTCAGAAAAGACTTACAAAGATATTGCCAGGGTTGGAGGGTTTGAGCTATAGGGAGAAGCTGACTAGGCTTGGGCTTATTTCCCTGGAGCATCGGAGGCTGAGGGGTGACCTTACAGAGGTTTATAAAATAATGAGGAGCATGAATAGGGTGAATATTCATGGTCTTTCCCCAGGTTAGGGAAGTCCAAAACTAGAGATATAGGTTTAAGGTGAGAGGGGAAAGATTTGAAAGGGACCTAAGGGACAATTTTTTGCATGCAGAGGGTGGTGCATGTATGGAATTATGTATGGAATGCCAGAGGAAGTGGTGGAGGCTGGTACAATTACAGCATTTAAAAGGTATTCGGATGGGTATGTGAACAGGAAGGGTTTAGAGGGATATGGGCCAAACGCTGACACATGGGACTAGGTTAATTTAGGATATCTAGTCAGCATGGAAGAGTTGGACCGAAGGATCTGTTTTTCAGCTGTACATCTTTATAACTTTATTAAGTAACCCAGGAAAACGAATTCAAACAACAGCAGGGTTGCCGTGGCAAATGAAAGTCTCATCCAGAAACTGCTAAAGCTGGCCTTTAGCTTCAGAAATATTCAAACAAACCAATTCCAATCTCCCTGTCTTTCTCCAAAAAAACATTCTTGTGTACTTTTCACCAGTAAGACATCGTACAGCTGGCAAACATGGGAAGTGCGGGAGGATATTGCAGTAAAAAGGCATATTTTGTCAAAACTTTTCATCTTGCTCTCATCAAGACAATTAGTAAGAATCCCGATAAATACACATTAGACGTTAATACACAGGCACAATTCTGTGCAGATGGGAATAACATGCGTACATATTGTATTCTGAAGAAGGGTCCAAACCCGAAACATCAGCTTTCCTGCTCCTCTGATGCTGCCTGGCCTGCTGTGTTAATCCAGCCCCACACCTTGTTATCTCAGACTCTGGCATCGGCAGTTCTTACTATCTCTGTGTACATATTGTGCCTGCTTCAGTTCAGCAGAATAGGTGACATTCATTTGGTGCTTAACTTCTCAGAGCAACGCCTTGGTCAATCAGACCGAACTATCCTAGTTTGAAATCTAGATGAATCCTAACCATTAACAGTTAATTGTCATTAATTGCTATATTCTCTATGACAGTGCCTCTACCATTCAGAATTCACTTGCCAACCAATCAGCATTCACCTCTCTTATTCAGTATAAATGCTGGTTTTTCCTTTTATTGGTATTCTTGTGAAATCTCCTGATGAGTGCAAGATGAAAAGCTTCATCAATATTTTCAGCAATTATCAAAATCTGGGTGACTTATTTTTATGCTTCTAGTCCAGGAGCTACCTAGGCCAGTATCATTCCTGTAGTCCCAACAAGGGGACTGCATTCAGTTTGTTTACCACACCTCAGGATGGATATAATGGTCTTGGTGAATTTTACCTGATCTGAAAGCATTAAGTACAGTAATAGATATATGCTGCATCAATTATAGCTGTATTCCTGCACACAGAAGATTGTGAAAGTAATAATCGAAAAGAGTTGTATAAGCTTGGTAACGTTTATGCACAAAAGATTTGCATGACTGTAATGCTTTTTTCATGACCATTGGATATCTCAAAGTGCTACAAAGTACTTTTGAAGTGTCGTGTTGTAGGTAATGCAGCAAACAACTTGAGCACAACAATCTCCCGATAATGGTCAGGTAATTTGTTTTTCTTGCGTCGAACAATTGATAATTGTTGAGCAGGGCTCAATATTGAGAGTTATCTTCCTTCAAAGAAACTGACATTGAATATTTTACATATTGTTTAAGTAGATGGTCCATAGATTGACATCTCATTCAAAAACCTGCACTCCTAAAAATTCAACACGGACAGGGGTATCAGTCTTATTTCTGTGTTTGAAATCTGGGGTGGGGCTTAAACCTGAAATGTTGGACTGAATCTTATTTTTTTTTGTCTAAGTGTAAGTTATCTCCATTTTTTAGTGGGGTGGGGGATTCTTGTTGCAAAGCCCAGAGAGATTTCTCATCATTTCTTTTCAAAACTCCTTATTAACTACCTATACAACTCGTTCGGCATCCCTCATGCCCAATCCCATCTTGATCTTATCATGTGCCATTCCCAGAACAACTCACCCCTTGCCAGATATCCACAGACAGACCAGCATCCATAGTGCCAGCTCCATCTTTAAAAGGCTACTGTGTACCCAAAGCAGCTCTGTCAGCATGCAGCTGCTGTGCATCTTTTCTGGCATTTGACCTGGATGTGGCAAACAGGGATAAATTGATGCCCTACTTTGTAGACCGGGATCTGGAGGATCCGTTGAATGGGATAGTACAAATGGAGGACTTCCTTTTCCCCCAGAACCAGCAGTAAGGGCACTAAATTTAGTTTCTTTGGTTTAGGCTGCGCTTTATAGGACTGCTACTTCTAGGTGGCAGAAGGAACACGTAGGCTCAGAAACTCCACCTGGTAGAGCTGTGTCAATGTGAAGCAGCAGACGCAGACACTTTCCAAATGATAGATGGTCCGTTGAGTGGGCCTTCAAGCGCTTAGTGAAGCAGGGGAAAAGTGCTTAGTGCTGTCAGCACTCCTCCCCACGTCTAAGTTCAACCCAGGGCTGCTATCATTCTCTCACCCATCACAAGGAGCTGTCCATCTGCACAGCTGGTGCAATGTCATGGCCTTGATCCTATAGTACTGGCCATCGCCATTATTCCATGCCTTTGACCCCAAACCCATAACTTTATTCTCTTTAGGGTCATTTGCACATGTGCAGCAAGTGTGATATCATTATGCATAGAATGTAATGAGTTCAGCTGCACATCTGTAGGTTTATCCTGCAACTTAGAGACCATCTGCAGGGTTATCCTGCAGCTTAGAGACCATAACCAATAACGAATATCATTGAACCCATTTGAACATGCACAGGTAGCCATTTTGGCATTCATGCTGATCATTCCATTTGTTTTATTGTTCCCCAGTGCGTATCATAACAGACTTACTTTGAAATTGCACATTTCACAAACTGGGAATCTCCCAAATCACTTTACAGTGAAACGAGATACTTAAGTGAAGTGTAGACACTGTTGTAATGTGGCAAAACACAACGGGAGCAGAAATGGGATAATGGCCACTTCAGTGTGAAACATTTAGGATCCAGCTTGCCCCCTTACCATCTACAGCTCTCCTCTAACTTTGTACCCCCATCTTTTCCACTTGGCGTTTATCTGGCCTGTTCTTCAATTTGAACATAGTCACTCAGCAGAGATAGAGAAAAAAACATCTATGTTTGAGGTTGCCTACCAAACAAAAATGTTCTGGAGATTGCAGGAATTAAAGATGAACCTACTAAGAAAGAGATGGAGAGAGAGATAGAAGCATTGAGGCAGGCATACAGAGACAAATGCAAAGATATTCATGTCATTCCAGAAATGAGCACAAAGTCAGTAACGAAAGATGGATCTCTGCCCAAGGCCTTAAGCCTGGGTTCAATAAAATGGAACATCTACAGATACTCGTATCCTCTCTCTCCTGGTTTGGCTCCATGGTTGGAATCTCCAAACCATCCTGCAGATTGGGTCTGAGCAGAGTGATGGGGATGGAATGGGGGTGACCCATCGAATGGGATTGGGGAGGATATCATTAATACTCCTCCTAAACATGTATAAAGGATGTTTAATCTATTTGTTAGAAGTTTCCAGGTTCCCTTTAAGGTATGGACTTCGAAAAAGAGAGCAGCATATCTGCTGCACAAGATTGACCTTTGACAAGATTAAGAACAGAATTCTGAACAGATGTTAGTGCCCTAATGAGCAGATCCTTGTTTTCAGACAGATGTCTCAAAAACTTGGACACTCTTCCCTTCCCAGTGCTTTAAATATGCTCTCAATGAAGATTTCATCATTTGTATCACACGTTTCATATCCATCAGATGCCCAAAAGTGCTTTACAACCAATGAAATATTTCTGAAGTGTTGTCACTGTTGCAAAATAAGAATCATGGTAGGTAATATGTGCACAGCAAGCTCCCACAAACAACAATGTGATAATGAGCAGATAAACTGTTTTTGTGGTGATGACTTAGAAATCAATATTTGCCAAGATGCCAGTAATAATTCCCCTGTCCTTCTTTGAAATAATACTATCAGATATTTTAGGTCCACCCATGAGGACAAGACGTGACTTCAATTTAATGTCTCCTCTGAAACAAAAAGGTTTCGATTAGGTTGTGAAACATATTCTGTTAACATTGAAAGAATTATTTGCAAAGTGGTAACAAACTTAAAAATTAAAATGTGCAAAATAAAAAGACAGTAGCCACATTTAAAAGGGTTAATGTGTCTCAGCAGATAGACAGGGATGGAGACAGGCCAAGTATTTTCAGAGAAAGCTCAATTCATAAGCTGATTCTGATTAAATAGTCTGTACTTTGGACAAGTAAATTCGAACCAAATGTTGGCAAGAAGCAGAAACATCAGGCAGGATGATATTTTATGAAGTCCAGATTCCCGGACAAAATAGGGACCAGGTGAAAGGAAATACCTGGATATTATTTCCAGCTTAATGGCCTCTCCAGCAGAAAGAGATTAGACATCTGGTTAGCATTCCTATGGGTGAAATAACCCCACAGCTGGACAGTCTGCACTGAGAGTTTACCTGCAGGAGCATATGTATGTTAAAAAGGCCTGTGAATGTTGTTATGACAACCTGTCCCTTCACAAGGACCTGTCTGATTCTATTCCTGGAGAAAAAGGAATGCAACAAAAATGAAAGGAGGGAAATGTAGATGATAGACACATGTCCTGACAAGTGCCTCATGGCTATTTGTTCAAGTTAGTGTTGTTCCATGGTCGGTCCTAGTTCTGGCTTGCAGCAGCTGCATTTTCAGGAATGCTCCAAAATGCTGTGTCAAGTGATAGGATATCTATTAGTAGGTGTTCCATTTGTCCTTGTGAGGATTTGCTGGCTGAGTGGGTCTCATACACAGGTTAAGACACAGGCTGAATCATTTTCCAAAAGCCATTAATTGCTTGCTGATGAAGGGTCACTTTTTTCTTCACAGATGCTGCCAGACCTGTTGAGTTTCTCCAACGCTTTCTCTTCTTGTTATGCGTTAGGGTGAAATAAGGGGATAAAAGGGTGCAGTGTCTGTTGCTAACTAGTCACTTAGTTCATTATCAAGATCAAATTGAGTAAACTGAACATTCCATTCTATTCATCTATTCACGGATATGTGTGCCTTCCATTGAAACGTAGCTATTTGCTTTGGTTATGTTTGGACATTACTGTTCAAACAAACGTCAGCATTAATTGGTGATTATTGAAGGGGCACTGAATTGGTCATAAAATGTACAGAACACTTGCTTTTCATTAAGGAACAGAGAGAAAAATCCAAATATCATTTCATTACAAGATCAGTTGCTCAATGCGATAACTAATTTTTTTAATGCAATTATACAGTTGCGCTGCACATTTGTAGAGGAGGATTAACTGATCACTTCACCGTAAAGAAGTTTCCTTTAATTTCTATTAAGTTATTACATTAAACATTGGTTAAACAACAGTGCCAAAAACGATATTACCTTGTTAAAACTCATAGACAGAAGTGTACTCTGTACATTAGGCAGAGTTAAACCCTATACAGTTACAAATTATTCCTCAATGTAGAGGCATTATAATTGTTAATTACTAAATGTGAAAATGATTATACACTAAATACATACAAAGAGCTGTTGTACTTCAGACAGCATTGTGTAGGACCAAATAAAAGCCATAGAGATCTGCCTGGTCAACAATACAAATAACACATAATGATCTTTATTCTGTATTTAAATCATGTGTATTACAAACTCATTACTAAATTTTTAGTCTCCCAACAAAACTACAGGTTGAATATCTCCTTCACATCATTCCACTTGATGTTGTGTATGGTTACATTCAAAATTGGATTACAGTATGTCAAGAATGATAATTCAGATAAAATGAATTCAGCGACAGTTTCAGAATTTAAATTTGTTTTCAAAATCTGGGATTTTAAATGAAGCACCGGGACCAGTAAAAGTAACCATGGAGCTGTCGCGTTGTCAGACTGGCCCAATTTTCTGTTAAGGAAGAAAACCTTCTCAACATTAAACAAAAGTCTGAAAGAACTACAGATGCTGGAAATCAGGAAGAGAAACAGAAATTGCTGTAAAAATTCACCATATCTGGTACTGTCTGTGGAGCAAAATTAGAATTAATGTTTTGAGTCCAGTAATCCTTCCTCAGAAGTTTCTCATGAAGTTGCTTCAGCAATTTCTGTGTTTGTACATTCTCTACATAGTTACCTACCTAAATCAATTTGTGTTGGCAAAAACTTTGCCTTAAGGTCCGCCAAATATCCATCTGCTGTACAGTTAAAACATTGTCATTTGTTAGCAAAGGCCACAAGTAGATCCACAGGTGCTTCTTCATGAGAACTGGCTTAGCTACTCAGGAACTGACGTCCAGTGTTGTCTGGAGCCAAGCTACATCCAGTTCCAGCTCCCAGCGCTGAGGTTATTGCTCAAAGCCATATAACTGTACAATAACTTGTGATTGATTTGGGTTGAAGAATACATTCCATTGGTGAACTAGGTTGGTTGATCTATCATTGTTGTTTTGAATAATGGGCACCTGCCTGCCTCAGGTACCTGATTACTGATGATGATGCAAAGCGTTCTATCAACAGGTCTGTCACCTTGGAGCTATCTCAAATCCTGAGAATCTATTCATCTCCTAGTTAGTAATCAGACAAATGATGCATGTAGTTTGAGCCCTTGCTAGATTCATACCAGGTGCCAGGGGCCATTCTGAGCGACCAGGTGAGTAGTAAAGCTTGACATAAAAGTATGACCTTATCTGTTGCAGCACAAAATATATCCCATTGAATTGATTGAGGGATAAATATTGGGCAGAACTCTCGGAGAAACACATCACCCCCACTCTAGTGGCCATGAGATCTTTTACATCCATCTGAGAGGGCAGATGGTACCTCAGTATAAAATTCCATTTGAAAGCTGGAACCTCCGTCAGTGCAGCACTTGCTTTGTTCTGTACTAGAGGGGCAACCTTGATTTTGTGCTTTGGTGTTGGCAGTGGAGCTTGAAACTAGAGCTTTCTGACTCGGAAGTGAGAGTGCTATCACAAGAAGAGAAAAGCTGAAAGAAAGGAAGTGAAATAGAGAGTAGAGGGAGAGAGCAGAAACTATGCCAGTTTAACCTTAATACATTTCACCATTTCAGTGGCAGATTTCAAGAGTGGGAGATAGGTATGACAGAATCATAGAGTCATACAGTACAGAAACAAATCTTTCAGTCTAACTCGTCCACGTCAAATAGACATCCCAATCTGACCTATTGACCCATATCCCTTCCTATTCATATTCCCATCCAGAGATAATAGGTACTGCAGATGCTGGAGAATCCGAGATAACAAGGTGTGGAGCTGGATGAACACAGCAGGCCAAGCAGCATCACAGGAGCAGGAAAGCTTGACGTTTCGGGCCTCGACCCTTCATCAGAAATGGGGGAGGTGAAGAGGGTTCTGAAATAAATAGGGAGAGAGGGGGAGGCGGATAGAAGATGGATAGAGGAGAGGACAGGTGGAGAGGATGCAGGCAAGTCAAAGAGGCGGGGATGGAGCCAGTAAAGTTGAGTGTAGGTGGGGGGGTAGGGAGGAGATAGGTCAGTCCAGGGAGGACGGACAGGTCAAGGGGGCGGGATGAGGTTAGTAGATAGGAGATGGGGGTGGGGCTTGAGGTGGGAGGCGGGGATGAGCTGGGCTGGTTTTGGGATGCGGCTGGGGGAGGGGAGATTTTGAAGCTTGTGAAATCCACGTTGATACCATTGGGCTGCAGGGTTCCCAGGCTGAATATGATTTGCTGTTCCTGCAGCCTTCGGGTGGCATCATTGTGGCACTGCAGGAGGCCCAGGATGGACATGTCGTCTGAGGAATGGGAGGGGGAGTTGAAATGGTTCGCCAGCTCCACACCTTGTTATCTCATATTCCCATCCAGATGCCTTTTAAATGTTGTAATTGTACCATCCTCCACTACTTCCTCTGGAAGCACGTTCCATACATGCACCACCCTTTGCAAGAAAAAATTTACCTCTCAGGTCCTTTTAAAGTCTTTCCCCTTGTAGCTTAAACCTATGCATTCCAGTTTTGGACTCCCCCACCATAGGAAAAAGTCTTTGGCTATTCATCCTATCTATGCTCCTCATGATTTTGTAAACTTCTATAAGGCCTTCCCTCAGCTTCCGCCGTTCTGGGGAAAAGAGCTCCAGCCTATTCAGTCCTTCCCTATAACCCAAACACTGCAGTACGATGTTTTATTTGAAAACTGTGCTCACTTTGTGTTTGCCCAATCTGACCTTTTTTAATCAGACGTACAATTTTGCTGACACGATAGTAAGAAAATTAAAGAAAACCAGTGATGTATGAAAGGTGTTATCAATTTATGTTGAAAACAGGTTATTTATGTTTCCTGTGACAAGCATTTTAAAAAGTATAGCAATTTCCAGACATTCAAACTTGCCCTCATTACTTAATCTCATGATTTAATGGCAATATATAGGGGAAGGATCAAAGAAGGTCATGTTGGTCAGTCAAAATCAAAGTTGATGAATCAGGGGTCACAGTGACAATATTTCTGTATCTCTGTATTTATGATGAGAGAAATATATTGATTCATGGAGACTTAGAGCACCTACAGCACAGAAATCCATTCGGTCCATCTAGTTTATGCCAGCTCTTTCAAAGACCAATTCAATTAACCACACTTCATTGTTTTTTCTCCAAGCTGTGCAAGTTTGTTTTCTTTCTATTGCCCATGCAATTTCCACTTGGAATCATTTATCTTATATTTCCATCCTTGTTAACAGTGAGCTCAGGCTATTACCGCGCTGTAATAAAGGTGTAAAATATGTAATTATCATTTCAGAAATTGGAATTTTAAAATCAAGGGAGATTTGATTTTGGTTTCAGTTCTGTGCAGGTAATTGTTTTACAAACTCAGAAGGTAATTTGAAACAATGACCTAAGTAAATCATTTCTAAGAAAGCATGTAGTTCTTTTAAGTGCTTCATGGGATGCTTGTGATGCTAACTGATAAAACGTTTGCTGAGTTTACAACAGACAGAGAAAACAGACCTGGGGGTCACAATGTCTCAGGCAAAGGGTGAGGTCGAGAGGTGGGATCTTCATGGTGATCTCAGCCAGTGCACAAACTGAACCTACACTCTGCAATACAAGCCAGCTTTCCAGCCACATGAGCTAACCAGCTCCCTAGGATGAAGGTACCTCTGGCAAGGGCACTATTTGTTGCCTATCCCTTATTGCCTTTGAACTAAATTGTTTCCTAGGTCATTTCAGAGGGGAGTTAAGAATCAACCGCATTGAGTCTGGAGTCAGATGGAGGCCAGGGTAACAATAGATATTAGTGAACCAGATGGGGCCTTTTTAAGAAAAAAAAATCCATGATATTTGGCAAGGTCTGGATCACTGAGATTAGCTTTACATTCCAGATTTGTGAATTGAATTCAAGTTTCACTGAATTCACCAGCTACCATGGTGGGATTTGAACCCAGAAACCTATAGCATTATGCCTGGACCTCTAGATTACAAGCCCAATGATATTACCATTAAGCCACCAAATCCCCTATATTTATATTGCTGTCAATTCAGAAGAATGAAGCATTGTCAGGTTAAGAACATTTGCAACCTTTTGTGACTATGTTAAAGACTTACCACCATGGTAACTGATCTGCAAAAAATTAAATGGTCAAACCAGGTTTCATTTTGGAATTGGACTTGTCCAGTATTACTATCAGCTGTGATCATAACGATGCATCACATTGAAAGTCCCTCCTCAAATTACCTATGCATCTCTTATCCAAAACCTTAAACTAGTTTCCCTTCATTCTTGTATATTCATTAGCAGTAACAGTTTATCTGTGTTTATCTTAAACAAATCAATCATAATCTTATGCACCTTGGTCAAATTTTCCTTCAATCTCCTTTGCACCAAGGAGAACAATCCTAACTGTTTCAAAGTAATCCTTGCAGGTAAAATCGCCTCTGTCCTCAACAGTCTGGTAAGTCTCCTCTGCATATTTTTCTTAAGGTTTGACAGCCAGAACTCCAGATGTGGCCAAACCAGAGCATTACGAATGATGGAACTGAATGCACTTTCGTTACTATTGTCAATTCCACAGGTTAATGTCAACAACATAGCTGCTGAAGGTCCAAGTAACAAAAGCACTGTGTCCATCACAGATGTGGAATTACACCTCCGTCAGTACATTTTTTTTTAACTTCCCACCATGCTGGCAGAAGATTCGTCAATTCTGGTTACACGTAGTCCTGGAGATTTCGTCAAATGACCTCCTAGCTTCAACCGCTCATCAATAATTTCCCACCTCCAATATTGCTATTATTCGTAAGCGAAATAGATTTTAACAATTAAAACAAACATACAATTCATCTTTCTTGCCTCCCCAATGATTTTACTCCGTTGTGCCAACATTGGAAATAAGTCCTGAACTCCTGGAGATTCCTGGCAACAGTAAGCAGATGCATAGAAGCCAATGTATGGATCACAAATCAAATCAAATGATAACAATCCAGTAAAATTAGCTTGTGAAGACCTTGGGACATTCTAATGTTATTAATGGTCCTATATAAATGCAAGCTACAGTTAGAAGAACACTAGTGCAGTTCAATATTCTCTGTATGCAACGTAAGTGCAGTCCTAGAATGCAGGATTATGTGCACAGTACTTGATTCAGCTGGTTTCCTGGATTCAATTATTTCTTTGTAAAACTATTCCATCTTGCCCCCACCCTCCTTTGTAAAATATTGTAATAAATTAGGAAAAATAATGCTGAACATCAAAACCATATTAATAATCCTGTTGAATATGTGGCTAAAAAATGAGAACCTTTACTTTATTTAAATAAATTATTTTTGCAATGAGAAACACAATTCACTCACCTGTTCAATTTAAGAGTTTGTAACCATCCTAATTCAAAGTCAATTCATGTCCGTTCCAAACTCCTTGAACGAAAAAAGTTGCAAAATATTTTAAACTAAAAATTGAAAATCCCTCAGGAAGAAATGCTGGTTTGCAACAAGTCACAAGGGAGAGACTTGGTTTTTGATAGCAGCTTCTTTTCTCCCTGTGGCTACAGTGCAGGGTTTAACAGAAAGAGTGAGAAACAGTAGGAAGCTGGAGGGAACCCAAGACTCCAGTCTGTGGGAGGAGTTCCCCTGGTAAGCTACTCACATTCAGGAGATGATAGTGTCAGTGATATATGCTTCTCCTTGCAGGCTGAATACAACAAGTTGAAATGTGAATCTACCTAACAGGCAAAGTAATTCTATGAGAAGACAAGGAATGCTCAGGCAATAGAAGTCAGCACACACAACTCTCCTTTGCATTACAGAGTTTTGATCTGCAAGTGGAGGTGACAGCAGGAAGAATCTTTGCCTTATGGGAAGGAGTCACCATGGTCACATTGCCTAAGCAAAATTGTCCCAGTCTGTATCATTTATAAAACATAACAGCAACCTCTAAACCAGCTGAGGTAGGCTCTATGTTAAAGGATATTTCATTATAATGTATGCCACCTTGTGCTGAACCCTCATTATCCCTTTAAAAAACAGAATAAGGACTATTGTGGTGTAGTGGTAGTGTCCCTACCTTTGAGCAAGGTAACTTGGGCTCAAGTCCCACCTGCTTCAGAGCTTTGTAAGAACATCTCTGAACAGGTTGATTAGACAATATCTTAATAAAACAAAATAATTGGCAGACAACAAGGTGTAGAGCTGGATGAACACAGCAGGCCAAGCAGCATCAGAGGAGCAGGAAAGCTGACGTTTCAGGTCTGGACCCTTCTTCAGAAAGGTC
>JAHRHZ010000045.1:13428670-13459672 GCA_024137785.1 Ginglymostoma cirratum | reverse complement strand
CCTGAAACGTCAGCTTTCCTGCTCCTCTGATGCTGCTTGGCCTGCTGTGTTCATCCAGCTCTACACCTTGTTATCTCAGATTCTCCAGCATCGGCAGTTCCTACTATCTCGGAAATAATTGGCAGACAGTTATCTTAGAAGCAGAAGGGAAATACCTGCTCATGTTGAAGGAAACCTAAAAAGTTTATGGATCATTTGCATAGGGCCCTGCAGTGAAAATGCACCACCAGGAACGAAAGGGGTTAAGTTTTGAAGACAGTTGCACACTAGCTTTATACATCTTCGAGTGCGGAAGATTAAAGATGATCTAACTAAGATATTGCAGATGATTAAAGAAGTTGATAGGGTAGATAGGGAAAAAACATTTCCTTTTGTGGAGGAGTCCAGAATCAAAACTGAGAGATGTTAGAAGTGTAGGAAATGTGGGAAAATGTGCAATTGTTCCTTGGCAGGAAGAATAAAAATAAACACTTTATTACTGAAACATAGAATGATTATCTGCAAAATTCTGAGCTGGAGTTGGGTCTAGGTGTTCAAGTATATGAGTCACAAAATGTTAAAATGCAGGTATAGTAAGTAGTCAAGAAGGCTAACATAATGTGCTTTTTTTTATTACAAGAGGAATTGAGCAGAAAAATAATTTCCAAAGAAGAGTCATTGGACTTGAAAGATATTCACTGTTTCTTTCTGCAAGGATGCTATGAGACCTGCTGAGTTTCTCTAGCGTTCTCTGCATGTGCTTCAGATTTCCAGCATCTATAGTGTTAGCGTTTATAAAGTACAGATGTTATGCTTTAGATATACAGTGAGACCACATTTAGGTCAGAGATGATGAAGTTTTTTTTCTTGCAGAGTGTTGTGTGACTTGGAACTCTCTGCCTCAGAAGAGAGGTGGAGTTGAGGTCATTGAATATTTTTCAGTCTAAAGTCGATAGATTCTTGTTAGGCCAGAGAATCAAAGGTTATGGCCATTGAAAGGAATGTGGAATTTGAAACACAAATTTATTCAAAGGAGGAACTGGCCCAAGGGGCTAAATGTCATTCTCCTGCTGCTAATTGGTATGTTCATAATAGGTTTTAAAGATGGAAGTCGGGGGACAGAAACGATTGAATGACAGAAGTGTGTGCTATGCAGGACCAAAGAGAATGGGGATAGTGCAAAAAAATATAAACAGCAGAAGTGTTACCATCTGAAAAGGAAGACAAGAGAGAAACAGAAACATTAATAAAATGAAACAAAATCTGGCATCAGCGATTCTTGCCTGACCTGGTAAGTGTTTCCAGCATAATTTTTTTTATTCATTCATGAGATGTCTATGGCTGGGCCAGCGTATATTGTCCAATTGTATTTGCCTTTGAGAAGGTGATGGTGAGTTGCCTTCTTGAACTGCTGCAGTCCATTTTGGGGTGGGTCAACTTATAATGCAGTTGAGGCGGGATTCCAGGATTTTGACCCACTGATAGTGAAGGAATGCTGATATATTTCCAAGTCAAGATGGTGAGAAGCTTGGAGGGGAACTTGCAGGTGATGGTGGTGTTTCCATACATCTGCTGCCCTTGTCCTCTAAATTGTAGTGATCATGGGTTTGGAAGATGCCGACTAAGGAGCTTTGGTGAGTTTCTGCAGTGCAAATTGTCGATGTTACACACTGCTGCTATCATTGTGAAACGGCGCTGAAAATAGTGCAGTTACCTGCAAACATTCCCACTTCAGATCTTATGATGGAGGGAAGGTCATTGATAAAGCAGCTGAAGATGGTTGAGCTGAGAACACTACCCTGACGAACTCCTGCTGAGTTATCCTAAAGCTGAGATGACTGGCTTCCAAGAACAACAACCACCTTCCTTTGGAGCCTCTGGAGGAGGTTGAGATGGTTCATCCACTCAGCAGTTCTGGCTGAGGGTTATTGAATATACCTCAGCCTTATCTTTTGTACTGGTGTACTGGGCTTCCCATCATCAAGGACCATATACTATATATCCTCCTGTCATGAGTTGTTTCACTGTCCACTACCATTCATGACTAGATGTGCAGAGTTTAGTAATGAGTCACCCACAATTATTGCTCTATTCTTTTTACATGCTTCTATTATTTATTGATTTATGCTCTTTCCCATGGAGTGACTACTGTTTTGGAGTCTCTACGCTACTCCTACCAATGTTTTTTTTTCCCTTTGCTGTTTTTTACCTCCTCCAAATGGACTCCACATCATCTGAGCCTAGATCATCTCTCACAACTGTCATCATTTAATCTCTTATTAATAGTGCTACCCACAACCTTTTCTATCCCGCCTGTCTCCCTGAAAGGTCAAATATCCCTGGACGTCAAGCTTTCAGTTTTGATCTCCTTACAACCATATTGAAGAAGGGGACAAAGACTGGCAAAGAAATATCTGTATTCCTAAAACACCATTCACCACCTTAGGATGTCCCAAATTAACTCTCAGCCTGCAGTTAAATCATATTGAAGTCTCGTCACTAGTGTCATGTGGTAAACATGGTTGTATGTAGGAAACTCCCACGAATGCCAATGTGATGATGACTAGATAAGCCACTGTTTCAGTGATATTTGAGTGATAAATATTGACAAGGTCACTGGGGATAGCTCCCCTGATGTGGTTTCCTGGACATTCATCTGTCAGAGCAAACAGAGTTTTGCTTCCATGTTTCACGGAAAAGATGGAATTTCATTGTACAGACTGCACCTCAGACAGTGAAGCACTCCCCAGGGAAAGGATCAGTGCAAATATTGTTGAGCTGTGAATTTTTGTGATCTGGAATATGCTGTTTGAAAGAGTGATAAGTGTAGATTCAAAATTAACTTTTAAAATGGATCTGGATAAATATTTGAAGGGTTTTTCTTTTAGATACAGACAACTTGGTTCAATTGAATTTCTTAATCAAAATAAAGATTGTAGGGGCATTCTTAAGAGAAAAATCAAGAAGGCAAAGAGGGAATATGAGATAGCATTGGCAGATAAGTTAAACGATAATCCAAAGAGAATTCTACAAATACATTAAGAGCAAGAGGGTAACTACAGAGAGGTTTAGGCACCTTAAAGATCAAGGAGGTAATCTTTATGTTGAATCCCAGGAGATGGGAGAGATACTAAATGAATTGCTTGTGTCAGTTTTTACTGTGGAGAAAGAAATGGAGTCTAAAGAATGCAGAGAAATAATCTTTAATGTTTTTAAAACATTTCATATTACAGAAGAGGATGTTTGTGAGGTCTTAGAGAATATAATATAAGAAATGAAAGAATTGAGGATGGTGTAAATCAGGAACAAAAACAAAGTTGCTGAAAAAGCTCAGCAGGTCCAGCAGCATCTGTGAAGGAGAAAACAGAGTTAACATTTCGGGTCCGGTGACCCTTCCTCGGAACTAAGGACCAGGCTGCTTTCATATCAACATACAAAACTTGGACCAAACACCAATGAGGTCTCTCTAAAAGTCCCAACTTGGGTGGGACATGAGTAGATACTACTGGCATCTCAATCAATTATGGTGGAAGCAAACAGCCAGATATATGCTGCAACTACAGGCACTTACACACAACATGGAGGACCTGCACCTCAACAACAGGCAGCAAATCAGGAAGATGTGAACTCACCACCTCCACCATTCACAGGTCAACTATCAGAACCAGAGGTGCACAGCAACACACAATAGAAATGGAACAACAATGGATAACACGACAATAACAAATAAGCTCATAACAATACTACTTGGGCTAGGGACACCATCCAACGAAACAGTCACAAATAAACACGCATAAAGATTAGAACAGTTTAAAGACTGTGCACAATACATATGCAGATACCGATGAGAATAACAACTGGTAACCCATGTAACAGCAGTGTGTATGTTAGGTACCTTGACTAACTCAAAACATACATGATAAGCATGCAATTTTTTTAAAAAATCATTTTTGTGAAAAGGGAGATATTTAGAATAGAAATTCAACTGGTACCAATGTGCCTCTTTGCCTGCCTGAGTCATGTGATCTCTACCGTGAGATGCAGATACTGGAGACAGCCATCATACAAAGACTTCATTAAAGGCACAATGTGGACCAGACTGCTTTCATATCAACATACAAAACTTGGACCAAACACCAACGAGATCTCTCTAAAAGTAATCCATTATAGGTGACATGGCAAAAATTAAATTGGATGTTTTCTCTGCAGCTTTCAAAACAAAAGTTGACTTAATGTCTTGAATAATCTCCCACAGAGGGCTGTTTTCATTTATGTTACTGCAGGATTTTATTGTACATCATTTAATATCTGCCACCTCAGCCACAGTGGCATGTTAATGTATGCCATTAAAACAAATTTAGTTTCAGCTCTGCTTTCTAACAGTTTGCCCACAGAGAATCATTGATAAATAATCAGAAAACTCTGGTTCCATTACAGCAAAAGCACAGTGGTTATAATGGTCATATCACCCATTCTCCCTCTGTTTCCATGTTACATTTCCAGGCATTTAGTGTTCTCTGTAATGTACCTGAGATGCTGCAACTCTGTCTTTAGTTTTCACTCGCTGCTCATATCACTTTTCCTTCATTTTGCAACAATATGATAGTCCTTATCTGTATCCCACACTGGCTTTTAGCATGGCTCTCTATTGGTCAATTTATCCTGTTGTAAAACAATAGGAACATTTGTAAATTTAGCAAGGTCCCACTTACTTTGCAGCATTTTGAACATAAAATAGCACAGTATAGGATAAGGCTCTTCAGCCCACGATGTCTGTGCCAACCATGATGATATTCTAAATTAAATTGTTTCTAAATACTTCCTGGGCTCTCCAAAACAAATGTCAAAGAATACATGGTGCCAGTCACTACAGCTGGGGAAAATGCAACTGTTTGTGAAGGCAATTCCCTTTTAGATGCCGGATAGGCAGATGTCAAGCTTGGAGGTATCAATGGGGCTCGCTGAACCTAACCCTGCACACCCCATCCCCCCAACAAGGTTGAAGTGGAACTCCAGTTCCAGTAATCTTGCCTAATGTTACGCTACACTGATTTCAAAAATTCCAACCTTATAACAGTGACTACATTTCCAGAAGTATTTCATAGGCTGTAAAGCACTTAATACATGGTGATCCATACAGAGCTACATAAATTCAAACCTTTCTTTCTTTCTAAAGATTATAAAAGTGAGCAGGCTGCACAACAGTGTTACCACCAATCTAGTCAGTTTCTCAGCTGCTTTTATTTATGGCCAATGCCTTTCAGTGCAGAAATGGACAATCCAAAAAATTGGTAGATCTTGTTTTAGAAGCATTAAGGAATATGTATTAATCTAGATGACAACACTTCCTCTTCCTATACCTTCAGTCCCAAGTATCTTAACGTTGTACACATAGAAACAAAGCCCTCCACATTAACCAGCATTTAGATTTGTGCTGAGGCAGTCAGCTGTGTTTTCACTTCTGTGGCATGATGAGTGAACGCATGGAAATTCAAGCAAAAATGCAATGAATCTATTTTAACTTCTCAGTCTACATAACTACTTGCCCAGCACCCACCAATCCCACCTCACTCCAGCACTGAAAGACAATTATAATAGAGGTTTCATATTAGGAAGAAAGGACATAGCATTTTTATCATGTCTTTCATGATCCAAAGAAGCATATGAAGTATTCACATTACTTCAGTACATTAATCTCATCATTTTAAAGAAAAGGCGAGGGATGCAATGTAAGAAAGAAGCCTCTAAGAATCTCATCTTTTGAGACGATTAAAAATGCAGTCAAATGATCAAGCATAAGTTCCAAGTTGTGAATCATCAGAGGATTTCAAGATCATCGCCAGATTGTGAGTGGACATTGTTGGTTGAACTGAGCTGCTACTGGTAAATCTTTATGTTCGCTTCAGCCCAATGCCAATTTACTGTCCTGTCAACAACAGCTTTGACCTTAGCAAGTGCCTGTGCCCGAGACACAGTCCAGAACACAAGGGTGACTTGAAGAAAGTTGAAGAAGGTACACCAGTCATTTGGACCTTCTTTGTGAAGTGGGTCCTCTTGAATAGTTGTGGGTTCCAAGCAATAGATGTCTACTGTCAGTGGTTAGCACTTCAGCCTCTGCACTAGGGACCCAGACTGATTTCAGTCTTGGGTAAATGTCTGTGTGGAGTTTGCATGTTCTCTCTGAATCTGAGTGGGTTTCTTCTGAGTGCTCTGGTTTCCTTCCACAGTTCAAAGATGTACAGGTTAGTGGATTGGCCACGCTAAATTGTCCGTAGTGTCCAGGGTTGTGCAGGCTAGGTGGTTTTGCTACGGTAAATGCAGAGTCATGGGTATAATGCTCTTCAGAGGGTTGATGAAGACTCGATGGGCTGAATGACCTCTATCTGTACTGTAGGGATTCTGTGATTCTCTTGCTGCCTCAAAATGATTGCATATAGTGCCCTGCATGAGTAGAAAATGTTTTTGATTGCAAATGCAGGGAAGCTCTCAGGAGCGTCAAATTCCAATGTGTTTATATTTTTCTTCTCCAAAGACGATACAAAATTGTTTTAGTAACTTTTGTACATACATAAAGATAAACTTTTTTAATGAAGAACATATACTTTTGCAACATAAAAATGCAGTCAAATGCTCAAAGAAACGCAGTTTTAAACATGGGCCAAGTTTTTATATAAATTATATTCAAAATTAAGCACGGTTTGATTTCAAAGAGTCAAAAACAAGGTCATGCCTAACAAATTTGATTGAATTTTTTGAGAAGGTGATCAAATTTGTAGATGAGGGTAGTGCAATTCATGTGGTTTGTGTGGATTTCAGCAAAGCCTTTGACAAGACTGATAAAGAAGAGAAAAACACATGGGATCTAGGGTAACTTGCCAAGTTGGATCCAAAATTGGCTTAGAGTCATACAGTTATAAACACGAAAACAGACCGTTCGATCCAATCAGTCCATGTCAACCATAATACCAAAACTAAATTAGTCCGACCTGCCTACGTTTGGCCCATATCCCTCAAAACATTTCTTATTCACATACTTATCTAAATGTCTTTTAAATACGGTAACTGTACTCGCAGGTAACTACAGCCAAATACCTGGCTTAATCATAGGAGACGGAGGGTGGCGGTAAAAGGCTATTTGTGTGACTGGAGGCTAGCATCCAGTGACATACCACAGGGATCAGTGCTGGTTTGCTTATTGTTCGTGATATACGCACTATAAGAAAATGTTTGTTAAGTAAGTTTGCAGATGACATGAAGACTGGCCGGGTGAGGAAGAATGTCTTAGGTTATAGGAGGATGTAGGTGGATTGGTCAGATGGGAAAATTTGTGGCAGATGGAATATAACACAGATTGATGTGTGGTCGTGCATTTTGGAACACATAACATATCAAGAGATATTCAATGAATGGCTGGACACCAGGAAGCTTAGAGGAACAGAGGGATCTTGGGGTCCACAGATACCTGAAGGCATCAGGAGAGATTGATAAGGTAGTTCAGAAAGTACACTAGCCTATATCAGTCATGGAACAGGTTAAAAGAACAAGGAGCTTATGTTTCAACTGTACAAAATTTTGGCTAGACTACTTCTAGAGTACTGTATGCAGTTTTGGTCACTGCACTATAGGAAGGATGTGATTGCATTCAAAGGGATACAGAGGTGATTCACCAGAATGTTGCCTGGGATAGAGCAGTTTAGCCATGAAGACAGGCTGGATAAGATTGGGCTGTTTTCTTTGGAGTAGAGAAGGCTAAAAGGGGACCTGATTGGGGTGTATAAGACTAAGAAGGGCATGGACAGGGTGGATAGGAAGCAGCTATTCTGCTTAGTTGAAGTGTCAATAACAAGGGGATATAATTTTAAGGCGAAAGGCAGGACATTTAGAGGGGATCTGAGGAAACTTCTCTTCACCCAGAGGGTAGTAGAAATCTGAAATGCACTTCTTGGGAGGGTAGTTGAAGTGTAGAACCTCACAACCTTTTAAAATATATTTGGATTAGTTCTTGAAATGTCATAACATTCAAGACTATAGGCCAAATGCCATAAAATGAGACTAGTGTAGATATAGAGTAGATTTTTTTATTGGTGCAGATTCAATGGGCTGATGGGCCTCTCCTGTATTGATTGATTTAAATCACTCACTGAGACTGTTTCA
Organism: Ginglymostoma cirratum; assembly: GCA_024137785.1. NCBI lineage: Eukaryota > Metazoa > Chordata > Chondrichthyes > Orectolobiformes > Ginglymostomatidae > Ginglymostoma > Ginglymostoma cirratum. The sequence continues at coordinate 13,451,539 of JAHRHZ010000045.1, read as the reverse complement.
CTGGCAGTCGGGTTGGTAATCAAAGGACACGGATTAAAAATAATTGGCAAAAAAGCTGACAAGGGAAATACACAGCAATGCTTCCAATAAGTAAATTATTTTGATCAGGAATGCATTGCCTGAAAGGGTGGTAGATGCAGGTTCAAGTAAAACTTTGAAAAGGAATTGGACTACCGCATAAGAGAGAAAGAGAATTGTAGGACTGTGGGGAAAAAAGGCAAAGGTTGATCTATATGGCGGTAACAGGAGTCCCAACTGCCAGCTGGATAGCTGGTGGGAATCCTGCATGACCTCCTTAAGCAAAGATCTGCCAAATTAAGTGCCATTCACACACTTATCTCCACAGTGGCTAGCCTTACCTGGGATCATGCAACTCCCAGGACGAATTTGGTTTTACCAAGAACTCCTAACAAAATAACTCTATTGAAAGGCAGTGTTGACAATCACTGGAGGCCTGGAATCAGTAAACACACACACACACACACACACACACTTACTCACTTCCACATGCCACAGGTATTATAAATGCCTCACCCACCACAGTGGGAAGTGGGATGAGGCTGTTAAGTGGGTTATTAATAGTGGAAAAAATTGCATTGCAAATTTTGCGTACCAGAATTGAATTTGCATGATGGTCATCACTGAATGTCCTCTTTGTACCTATTTAAGCTCATGACTGAAACAACAGTCACAATAATAAAATACTAGGGTGATTGGTGTGAGGAGAAGCTTGTCATACAATGGGATGAATACCTCAGGAGAGTGAGGGAAAGAAAAATCTAGTGGAAACAGATACAGAGAACAACTGAAAAGAAAATCACACACAGACAATCTCAGCACAAGCCAGTGATGAGGGGCTGATTGCACCTTTCTGAATTGAATAGTGGCAAGACCATTATTAGCAGATATGTTGGCCTAATGGTTGAAAACTCTCGACTAGCAACATAAGGAGCGTGTTATTCAAATATGACTGCAACAAGCAAATTAAAATTTTAAAATCAGTAAGCTTTGGTTTTGCACCAGGACAATAATTGTGAAGGTCATACCAATTCCAAATACCTTTCAGGGAAGAGAACCTTCTATCTCCACCTGATTTGTCCAATGTGTAATTGCAGTTCCACGCCATTTGGCTATTTAGTGTATCGTTGAATCTCGCTACGTCAGTGTTGTGTGAATAGTGATCTCTTGTGGTCTACATGTTCAGTGAGAAATGTAGTTGCCAACTGAGGCACACATACAGCATGGATTACTTTAGGTCTATTTCACTATGTTGGTGACAGGAAACACATCAGACACTGGATGTCCAATCCAGTGCACCATCCAAAAATTAATTGTGAGGAATTAAACAGTGCAATTAATGTGTTAAGGACAATCTTGAATCATTCTTCAGTTTCCACGTGAGAAGTCAAAAGGTACAGCTTGTAAATTCTGAGCAGTAGTAATCGCCTGCAGGTTTCCAATAACAACTCATAAACTCTAGAGCAGCTGGAAACATTTACAAATGAATACAGTGATTTACATAAAAATTTAGGCAGGGGTTTGGATTTCAGAAAAGATGTTTTCCTCTGGGCCTCCTCCCTTTGCAGACGTTTTCCTGAAGCTTTCCAGCCTCTTTATCAGATGTTTCTTGACTGATATGTTTGGGGATATAGGTTTGAAATGATCAATGCTGAAGCTCGAATCACCTACAAAACATGGTCAAATGAAGTTATGCATTTAAAATCATTGAATGTGGAAGGCAAGAAGAGGCCATCCAGCCCCATCATGCCTATGCTTTTAATTTACTATTTTTCTTCTTTTGCTTTTTGGTGCTCTTCCTCATTTTCTTTTTATTTCTTTATTTGTTCATAGTTCATGGGTGTCACTGGCCAGGCAGCATTTATTGCCCATCCCTAATGGCCCAGAGGGCAGTTAAGAGTCAACCACATTGTTGTGGGTCTGCAGTCACATTTAATTCAGACCAGGTAAAGGTGGCAGTTTTCTTCCCTAAAGGACATTAGTGAACCAGATGGGTTTTTTCTGACAATTGGCAATGGCTTCATGGTCATCGTTAGACACTTAATTCCAGATTTCTTTTTTTTTTGAATTGAAATTCCTCCATCTGCTGTGGTGGGATTCCAGCCCGGGCCCCCAGATCATTACCTGGGTCTCTGGATTAACAGTCCAGCAATAACACCACTAGGTCACTACCTCCCCACCCCCCACTTACCCATTCTCCCACAGAACCCTGACCATACCTCCTTTTGGGATACCTTGGACAGCCTCTGGCATCTCCTCCAGATGGGCACACTTCATTTATGTCATCTCCATACTTCTCCCTTTCTGTGATCATGTGTATCCTCTATTTTATCTCTCTACCACTGGTAGCTGTGCCTTCAGCTTCCTATACCCCAGAAGTTAGAATTTCCTCCGTAAACTTCTCCACTTCTGTCTCCTTCTCTAAGATGCTCCTTAAAACCTACCTTGACAAACCCATCCTACTGTCTCATTATGAGACTTAGGATTTGATTTTTCAGTGTTGGGCTGACTCTGAAGGCTTCTAGAGATGGTGGGAGGGATCTGGATATGGAAGTCCCACTCCCACTGCAGGTAGATTTCTCATTCGCCAACAGGACGTAGTGGGTGGTCGTGAATTACACACATGGGAAAAATTAAAAACTCAGCACAATTATTTGAAATTAGAACTGAGTTCAAACTGACCTTGTTTTGACTGTCCCAATGGCCTACTCTCCAAACTTTGATCAGCTTAGTTGGCTAGGCAGCTCGCTTGTGATACAGTGAAGCCAACAACATGGGCTCAATTTCTGCACTGACTGAGGTTACTGTGAAAGAATCTCTTTGCCCTCCTCTCCCCTCAACATGAGGCACAGAAACCTCAAATTAAACCGTAGTCAGTCATCTCTCTCTAACGAGAGCACAGACCTATAATTTAATGGGACTTTGGTGGTGACCTCATTGTATGCTATAGTGTTATGGAAGGTATATAAATATTGTTAGATGGCAGATAAGCTATGTTTAAATTATCTGAAGTAATTTAAATCCTCTGCCCATTTAACATGGAAAATAAAATGCTGCTGGAGTGCTTACTTGATAGGCCATCTTATTTCAGTGGAGGGGGCTGAGCTTACGTTTTGATTAATAAGTTTAAGAGGATATTAAAGGATGAGCTGTCTTTGATGTGTTCAGTGAAAGTAATTTCATTTTACAACATTTTGACAATTTTAGGGGATTTAGAAACCTTGAATGGATTTAATGAATAAGACTTTATTTTTCAATGGCCAGTGTCTACGAGTCAGAGATTGCTTAGATTATTAGAAGTTTAATTTTTTTTCACCTCCACTTGGCTGCTGATGTTTGCCAATGGTGGATACTGGGTAGGTGGCTATAGATAGCATAGGGAGTAGGAGGGGGCAAGGTGGCATAGAGCTATGAGTTTGTGTGGTGATGTCGAGCACAAGAAAAACAGATGGAGGGCCTAGAGTATTTTATAAAACTGGTCCAAGTTTTAAAGAATTGAAACAGGCCTTCTAACCAGCCTACCTTGGCACTTACCCATTTCTCCATCCACCTCCAAACAATCTCCAGATGTGAGAGGTCTTACCCTATCATACCTCCACTCCCTCCCAGCGTGAAAATCATTCATGTATGTAGGTGGGTCTGCCAAATCAGGAGATTCCCTCACACAAGCTTCCCAAATCCAAAGTGGAAATTTAGCCCTCGGTGTCAATTCTTTTTGATAATTCTATTATGAATTGACTGATCAAATTTCATTGCCATTAAATGTGATATATTGCACTGTGAAACTGATACCCCCCACATCATTTCAACACTTACATTAAAGTATATAGGGTTTGAGGATGAGCAACTAATCACCCTATGACCAGCAGTGTATCCATACTTTGTCCTTCTGTTAAAAAAAGTTAAGGTCAACAACACATAATAGAAAACCTATCCATCTATGATTATTGCAGGAAAGAAGTCACAGTGATGTATCAACGCTGGAGGAGCAGTAGATAAGTTACAGGCCAATACTTAATTTAAACTGATCAAGTAATTAGTTGCAAAGAATAATTTAGCTTGATTAAGTACATAAACTTTAATTAGTTAGATCAATAAAAGCACATTAGATAGAGCTGGCAGTCCAGCTAGCATGCCACAACAGCTACTTGGCAGTCAGATTGGCTGGTAGCTCTTTTGTCTGAGCCACATCAGAGGCAGTAGTGACTTGGACTGGGATTACAGGCAGTTTTGGTGTCTATGTGGACATGTAGAGTGATTCCCATGGCACAGAAGGTTGGTGTGACCTGGTGAAGTTGGAAAGATGGCAGTGGTGAATTTGATGGAGAGGCCAGGGCTGTATGAACATATGTAGGGGGGCAGACTTTTGGGGTAAGATGGTATCCAATAACAAACGGAGATTCTGGATGGTGAAGTCCATCCCTTTTTACCAGAAACCGGAGCAGGCTGAGATGCAAGGCATCCCCCAATCCCTGAACACCTTCTATTTGTGTCAAAATTGAGAATGTGCAGGAATTGGTCTCTAAGTGGCCGATAATGAGTCATTTAAGGACTTTGACTGTGGCAAGGACAGGAAAACCACTTCAGGCCATGCCAGGCCCCTCTGGAGTTATGGGCAAGTTAGGAGGATGTGAGGAGACAGTGAGAACATAGGAACAGGAATAGGGTATTCAGAATAGCTGAAGAGTTACTGAAAAATCAGTTTTAGACAAATTGAACAAAGGTTTCCACCTTTGGGCTGCTGGGCAGTCAACTACTTCAGAGCAGATTTGCTCTGCTCCTTCCTAAAAAAAGTGCCAAGGAGTAGCTGCAAACAACTAGGACTCAGGAGCATTTCTGCCTGCCAGTAGATGCAGCTAAGTCTAAAACAAATGCAGAGAATGCTGGAAAAATGGGTCTGGTAGCATCTGTGGAGAGAAAAACAGAGTTAAAATTTCAAGTCTGGTATCACTTCTTTTCAAAACTACTAAGTGTTAGGGTTATGGCTCAGAAAAAGCCCTGGGAGCTGTGTATTTTTGGAAGAGTCATTTTATCATTAATACATCAGTGGTGGGTAGGTTTTTGGAGGGACTTCTGAAGAACAGGATTTACATGTATTTGAAGAGGCAAGGACTGATTAGAGTTAGTCAGAATGGCTTTGTGCATAGGAAATCATGTCTGACAAACTTAGTTAAGTTTTTTAAGGACATAACCAAATAGAGTGATGAGGGCAGAGGAGTAGATGTTGTCCATGTGGAATTTAGTAAAGTCTTTGACAATGTTCTGCATGGTAGACTGGTCAGTAAATTTACATCATATGGGATTCAGGGAGACCTTGCCAATTGGATACAAAATTGGCTTGACAGTAGAAGATATGGAGTGGTGGTAGAGGTTGCTTTTCAGATTGGAGGCCTGTGGCCAGCAATGTTCCACAAGGATCAATGCGGGGTCCATTGTTGTCTTGTCATTTATATGAACGAATTGGATGAGAATTTAGGAGGCTTGGTTGTACACTTGCAGATTACACTAAAATTGGTGGTATAGTTGACAGTGGAGAAGATTATTGAAGACTAAAAATGGGTCTTGATCATTTGGGCCAATGGGCAGAGGAGTGACAGAGTTTAATTTGGATAAATGCAAGGTATTGCATTTTGGTAAAATGAACAAGGACAAGACTTATACAGTTAATTGTAGGGCCCTGGGTAGTGTTGTTGAACAAAGAGACCCTAAGGGTTCAGGTATACAGTTCTTTGAAAGTTGTGTCACAGATAGACAGAGTGGTTAAGATGGCATTTAGCATGCTTGTCTTCATTGCTCAGACCATTGAGTATAGGAGCTGGGACGTCATGTTGATTTGTACAGGACGTTGGTGAAACCACTTTTGGGCTACTGTGTACAGTTCTAGTTGCCCTGCTATAGGAAGGATGTTACTAAATTGGAGAAGGGTCAGAAAAAATTTACCAAGATTTTGCCAGGATTTGAGAGTCTAAGTTATAAAAAGAGGCTGGATAGGCTGCGACTTTTTTCATTGGAGTGCAGGAGGTTATGGGGTAACCTGATACAGGTTTATAAAATCATAAGGAGAAGAGGTAAGGCAAATAGCAAAGATTTTTTTCCCCTAGTTTGGGGGAGTTCAAAATAAGTGGGCATATTTTTAGGGTGACGGGAGAAAGATTTAAAAGGAACCTGAGAAGCAACATTTTCACGCAGAGGGTGGTTCATATGTGGAATGAGCTGCCAGAGGAAGTGTAGATATAAGTACAGATACAATTACAACATTTAAAAGACATTTGGATAGGTACATTAATAGGAAAGGATAGAGGGATATGGGCCAAATGCAGGCAAGTGGGACTAGTTTGGTTTGGGAAACTTGGTCAGTATGGACAAGTTGGACCGAAGGGTCTGTTGACTCAGTATAGCATAAAAGCAAGAGTGAAAGAAGCCCATAGTAGTATTTCATTTGTGTGGCTTACAAACACAACTAGCTGTCTGTGAAAGGAGCTGGGGTTGTGCATGCAAGTAGGTGCTGGAGTGAAATCTCAAACATCCGGGACAGCACAGTCCCAAGAAAGGAGCGTGAAGTACTACAGCAGTTCTAAAGGAAGTCCATGACAGAAGAGTTTTGAGAGAGTTCTGAAGCGTGTATACCTGACACAGTTGGACACTGCTTGTATTTCATACACTCGAGGATATGATTACAGATGACTAACCTGTGTGGTGAAAAAATTGCCTGATTGATGCATTTGTCGCTTGAAGGGCCTCATGCCATTCATTAGTGCAGCATGTTTATCAAGTCTAAAAGGTACACTGAGTGTGCCTACTCTAGGTGTGGTCACAGCAATATACTTCTGCCCTTTGCATTCGGGAATCAATTGAATATGATGGGCTACAAAGGTCATACTTGAGTCATAGATTCAGCCTGATAGTCAAGGGACCAAATCTTCCATGTCCTTTTCTGCTTGGCACTGCCTGGCCAGCCCATCACTATCGATCCACCACATACTCCCACACACCTGGAAATACACCTGCAGCTCCCAACATTGAGCCTTTGTTCTCCACACTACCCCCATCAAGGCCATGGTGGTGGTGACTGCTGACAACCCTCTCCCTGCAATAGCCAATATCCATGCATGCGCTACTAACTCCTCCACTATGTCAAATTTTCCCCTTCACCAGGTTGCTACCTCCACAAATCATTGCAGTGCAGATAGAGATCATTCAGCCTATTGAGTTTGCACTGACCCTCCAAGGAGCATCCCACCCAGATCCACATCACCACTCCCACTAATCCTGTAGCCCTGCATTTACCGTGGCTAATCCACCTAACCTGCACATTCTTGGACTGTGGAAGGAAACTGGAGCATCTAGACGAAACCCACAAGACATGGGGAAAACATGCAAACTCCCCACAGTCACCCAAGGCTGGAATTGAGCTCTGTCTGTGACGCTGTGAGGCATCAGTGCTAACCACTGTGCCACCCTGAAGTTCCTCAACTTCTCTAACACAGCAGTGTCTCCTGACCAACTGTCCCCCATCTGCAACATTCCACCCCTTTGAATTTCATTCCACTGACTGCCAGAACTGACTGGGCTCCACCTTCTTAGGCAAATTCGAAGGAAAGCCCTGCATAGATCCCTGTTGAACTCTTATGCAACTGGCTGTTTCCAAGGTTCCATTGGGTATTTGTGTGGGATCTCTCAGCAGAGGATGCTGCATAATCCTTGCATGCTGTGCTCTGTATAGCTGGAGCAGGTATTGGGGAGTTGTGATGGAGGCTGAAGAACACAGAGGGTGGGAGCATTCATTCTGGGAAGAAGATGAGGATATTGAGCAGGAGGGACATCACTTTCTGCATGACTGAGTGCAGCATCATTCAGTGTACAAGCCAGACAGGATTTAATTGACACCAGATTCCAGTCGTAGAGAGACGGTAGTGCTTGAAATGCAAGCAATCAGCTTCTGCCCTGAGAGGCAGCTTCTGTCTGTTTTTGCTTACTTTTTTGTGCTACTCAACAGTGAATGGTTTGAAGCATTTGAAGGCTTTTCTATACATGATGGTCCCACTTTAAACAATGATAAGATACTGAGTTACATTGGCCATTGATGAAACAGTAGCACTGACTTAGGAAATAGATATGGTTCTTAGGGCTAAAGGGATCAATGGGTATGGAGCAAAAGCCAGGAATAGGGTACTGAGGAGGATGATCAGCCATGATCATATTGAATGTGGAGCAGGGTTAAAGGGCTGAATGGCCTACTCCCATTCATATTTTTAGGCAGGACTGTATGATGGCATGTGTCTAAGGACAGGTAAGCTGTGTAGCTTTGCGCTTAAATAGTGAAACATTTACAAATGTGCACTTGGACGTACTTCTGTTTGTTTTTGCCTACTATTTCTGAATGTCTGTGTCAGTCATGCCACCAATGGAAAAATAGAAAAGCAAGGTATTTTTCAGACAGTGAGAGATGGAAAATGTTGGTATTTAGAGGGGTCTGGGTGTTTTGGTAACACACTTCACAGAAGGTTAACATGCATTCATGGGAAATAAAGTAAGTAATCAGGAAAGCAAATGGTATGTTAGCCTTTATTATAGAAAGATTGGGAGATAAAAGTGAAGAAATCCTACTAAAATTGTATAGAACCTTGGTGAGATCTTATTTAGAGCACTATGTGTAGCTTTGGTCTTCTTACCTAAGGAAGGATAAGCAATGAAGGTTCACTGGACTAATTCCTGGCATAAGGGGAGAGATTCAATAAGCTACGCTTATATTCCTAGAGGCTGGAAGAATAAGAGGTAATCTCATTGAAATAAATACAATTCTTAAGGGACTTAAAGTGTAAGATTTTCCCCTAGCTGAGGAATCTAGAGGCCAGTGTTACATATTCATAATAAGGAATGAGATGAGGAGAAAAGTCACTTAGGACTCAGATGAAGAGGTTTGTAATTTAGTGGGCTGAAAATATTTGGAATTCATTACTCTAGAGGTCATTGTACAGTCATTGAGTAGACTCAAATTAGAGATTGATATATTTCTTTGATATGTGAGGGAGTCAAGGGAAGGTGAAACTACAGTGGATCCACCATGGTCTTACTGAATGACAGAGTATGTTCAAAGGGCTGTACATCCTATTCCGACCTCCTTTTTTTAAGAAGTTCTAAGGTTCTAAGAAGTTTGAGAAAAGAGGTTCCTAAGCATCTATTGGACCATCTATCAGCACAATGAATTATCCTTGAAGCACAGTCCTAATAGTTTTAGGTAAATGCAGTGTCCAGTCTTTGCTGGCAATGACCCAGCATCAGACAATAAATCAAAAAATCCAAAGTCCTAAAAGTATGCTCCAAACTTCAAAATTTAACCATCTCGCAAAAGCTGGCCAGTTCTGCTGTTACTTGGCTGAACAACAGAAACCAATAACATAATTCAGATTTACAAATCGCATATTACAGTATCCAGGTAAATGTCCAAAGTTATTAACAGAATAACTAGTCTCTGGAAATATACATTTGTGGAATTCATTATACAGATAGGTAATCCTTGATTTTAGAGCTTCACAAACACTTAAAAAGTGGGGGGGGGGAAATGTACTTCTACCAACAGTATAACCAAAACGTATATTGTACCTAACTAAACAGCTTATTTTGGCTGAGATTATTTTCCAGAAAGGCTGAGATCAAAGTAAACACAGCACAATACAACATTCCCAAAGGATTATTCAATCATTGTACAGGTCAAGTAGAGAAAAAATAAAGTGTGAAATGATCTGGACAGAGGTGTGCTAATGCCGTATGGGTGAGTGATTGGGTATCTGTGCAAAGCTATGCCTTTGGGAAAGAGCTATCCAAAGTATCCCTCCCATGTTCTCGTCTTATTATGAAAGGGTCAAAAGAAGCACAACAATTAACATTCCAGGAAGTCTTTCTGGCCAGGTGTTCAATCAGACTGAGATTTTTTAAAAAATCAAAAAAGCTGGTGAAGAGGGCTGGACAGTAATTGTCTATTTCGCACCTTTGGGTAATGCTGCTTTGGGAATGTCAATGTTTTCCTCAGTCAATAGGCTCAAGCCTGCTGCCATGTCTATATCTCTGGAAAGTACAAACCATAACTTATAAACAATCCATATGCCCTGGCAATAACCAAGAAGCTCAGTTCCATTTGCTTTCATCTTTCTTGCTTGCTGATACACTTATGTTGAATTTTTTATAACAAATTGGAAAGGAATGCAGTATTGCTCATTGATAAATCCTAAAACAGTACGTCCAAGTCTGGTGGTATATGTAGTTTAACTCAGACAAATTAATGGGAAGATTGATAAATGGTCTGCAATAATATTCATCAAAGCAGCTCATTAAAAAAAAGGACATTATTAATTAACAGGTATTTAAGACAGCTCAAGCTCACCAAAAACATATTCAATAGTATAAATGGAGACAGGAAACATTTCTAAATAAATCATTTTTGATTTATTAAATTCCACCATGGTACATAAGGGGTTGAAAACACTGCTCCCATAGAGGTCACGTCAGGTTCAACATTAAACTGTTACCGATTTTAATTGGCTAGTTTATTTACCCAAATGAGATGCTAAAGTAATCACTTCAAATATATACATCTGTCAAATGTGTTCAAATAAGCATTTGATTGGCAGTTGTTTTGATATTTATTTAAAGTCTGCTTAATTACAATTACTTCTTTGAAGATATTTATCCACCATCTGTTATAAATCAGAAAACCTGACTGTAATCTTTAAAGACAGAAAATCAGGCGAAAGTGTGAGAAGAAAGAATTGTGACAACAGAGTACTACTGATAATCATCATTTGGTACACCAACAACAAACTATTCAGTGTTAGCGTTAGCTGTTCCTCAATAGGTAGCATTCTCATCTTTGAGTCAAATAGTCATTGGTTCAGCATAGAAAATAGGAGCAAGAGAAGGCCATTTGGCCCTTTAAGCCTGCTCTTCCATTCTATATGATCATGGCTGATCATCTAACTCAGTGCCTTCTCCCCACTTTCTCCCCATACCCTTTAGCCCCAGAACTATATCTAACTCCTTCTTGAAAACATTCAATGTTTGACCTCAAACACTTCCTGTGGCAGAGAATTTCAATGGCTCAACTGTTTCTGGCTGAAGGAATTTCAAACCTGAACTTGAGCTGAAACTCTAGGCTACCTCTTCAGGGTGAGAAGTACTGAGACCCCAACCTTCCTCTCAGGCAGTTGCAAAAGATTCCATTGTTGCTGTTTCAAAGAGAAGGGGACTTCTCCCTACTGCCCTGTTTAATATTCATCTCTTAATGAACATTGCAAAAACAGATTGGCCCAAATCTTCTGACCTGCATCAGACTCCCTATTTCTGACCCAGGTCAGACAAAAAGTTACCTGCTTATTTTCCAACATTGTTTAACATCCATCCTCTGATGCAGCATCCTTCCTAACTCTTGCAGTGCAACGATCCTCACAACGAGCTTCTTTTTAAATTGTTTTTCTTGAACGAGGAAAGGCAGGGAAATGTTGCTGAAAAGAGCAGGGGAGGTGGTCTGAAATGCATGTGTTTCAATGCATGAAGTATAATAGGCAAGGTAGACGAACTTCGAGCTTTAGTTAGTACTTGGAACTATGACATTATTGTGATTACAGAGACTTGGCTAAATGAGGTACAGAGCTGGTGGCTGAATGCCCCAGGATTTAAATATTTCAGATGCGATAGAAGGTGATGTAAAAGGGGTGGGGGAGTTGCATTGCTGGTAAAGGAGTATCTCACAACTGTACTGAGGGAAGGATACAATAGAGGAATAATGTAGCAAAGCAATATGGATAGAACTCAGGAACAGGAAAGGTGAGATCACAATGCTGGGGTATACTACAGGCCTCCCAACAGCCAGTAGGAGGTAGAGGACAGAATATGTATACAGATTTAGTAAAGATGTAAAAACAGCAGGGTAATTGTGGTGGGTGATTTTAACTTCACCTATATTGCCTGGGACTCACTTCACGCGAGGGGCTTAGATGGGGCAGATTTTGTAAGGGCCATTCAGGAATGTTTCTTGACCCAGTATATAAACAGACCAACCAGGGAAGGCGTTATACTGGTCCTGGTTTTGGGAAATGAACCCAGCCAAGTGAGAGAAGTTTCAGTGGGGGAACCTTTCGGGAATACTGACCATAATATCATGAGTTTTAAGATACTCATGGATAGGGATAACAGCAGTCCCCAGGTGAAGGTGTTAAATTGAGGGAGGGTGAACTACAAAGGTGGGAACTGGAGAATTTTGAATGGAGGTGGCTGCTTGAGGGTAAATCCGCATCGGACATGTGGGATTATTTCAAATGGTAGTTGATAAGAGTTCAGGAGCAGCACATTTCTGCGAGAATGAAGGATATATGCGGCAAGCTACTTGGGCCTTGAATGAGCATGGATGTTATGACCTTAGTCAGAAAGAAAAAGGGAGCATACGTAATGTCTAGAAGGATGGGAATTGATGAAGCCCTTGAAGTATATAAGAAAAGTAGGAAAGTACTTAAACGAGGAATTAGAAGCATTAAAAGGGGTCATGAAAAGTCTTTAGCGAACAGGATTAAGGAGAATTCCAAGGCCAATTGTACATATATAAAAAGCAAGAGGATAGCTAGGGAAAGGGTTGGCCCACTCAAGGACAAAGGAGGCAATTTATGCCTGAAATCCTGAGGGGTCCCAATGTGCATTTTTCAAAGTTCACCTGGTCTCCAACAGTCTGGAAACAGGAAGATCTGGCCATAACCATGTCAATATCACATTGCTGTTTGTAGGAGATTACTATGCAAATTATTGGTTTGTTGCTTGTTATGGACCAGACCAAACCCCCTCAAAATACATCAAAGAGTTAGCCTAGATCCTAATTTTTATCTTATCTAAAATGTAAGGTGCAGTGTTCCAGATATGATTTGATTGGTCAAACTACTAGGCTTTAAGCAAAGCATACTTTATTTTTCCATTACAGTTAAAATACAAACACAAAAAAGGAATCGGCACAACTTTAACTCTTTAAAAAACTTAGTAAAAATAAAAGTAATATATTATTTAACTACTATTCATCATCTGTTCCAATATAACAGCATTATATAAACACACCCCGACAAAGACAAATTCAGCAAATTTGATTTCCCTCACTTGTAATCTCCTCCAGTTCTCAACTCCAAAAACCCTAACTTCAACAACTTAAAGCAGAAACTGAAACTTATGGGTCCGTGTGAACCTGAATCCACCCACTCATGCTTCTTTTGTCTGAATTTTTAAAAACCCAAAGCTATTTACTCTGTTTTCCTTGGAACAGACAACTCTGCACTAGATTTCAATACCCCTCTTCAAGAGAAGCAGGAAGGGACAAATCACAATTCCGTATCATCCCATGTTTAAATTTGACCCTCTGACTTCATTTCAAGAATAATTTATTTCCTGTAAGTGTTTTGATACAATCTCAGGTCATGAAAGGTGCTATATAAACCTTCCTTTTCCTTACAAATACAATCTTCCTTTTCCTTTCAACACTGAACTATTATAAATGTTATGTTACTCCTACAATGACAAATTCATTAATTGTTCTGTAAATTTGTTCTATAAAGTGTTGCAGCCTAAGCCAAAGTCTACAATTACTCCACCCCCTTTCAAAGAAGAGTAATCAATTGAATTAATTGAATTGCAACAATTGTTGAGATAAATTGTAAAGGATTTTCTGTTCATTCCCCAGACATGCTATACATTTTCCTAAGTACCTAGGTAAGTGAAAATATTCTCTGAAGCATAGATAATTAAGGAATGCCCACAAAATAAATAGGAAATATTAAGTGCAAAAATATCTGAAGCAAATATAATGAGAGCCCCAAACTGGAACTAAAAGCTCCAGGTCATGTTGTAACAAGTGGAGCTTTTAGGTCACCTGTTTCTCTGTTTCCAGATTTGGATTTTCCCTTTAAGGGCCCAGTAGGTCACAGAATCTCAGCTAAAAAGCTATTTTCTTCAACAAATCCTACACAATATGTTAGTTGGTGGTTGACTTTTGCTATTTTGAGCACATTCATGAAAAATGGCTGCATGCATCGCTTTGACAAAGAACACACAAGATCATTTTGACCTCCTGGTGTCTTTTGTTTCAATATTCCTCAGATGCTTTCTGATTCTCTCAGTCAGAAACTCTCCAGCCGTGTTCCCAAACTGCAACAGCAGGTTTTTTACATGATATTTTTTGTTCAGCTGAGTCATCTTGGAAATTGCTTCAGACAACAATCAGTGAAAAGATTTTAAGTCTCCTCATTGAATAGAAAAAGATAGGGAAAGAGTCAGAGAAATAGCTTGAGTGGCAATGGAAAAAAATATTTTTATGACTAAGGTTAAGGAATTGCATGAAATTCCAGTTTTCAAATATCAAAGGACAGAAGGATACTTAGTTCCTTGGTATGAAATTGTCCTTTCCCTTAACAGCAGCAGTGATAATCTCTGGTTGACTATTTTCATTAAACTAACAGGACAAGGGATTTCTTGTAAGTGCATCAATCCGGGGAATAGTGATTCCTGTTTCTCTTCTTGTACATTTCCATAAAAATTATTTTAACTGTGCCTTGCATTATTGCCCAATTCTTTCTGATGTAAAATACCTTTCTACTTGTTACTGGAAGTTTGCTCCTTAAATTGACAACATTAGTGAGAGTTGACTGTACATTCTAACCTAATACAAAGTTCATCATGCAGCTCTATGTTTAGCATGCAACTTATTTTAAATTAAATACACAGTACATTAACAGGTGGTAGATGGAGTATGTGAGAAAGTTGTTGCCGAGCATGTTGTTTCATGTTGGATATCTGTTCAGCAACTTGGTCCTGTTCATGGTCAGGAGGCAATACAGTAGGGCAAAATTTGTCATGTGTAGCAGAGGACTGTACATTAATAGAGGATTTAGATTTTGTAAAGAGGGGCACACTGAGTACAAGAGTCATAAAGGCACAGAAAATAGGAGCAGGGGTAGGCCATTCAGCTCTTCAAGCCTGTTTACCATTCAATATGATTATGACGGATTATCCAACTGAGTACCCTGTTCCCACTTTCTCCTCATAACCTTTGATCACTTTACCCCAAAAACTATATCTAAATACTTGTTGAAAACATTCAATAGTTGGCCTAAAACACTTCCTGTGGCAGGGAATTCTACAGGTTCACGACTCTGGGTGAAGAAATGTCTCCTCATCTCAGCCTAGATGGTCTATCCGTATCCTTAGACCTGCCTCTAGAATCCCCGGCATCAGGAACATCCTCCCTGAGTCAAACAACAATTTGAACAAAGCAATGTTTAATTCATTACTACATTGCTTTATGCACTTTTGGGGACACTGTGAAGGAAAAAAAAGTAACAAGTACAGATTTACCAGGATGGCACTGCGGGATTATGGTTCTGAACAGAGATTTAAGATTCTGGGCCACTTCCGGTGGAGGAGCAGAGAAGACCAAAGAAAATTCAACAAAACTTAAATTTAACAAAAGCTGCACAGGTACTCCCACTCTGCTGTATCATTCTAAGACTCTATGATTGATAGCTAGGAAAAGATTATTTTCACTGGTTGAAGAGTCAGTGAAAAGGGGTTATCAATTTAGAATTGCCACTGAAGGAGATTTCCATACATGCTAAAAATGGTGAGACCATTTCCATAGCTGAGATAAAGCACATGGCAGATTTTAAGAAAAGATTAGAGAAAGCAAAGGATGGTACAAGCCAATAAAGGGATAAGTGAAGCGACAGAGTTGATTTTGATTGCTGTACCCAGCAGAGGCATGATTGGTTGAGTGGCCTCCTTCTGTGAAGGTCAAAATCCCACTAGATGACACCATTTGCCACTGGCATTCCTAGAAGAGTGCAGACATAAAAGGAATGATCACTGTAGAACTGACCGTTGTACTTGTGATTCTACCCCGCCATCTAACACAGAGAGAGTGGGGAACTGAATCTCAGCTCCGAAGGTGTAGTCAAAATGACATTGGGCAAAACTATATATTTTGACAGCACAGAAAAAGGTTGTTCAATCCAACATATCTGTGTTGGCTAAAACCAATGTCTAAATCACTGGAGTCATTGAGTGGACTGAAAATCAATCCCACCTGAAGTTCACTCATGAACAACATGTTCAAAATTATACTTACAGCTACACAAAGCAGGATTAAATAGGGCAAAGGACAAGTATCATAAACCTTATTTTTTAAGATTACAAATTTGTATAAAAATTCCATTCCAAGAATAATTTCAGTTCTGAAATGTCTTAACAAACTAGTGTCCAATTAAAGAGAATGAAGCCCAGGGGTACATTCACTGGTTGAGATTTACAGAACCATTAGTGGGATGCTGGCAGAACAATCGATTTCAATGATCTCTCGCTGCATCAAACTGCCAAAACCTGCATGTTTAAGATAAATTTATTCCTTTTTCATAATTGGAATGATTCACTTACTGTTGGAGCTGGAAGGAAAATTTACCAGCAATAATATTAAAAGCAGAATCTTTCTTAAGGTTTCCTGAATGCTGTACCCTTTTCCAACGAAAGCTAACGAAAAGAGCATGAATCAAAGGGATCATATTACAAGTGTGGACAAGATCTAGAAATTTATTCAAGGCCTAAATCTGTACTTCATTATGAAATGAAATTAGGGTCCACGGTCCCTGGTCACCAGACTCGAATATTTAACTGTTTCTCTTTCCATAGAAACAAAAATATTTTCATCAAATAAGTGGAGCTGCAGGACAAAAATCTTAAAATTCAGTCTATTAATCATGAACAAATGATGATTTTTTTTGCTGAAAAATAAATCACTCTTTCCTAACACAATCTGCAACAGCCGTCCAACTTGGGAAGTTAAGTCGTTCAACCAAGTGAAAAATGAGAATTAATAACTCAGTTGTCATCAGCTTCAAGATTAACATTATTTCTGAATTTTGCATAGAGTTAGACTTTAAGATTTGATAACACCTATTGAATTGCCTCCACATGGTCCTATTTAATCCTGTTTTGTATAACTGTGAATACGATACTGAACATCTTGTTCCTGACTGAACTTCAGGTGGCATTGATTTTCACTTTACCCAATGACTCCTTCTTTTTCTTTTCTTCTTTTTCTTTTCCTCTCTCCTTAGCCCCGGAGGCTAATCCTGGAGTACCAGCAAGTGCAAGCAGCAAGTCCAAGAGCAGTGAGGGCAATGAACCCCTGAACAGTGCATGGGCTGCAAGTCCCAGAGCAGCGAGGGCAGCGAGCCCCAGAACAGTGTGTGGGTTATGGGTCCTGGAGCAACGCGCGGGCTGCGAGTCCCAAGACAGCAAGGGCAGAGAGTCCCAGAGCAATGCCGGCAGTGACTCCAGAGCAGTGCAGGCAGCAAGTCCCAGGCTCAGACCAGCGCGGGGGGAGGCAGTCCTGAAACTTACCTTGATGCAGTTGAGTGCCAGTATGGAGCGGACTGGAGGCTTGGAGCGGAGCGGAGATGGCTCTTGGACAGGGGTCTGGCATGATCGGTCAGACCACGTGCAGTGGCCCTGTGCTGAGCTGCTACAATCTAATGTTTATTTGAAATTTTTTACCTGACTGTAATGTCAATCCTTTAACAATGCATTATTTCTGACATTTTTTTAACTCTGTAAAGTAATGCAACTACTTTATATTCCTCTCTTGTATCCAAGATTTGTACCTAGGTACTTGTACCTAAGATGATGCCATAAGAGGCAGATATTGTAAAAACTTTTCCTACAATGGAGTACATGTGACAATAAAGGATATTCTATTCTATTCTATTCTATGACTCCATTGATTTAGACATTGGTTATAGTCAACATAGGTATGATGGACTGAATAGACTCTTTTAGTGCTGCCAGACCTGAGTTTCTACAACAATTTTTGTTGTTGCTTTGGTTCAGATCTCTAGAATCTGCAGTTCATTGTTTTGGTATGGTCCATCTGCGTCAGGTGGATTATGGGTTAGTACTCAGTCATGCATCTCATTTGGCTTCATTTGAACTCAGTCTGAAAATAAACTTTTCACTACAACTTTGGAAGTTAGTGTTAAAACTGAGGCACTTTCTGTGTTTTTTGGTGAGATAAGAGCTGAAGGAGGCCATTTGATCCCCTGAGCCTGCTCCACCGTTCATTTACATCATGGCTGATCTGTTAGACTTTTAAATTTCACATTCCCATCTACCCCAATAAACTCTGATTTCTGCTGCCTAACAAGATTCTATTTCTGCCTTAATGACCCCACCTCCACTTCCTAAGCAGACAGTTCCAAAGTCACAGAACACTCAGAGAAAAAAAATTTCCTCATCTAGTTCCTAAAATCATGACCCCTAATTTTAAAACAGTGCTCTTAATTCTAGACTGATTCACAAGCAGAAACACACTTTCCATGTCCCTCTTTGACAAGACCATTCAGGATCTTACATACTTCAATTAAGTCAACCCTCACTCTTCCAAATTACAGTGGAAATAAGCCAACTCTGTCCAAACTATCCTCACAAGACAACTCACTCATTGCAAGTATCAATCTGCCAAATCTCCTCCTAATCACCTCCAATGCATTTACTTCCTTTCTTATGTAAGAAGACCAAATTTGCATACTGCATTCAAGACTGAAGCATAAAATCCTTTCTTTCATGTTCCATTTTTCTCATAATACAGGATTGCATTCCACTAAATGTTTTGATTATTTGCAGTAGTTACATATTACATTATTGTGATTCATACACTAGAATACTGAGAACCCTCTCAACCTCAGAATTCTGCAGTCATCTCCATTTAAGTAATATTCTGTTCTCTCATTGTTCATGCCAAAGTGAAAAACTTCACGTTTTCCCATTCCATCTACCAGATTGCTAATTCATGATTCTTATTTGAAGAACTAATGCAGACATGATGGGCTGAATTACCTCCTTACCTTGTGCATTGCAGTACTTCTGTGATTGTGAGATCTTTTTTCCACTCACTCAAGATATCTATTTCCCTTTGCAAACTCCTTACTTTTTCTTCAGAGTGTACTTTCCTAGAATTGTGTTGTCAGCAAATTTAGAAACTATGCCTTTGCTCCCCTCATCTAAGTTATTGTCGTCATTGTAAAATGTTAAGGCCCCAGAACAGACCCCTGTGGGACTCCAGTCATCACATCCTGCCATCATATCTCTTTATGTATACTTTGTATTTCTGCCAGCCAGCCAATCTTCTACCTATGACATGTACTACCCCCTACTCCATAAGATTTTACTTTTTGCAATAATCTGTGATCTAATACCTTAGTAAATGCCTGTGGAGAATTCAAGTGCTCCCCTTTATGCACAGCACGTATTATTCATTCAGGGACTGTTAATAATTTATTAGACCTGATTTCCCTTTCACAAACTCTGCTCGCCAGTCCCTTTTGCTTTTTCTTTCTTATTTCCCCCTTTGCTGCCCGCCCGCCCCTGAACTTTTAACTTCGTAAACTATCCGACTATCCGATATGAAGGGAATGGAGAATGGAGTCCAAGATCAGGCTGGCACGGGAGATGAGTCAGAGACCAGGCCAGCAGGAGAAGTGAGTCACGGATAAAACCCAGAGCAGGAGCAGAGCGGTCGTGGGCTGGAACCTGGAGCAGGAGCAGATTGAGATTGAGATTGAGCACCAGCCAGCCAGGCGGGTTGGGGCGGGGGCGGCAGTGGTGTTGGAGGCGAGGGGTGGTGGGTGCATAATGAGTCCTGGAGGTGAGCCCAGGACCGAGGGCAATGCGTGGAGGCAGCAAGGCCTCATGTTCTGAATCTTGGCGGGCATGGACTCAGTGGAAAAGAATATAATTTGAGTACTTTAAAGATGCTTTTCATTATCATTCTGGATTTTTAAAATTCTGTATTCCCATACTAGTCCATTTTTCTAATATTTCAATTCTGTAACAACACCTAAAGTATCTGTTCCCAGGTATCCTGTGCCTAAGATGGCACCAGGAGGCGACATTACAAACTTCTCATTGCACCTATTCAAGTGTATGTGACAATAAAGGCTATTCTATTCTAATTTTAATTCTAGGTGGCCGATAGTTCCTGTTTTCTGTCTCCCTCTCTTCTTGGATAGAAGGGTTATATTTGCCACTTTCCAGTCTGATGAAACATTTACTGAATCTAAGGAACCTTGGAAAGTTAACTCCAATACATCCACTAAATCATTAGCTGCATCTTTTAAGATGCTAAGTTGAAGTCCGTTTGGACCTGGAGACTAGTCAGCTCCATCAATTTGCTTAGTACCACTTTCCTAGTGATGAAATTTTACTGAACTACAAATTAAGTCTTTCAAAAGGGGAAGAGAACAGCAAAACAGGCTCGACTGTGATCTGATATAACAAGGTGTAGAGCTGGATGAACACAGCAGGCCAAGCAGCATCAGAGGACTGTGATCTCTTGTGATTGAAGAGATAACAAGGGGCTGAACACTCCCTACTCAACTGTAGAAACAATTGTGTTTTTCCCTTT
The DNA here is from genome assembly GCA_024137785.1 of Ginglymostoma cirratum. NCBI lineage: Eukaryota > Metazoa > Chordata > Chondrichthyes > Orectolobiformes > Ginglymostomatidae > Ginglymostoma > Ginglymostoma cirratum. The sequence goes on along the minus strand of JAHRHZ010000045.1, from coordinate 13,431,045 downwards.
GCAGAACATAGAAGGACACGCATTAAAAAATTCAGATTCAATTCTACTGGTATACGCTAGTGGGGCTGAATGTTTTTCTGTGTACCAGTCTGGTTTCAAGCATTGTGCTCTATGAAGGTCACTGTTGAAAAACTATTCCCTGTTGACACTGTTGTGCAGGTAAAGGAAGACTGGACAAAAGGAAGCTGGACACCCAAAAGACTCTTTCTCAGCCTGATTGCTGGAATTCAATTACAGTTGATAGGTGTCCAAACTATAGAATCTTATTCAATTTGCAAAACTCATGATTGTGAAACAGACTACTCAACTACAAATGTCAATACGAATAGCAACATCCACCACAACAGTTGCAACATGAACTGTCCACTATACAAAAACAATTCAGAGATTTGCCTACAGTAATTTTTCTGAAGAAGGGTCCCAACCTGAACTGTCAGCTTTCCTGCTCCTCTGATGCTGCCTGGCCTGCTGTGTTCCTCCAGCTCTACACTGTGTTATCTCTGACTCCAGCATCGGCAGTTCTTACTATCTCTCAGAGATTTAGCTGACTATTTTTTTAACCTTTATCTTTTGGGTCAATTTCACAACTGTATCATGTGCTGGCAGCTGATGCAGCAAACACACTGCATGTGCAGCAAGCAGTCAGCCATACCTCAGTGTCTTGGGGTGGGCAGGGAAGGGGTGTGCAGTTCTCAATGAAGTCCACAAAGGCACCTATCAGTCGGGGGGCTCCTGGCACCTCCTTCCTTCCACAATAAAACCTCAGCATGATTTTCACCAAGCCACTCTTTCTTAAGTTAATTAATCATCTAAAATAAAAGCAAAGTAGTGCAGATGCTGGGAATTTGAAATAAAAACAAAACGTGCGAGAGAAACTCAGCAGATCTGACAACATCTGTAAAGAGAGAAACAGAGTTAACATATCGAGTCTGATATGATTCTTCTTAATTAATCATCTCAGTTCAGTTCAGTTTGATATGTGTTGTCCCGCACAATGGGTGTTGAACTTTCAAAAATAAATGAGAACGTAAATAAGCCAAAACTTTCTGACTCAAAATGCTGAGGGTAAAGTACTTTGTTGCAGTCAATGCAGTTAGAAGTTGCATGTATTAGAGTAATAGAGAGATTCGTAGAGACAGACAGCATACAAACAGGTCCTTCAGCCTACCATGTCTATGATGAACAACAAACACCAAACTGCACAAATCCCATTTACCTCACTTGGTCCATAACCTACAGTGCCCTGGCATTTTAAGTACTCATCCAGATGTTTCTTAAATGTTGTGAGAGTACCTGCCCCCACCATCTTCTCAGGCAGCACATTCCATATTTCTACCACCCTCTGCGTGAAAAAAACATTTTCTCAGATCTCCTCTAAACCACCTACACACTGCTCACCTTAAACTTATGCTCCCTGGTCTTAGACACATTTGCCATGGGGAAAGATTCTCATGATCTACTCTGTCTATGCCTCTCATCATCTTACATATTGCAATCAGATACTCTGTCAACCTCCTCTGCTCCAAGGAAAACAAACCTTGCTTATCTGGTCTGTCTTCAGATCTGAGACTTTTCATCCCAGGCACCATCTGGTGAATCTCCTCTGCACTGTCTCTAGTGCAGTCACAATTTTCCAATAGTGTGGTGACCATAACTGCACGCAGCATTCCATCTGTGGCCTGATCAATATTATATATCGTTCACCATTTTGTCATACATAACAATGTTTACTATATATCAAGATAATTCATTGTCTGCAATGATTGGAGTCACTGTAATAAGATAAGGTGCCACATACATTCCAGCTTAACTGTGACTTTAACGAATGGAAGGCTAAAGGATTGTGATGAAGAAAATTAGGTGATGGCAGGAGGATCAGTCATCAAAATACACAGGTTTAAAATAGTTGCTGAAGTACTAAAAGGCAGAAAGTGAGAATTTTTTTCAGTGTAGCACATTTCTGTTATCTGAGGTATATGGCCTGAAACGGCAGTGGAAGTAGAACTAGAATTCCTACAGTGTGGAAACAGGCCCTTCAGCCCAACAAGTCCACACTGACCCTTGGAGCATCCCACCCAGACCCATCCCCCTAAACACTATGGGCAATTTAGCATGGCCAATCCACCTAGCCTGCACATCTTTGGACTGTGGGAGGAAACCAGCGCACCAGGAGAAAACCCACACAGACACAGGGAGAATGTGCAAACTCCACACAGACAGTCACCTGGGGCTGGAATCAAACCCGGGTCCCTGGCATTGTGAGGCTGCAGTGCTAACCACTGAGCCACCGTGCCACCCTAAAGTAGTTGCAACAATAAATTGAAAAAGAAAGGTGTAGAGCTGGATGAACACAGCAGGCCAAGCAGCATCAGAGG
>JAHRHZ010000045.1:13287656-13423670 GCA_024137785.1 Ginglymostoma cirratum | reverse complement strand
GGGCCTAAACCCTTCATCAGAAATGGACGGTTTAGGCCCGAAACGTCAAGTTTTCCTGCTCCTATGATGCTGCTTGACCTAATTACAAGAGTACTACATTAACCCTAAAGTGCTTTGGGGAGTCATGAGCGTGAGGAAGGTGCTGAATAGGTGCAAATTTTCTTTTTTTCCTCCTAAAAAGATAACGTGAATAATGAGTATTAGAAACAATAAGTAGTTCTTTAGAGACTGGAAAAATTAAGGTTTATAGTGAGAGGGTGGATAGATAGAATTAATCAATGGAAAAGCAGTCGTGCTAATTGGGCATAATGGTCTTAAGAGTTTCAACAGAACAGCAGCAATTTACAAACTCTCCAATATGGCTGAGATATAGAAACCATGGAAAAAATGTGTAAAATGATGTTACAAAGATAAGCAACTGATAACATGTTCTACAAAATGCTAAACAATCAGAAGAAATCATTTCCTACCCAATGTTAAATTCCTCTGTGCACCTGGACAATAAATGGCATATTAATGACACTATTTTTGGAAGTATTTCAGACATAGTTCAGTGCCTTAGGGGACAGGTGATATCTTTCCACAGTAAAGTATCTAAGGAGGTGCTGATCCTGCAATGCTGCAAGCTACAAAAATTCGAGTTGTCAAATGTTCTATCAGAGACCTATGTTGAAAATATTATTTTCAATCTGGATTGTTAGTGTTCACAACAGAATGGTTCCCAACCAATACTCCAAAGCTCTGTGCTGCATTGAGTAGATGACAACTAAATCTGCCTTTTATTCTCAACCAGCAACATACTTTAATCCCAAAATCCAATGGTCTGCCTCCCACTGTTTGACTGCAATGTGTTCATTCCATCTTTGAATATGATTGTAAAGCAGTAAATCAGTGCTAACCTGCTGTACGTTATGGGCTTTTCAGACTTCTGGCAGTCTCAATCCAGTTTACAGAAAATTACAAGCTACTAAACTTCTGCTCAGCATTAAACGACAATTTCATTCCAAAATATTGTAAGGATGGTGGAAATGATAAACCTGCTGTCACTGGAGTCCTCAGAAATAGGGACTAGAGCATCCTGTTTCTGGAAAGTAGCAGAAGCTTTGTTCTCTCCTTCACATTATAACCTGGAAGTGTTAGATGCCGATACCTGAAACAGGAGACTGGCTTCATAGGTATAGCGTTGTACTTTTTTGAAATAATATATATAACATTCACCTAAAGCTGCCATACAGAGCAACACCAGTAAATGAAACTGTAAGAAAAAGCAGGAAACTGAAATAACTCCATAGAGGCCAGTATCCCATCCCTAAGTCACCCTTTATGTACACGTGGATAATCCTTGACTCTGATCCAGCTTCTTAAGAGCCAGATCTCAGAGTGAACAGAACCTCTGACACTCCTGTTTATATCTGTCAGTCAGGGCTCACTGATGGACTAGATCAACAGCCCCAATCAAGGATCTCATATTCTATGAGGCCCACCCGGCTGACAGTGTTACAATCACTGTATCCCACCAAGTTCGAGGACATAGGCCAGTTCTTTATTTAGCAGCTCCTCCAGGGGCATTTTAGCGCTGGATCAGATTCCTCCAACTCTCACTCTGATAACAGACAGTAGATTGCCTCTTGTGCCTGGAGCATTTTGGAAGAAATTCATTCATCTCTTCAAGCGGCAAAGATGTCGAAGTGGCAACATCCACCATGTCCATCTCAGATTCTGACGTATTTTCGATGCTTGACAGAGAGGGAGAGCCCATGGGCTCCTGAACAGTTGGAAAGGCTGTCGAAGAGCCGGGCACAGTTTACAGCCGCATTTGCGAGTTTGCAGCTTTCATATGATCCAGGTGCTTGTTAAGTCCATCGCACTTACTCGAACTTTATACATGTGACCTCACATTGACCATGACTCTTACCCATGCAGGGCCATTCCTGTGGTTCCTACACCAAACTTCGTCCCCTGAAGTAAACTGTCTCTCTTGCTTAGCAGAGTCTTGTGTCTGGCACTGGCATTGCTGTGCTGTTTCACTGCCCCCTCTCCCCACAAGGCCCAGGAAGATCTGAGTTAACCTGGTGCGGAGTCTTCTGGAGTTATCCCTGTAGCTGCATGTGGGGTGGTCCTACAATCAAATAGGAGCTGGGACAGTTTGGTATCTAGTGAAGCTGTAGGCTGTTTCTTTAAGCCTGCCTTCAGAGTTTGGACTGTTCTTTCTGCCAAACCATTAGATGATGGATGGTATGAGCTATCCTTATACGACCAATATCATTTGACTTTAGGAAATACTCAAATTCCCTGCTGGTAAGCGATGGCCCATTATCTGTGACCAACACTTCCAGGAGTCCATGAATTGCAAAAGATACTCACAGTATTTTTATCACCATCCCTGTGTTTGACGATGAGCTCTATGTACATCCAGCCACTTTGATTGGGCATACACAATGATTAAGGACATTGAGCCTATGCAAGCCCATGTATGGATGAGGTATAACTGAGTCCAGAGTTTACCAGGCCATTCCCACGAATGTTAAGAAGCTGCTGGCAGTAGTTTATGTCCTTTTCGGCACTTTGGGCACTACTACACCAACGCGGCTATGTCTGCATCCAATCCTGGTCACCAAAAATAGTTCTCACCAATATCTTCATTTTGGAACCCCATTAATGACTCTGGTGGAGCTCAGCCAGTATCTGGCAGCGACATTTGCTTGGGATAATCACTCTTGCTCCCCATAACAATATACTGTCCTCCACTGGGATCTGGCCTCTCTGAGTCCAAAAGAGTTTCAGTTCTGGTTGTGAAAGCCTTTTGGTTTCCCTTATCACCACCAGCTGTTTCAGTTTTGCCAGGACCAGATCCTTCTGCATCCAAAGTCTGATATTGTCAGCTGTTCTTGGAAGTGTGTATCTGCCAGTGGGAGGCAGCTCTAGGCATCCATGTTTGTTATTTGGCCTCCCAGACAGTGTTCCAACTTGTAATAATATGCACTTAGTATTAGAACCCACCACTGAATTTGGCCTGAAGCTATGGACGGCCACTGCCTTGTCCTCTTTAAGTAAACCTAGCAGGGGTTTGTTGTCCATTATTATTACAAACTTACGTCCGTAAATGTATTGGTGGAACTTCCTGACTCCAAATATAACCATCAAACCTTCCTTCTCTATCTGGGTGCGTTTACGCTCTACATTAACCAAAGTCCTGGATGCTTACACTATTGGCCGTTCTTCTCCATTGGGCTACCTATGAGATAATAATACCCTGATGTCGTACGGGGAGGGATTGCATGTCAATAGCAGATCTCACTTGGGATTACGGTGTGCCAATACCTTAGAGGGTGATAGCTGTTAGTTCACTTCCCTGAAAGCCATAGCTTGCCAACACGACCAATTCCAGGGCTGACCCTTTTTTAAGAGATAATGTAAAGGTGCCAGGATGGAGGCCAGGTTATGTATGGACTTTGCATCATAATTCACCAGCCCAAGGAAAGACCTAAGCCCTGGTACAGACATGGGAAGTGGGGCACCTTTGATCGCTCTTACTTTATCTTCTAATGGGTGTAATGGGTGTATTATCGATTTTGTAGCCCAAGTAGGTCATTTGGGACTCGTGGACCAGACATCTTTTCTCTCTAAGACATATAGCTGCCTGGGAGAAATGTCCTTAGACTACGTCCAAGTTCTCTAAGTACTCCTTCTTGATCTTCTGTTATTAGCACATCATCTAGATAAATGGAGACATGGGTAGGCCTAGGAAAATGCTGTCCATCATCCACTGAAAAATTGCACAGGCTGATGATACCCCACAGGGCAGTCTTGTATATTGGTACAAACCCTTATGGGTATTAATTGTAGCACACTTCTGGACTAACTGCACTAACTGCAATTGCACATTTGCATGGCTCATGTCCAGCTTTGTGAAGGACAGTCCACCTGCCAGCTTTGAGTGTAAGTCCTCCATGCGAGGGATTGGGTATTAATCCAGCTGCAGAAAGTTTATTTACAATCCCCACAAAGGCAAAGTGACCCGTCGGGCTTCACAATCAGTGTGACCGGTGCTGCCCATTCCGCAAACTGGTTTGATGACTCCTTCGCTCTCCAGCCTCCTGATTTCCCATACAGTAAATGGCACTGGGGGGACCTTGCAGTATCACAGAATTGTTTCCTGGTCGACATGCAAGGTGGTCTTAACTCAGTTGATAGTCCCTAAACTTTTCTGAAAAACCTCCGGGTATTTAATTAGGACTTCACTAAGGTAGATAGTTTGTAAACAAAAAACGTTGAGCTGACTCAAGTGAGTCTTTCTCAATCAGTTTTGCTCAATCAAGCTTGGCCTGAGCCCTTTACTACAATCAGTGGTCACTGAACCAGCTGCTTCTCATATGAGACCAGAACCAAAGTTATACCCTTAATCTGTAAAAGTTTCCCGATATAAGTTTTCAGTCCAGCCAAAGTCTTGCACAAACCTAAGGGTTTGAATCCAGAGCAATTTTGTTAAAGACCGGTTCTGTGATCATTGAAACAGCTGCACTATTATTGACCTCCATTAGAACTGGGTGACCATTTAACCAGATGTTTATTTTGATTGGTTCTGATTTGGATACTGCTGAACAATTTAGCTGTTCCAAACCAGATGTGGATGGACTTTCCAGAGTGTGCACTCTCCTGAATATTGGCCATGAGTTCCATTACTCTATTGAGGTCTGGTGGGATTCTTTTGTTGTCTCGAGTCCACATACTGGCAGCAACTGCAATGACTTGCTAGCCCGGAACCTGAAGAAAATTTTAAATGTTTGGTCGAGGCTTGGCTTCATTTTGGGGTTTTGCTGTGGACTAACCTAGAGTCCCTCTGTTCAGGATATATCCTGAGTGATGCTTTGCAATTGCTTTTACTCAAGTGGTGATCCCCAAACACAGTCAGACTGGTAAGGGTGGAATTGGAATATCCTGCCACTCATATGCTCTACTTGCTGCATTTTCCAATGATAAAGCCAGTTGTCATACCTATTTGAAGTCCAGTTGAGCTTCAGCTACTCAACGCTTTTTTACGGTTACATCATTAATCCCATCTCATTAAAGGTTAAACCAAGATTACATGCATCTTCCAGTCATCTTAACCTAGTCAAAAATCCCAATATGGATTTCCCTGGTTCTCAAGTTGCCAAGTAACACTGACAGCATCTCATAATTATAGGAGGCTTGGGTTGTAACTAAATTCCTTAACTAAATCTGTCAACTCTTGGAAGGTTTTGGTGTTTGATACCTTAGGGAAAGTCAGTCTCCTAATAACTGAAAAAGCTGCAGATCAACAAGCTGTCAAGAAAATTACTTGTTGCTTTACGTCTGCCCTAACGTCATTTGCTCAGAAAACATAATGCATTCTTTCCACATACTGACAGACAGTCTCTGATGGGAGGATCATATGAGTAAGCTTCCTAAATAATGGCATGATGCCAGAAATGCTTACCCAACTCAAAGATAAATGTTGTGAGTGAATTTCTTCGGGAGTGTGCTTTTCTGTCGTCATCCCATTGAAATAAGATCACAGAGGCCGGTATCGCATCACCAAGTCACCTCTTATTTACACATGGAGAGTCCTTGACACTAATCCAGCTCCTTCAGATCCAACTCTCAGATTAAAAAGAACCTCTGACACGCCTGTTTATATCAGTCAGCCAGGACTCCATGACCGAGCAAGTTAATAGCCCCAACCAGGGAATTCATACTCTATGAGGTCCACCTAACTGACCTCGTTACAATCACTTCAGAAACTGAAATGATTTTTTTGATAAAGAATCCATATTCTTTGCTTGAGCAGATTTTTAGCTCTTGCACTGGAATATCCTCCCACTCACGTGCTCTAGCTGTTTCTAAGACCCAAAAACCTAACACCCAGCCAAGAACTTCACAAAGGGCAACTTTTGCCTCAACAGACTTAGGAATTTTCAAAGAAATGTAAGTTACAATGTATTCTGTGGTAAAATTTTGTTCATCTAATGAAATTTTATTGCCAAGCTTCTGTTCCTATTTGACGTGGACAGAATGGTCATAGTTAGCTAAAAGCAGAAGGTAAAAGATTCTGGTGCAGCAGCTGCTAATCTACCTTTGATATTTTAAAAACATATCTGTTTATGGCATTACTAGCTAGGCAAGCGTTTATTGCCTATCCCTAATTACCCACAGGATAATTAAGAGACAACCGCATTACTGTGGGTCTAGCATCACATGTCAGTCAAATTAGGTAAGGATAACAGATTTCCTTCCACATAGGACATAAATGAACCAGGTGTTTTCACCATTAGGCTAAGTTTTATTCCAGATTTTTATTGGATTCAAATTTAACCATCTGCCATAGTGGGAATTAAACACATGTCCCCAGGACTTAGCCAGGGATTCTGTATTACGAAGCCAGGGACATTATCTCTGCACCAACACCTCCCCACAATTGTGTTTCTGTTATTGGCTGTAGTTCTAGCAATGCAAATTGTTATAAAAGCAGGTTACATAATGATACTGTAAATGCCTCATTTTACACCAATCAACTGTGAAGGTGAATGATTTGAGACCAGGGCTACTTCAAGCCTACAATTTCAGGTCAGGTCAGTCAATTCACCTACCTTCTTTCATCGTGGGGAATCTCGCTTGTCAAAAACACCATAAAAATTGTACAAGTATATTGCATGCTATTTTCCCTCAAGCCATGTCCCTGACAGACTCTTCAAACCTCCAGACTATTCCACTGGCCCTCCTTGCTCTGTCATTTTAGCAATACCTCCTTCCACCATTCTGAGCTCACTGTTCAGCTTCTAGATACAAGACAAATGTGTTGGAAAATATTTTGGCTTAAAATTCCTTCAAATTTCTGATTATAAGACAATCTATTGGAGGTGAAGTTCTGAACTAAGGATTTCTGACCCTCATTTGTGCTCATACCTTAGAAAGTTCTAAAGTAATTGAGGGCCTTAGGCTGTGTCAGCACATCTCCCGAATGCAATAAATATTCTGGATGAATTGATGTGTCTAATTAGCCTTTTATTAAATGCCATGCACAAGCTGTGACAGAATATACACAGATAAAGTCTGGAGTCAATAGCACCAATATAGAAAAAACACCCATCTCCCAGCAGGTGAAATGTCCAAGCAAATGTGAAGCAAATTAAATCAGATGAAGACAGTCACTGAGCCTGTGTGAAATCAGTCATCTAGATAAGTTTACATCCATCCATCACACATTACAAGCATCTTTTAATTAAGTCCAAATTTTGATTCCTAACTAGCTCACATGGAAACCATTCCAAGTACAAAATGCATGAACTGTTGCAAATTGTTCTTTAATTTATCTCTTCCTGTTTTGACACTGTGATATTTCGTCCTGTGAGCCCATAAACTTGAATTCATCCAAAACTCTTTTGCCCTCTTCTAAGTTCTAAAAGATTCCATTTACCAATGTACATTGGGTCCCCATAAATGTTTGATTTTAAAATTCTGTTTTTGCTTTCAAATCCTTTGTAGCTTTGCATCCCACACTCTCCATGACCTTCTTCAACCCTACAAGTTTCTGAGATTTCTGCTTTCCTCCAATTCTGGATTTTAATCAGTCCTTATTGATGCCAAGTCTCAACACCTCAAATTCTCAAAATGGACCTGATGCCAGAAACATTTTAAAAAGGCCAACGTATACCTTGGCAAGCACTGTCAGTCTGCAGCAGCCCGGCGCGGTTCCTGACCTTTGTCCTGTAAATAGCAGAAATCAAAAATTAGCACCTCCCTTTGCAGACAGAGGCATGGAGATCTTGGTGAATAGGGAGTTGCAGAAGTTGGATTTTGCCTTTTCCCAGGACCATCAGTGGGGCCATGATATCAGACAATACCAGCCTGATTTGACCCTGGCTACCATCCAGTTGGTGCAGTCTCAGCCATCTTGGAGGACTGAACAGCTGTGCAGGAAGAAGGTTAATGATCTTCTTTACTCTGCCAGTTTAAGTTCCACCATTTTCACTATGGAATCTCACACTCATTCTATCTCTGTTCCTGCACCACCTCCCATCTAACATTCTTTCTGTTATCTGCAACATCTTCCTCCACCCACTATCACTCATGCCAAACTCCACAAGCATGAATCCTGTATTTCCTCTGTGCTGCCTACTCACTCGCTTGGAACATCTCCCCAGCTGCACCAAAAGTAACCGCTGTGCCATACACTTTCCTCTCCCTTAAAACCTGTCTCTCTCTCATTTCAGGAGGAAAACAGCCGGCAATAGGGTGGAAAGAATGAAGATGGGTGGCATACTGCCTGATAATGGGGTCTCCTCATCCTTTATGAGGCAACGATCCTAACTCTGACTACCCTGAGTGGCTGACTGACTGTGGTCAAACCTATGGCCTGGCATCAGAGGCTGCCTTTGACTTACTGTGCCAGGACTCCCTTTTACAAAAGCTTCCTCCCTTGATTTGACTGAGGTCTGATGACAACCATGCCAAGCTTCCAAGCTTGTGTCTGTCCTAAACAACATTGCAGCACAGCAGTCTATGAGCTGGATGCCTGTTCCTGAGTGCAAAATATCCTCGTCGCTGCATTGTAATGATAGTTGTGGCTGTGCTCCACGTTGCAGCAGTAAAATGTACAAGTGTACTATAAGTGGCTCAGGGATGTTCCTTGAGGATTCTTAGTGGTTTGGCACATGTCAGATGCCACAGTTCATGGATGGGGAGGAGGCATAGCTTGTGCCTACGGAGGGTGCCCTGAGATGCTTGTGTCTGATGTTCAGCATGGAAGTCCTTTGGTGCAAACGGTGAGCTGTATTAATACAGGTCTGAACCTCACATCATGGATTTGTGACATCCACTTTGCCTGTGGTGGGATGGTACAATAGACAGTTGCATATTTATGAGGCAAGATTTGCAGTTAATAAGGTTGTTAACAAGCAAACACCACCCCTCCCCCCAACATGCAACTCACTGCTGTCCAGTGAGAATCCTGCCTCGATGCCTGCAACTGTTATAAGATGCAGTGAGTTGTTTCTGACCTGAATTCTCACAAGATTCTGCCACATTTCCCACCATTGCCCACATTATTCAGGCCCATTTGAGATTCTGTCCTGTTTTTGAATCATCATGACCATTTCAATGGAGGATGTAACCAGGGAAAGAATGGGCAAACGTACCAATCAAATACATTTACTCGGCACTGTTTCTCAGTTTGGTAATAAGTACACCCGGTAAAGTTTACTAACATAAAGTAAAACATGATCTGAATGCCCAGATAAAGATTGAGGCCCAGAGGTTTGGTTTTATATCATCTGGTTTTGTCAGGTCTCTGAATGGATGAATTTCTTGTCTTTGCTTCCTTTGATTCCATCTTTCCCAAAACTGAGTGAATATGTATCTTTCCATGGCACATGGAACCTTGATGGGGTCAATGCTATGACAATCGTCCGTGGGAATCATGTCTCAATATGCGAGAAAAAATGTCAGGTGTTTTATTTCTACTACACAGTTAATGGAAAGCTCTGGCATGCTCATGTCTGAAACCTGATGATGATTAGAATCTTGCCAGACTAATGAGTGTGAGCTCTCTCCCTTTTTCCTCACAGATAGTTTTAGTCAACCTGTTCACATCTGTTCTGTCACACCTTTGAAGCAGGCAGGATTTGAACCCAGACTGCCCATTTCAGAGGCAGGGACACTACAAATGCTCCACAAGAGACTTCCCTCTAGCTTACAAAGGACACAATTTGTCTGCCTCTCTCCACCTATCCTCTCCTCTATCCATCCTCTATCCGCCTCCCCCTCTCTCCCTATTTATTTCAGAACCCTCTTCCCCTCCCCCATTTCTGATGAAGGGTTTAGGCCCGAAACGTCAAGTTTTCCTGCTCCTTTAATGCTGCTTGACCTGCTGTGTTCATCCAGCCCCATGCTTGTTATCTCTATAAATGAACAATCCCCCTTGGTTCTTAGGGCCATTGCGAACACCATCAGTCCTGATTGCTTTGGAAACATTCTTGAAAAGAGAATAAGATGCAGATCAGGACTAAAGTCTCTTAGATGTAAGGAAACACTCAAATGACTATTTTTTCATTGAAGTAAAAATAGACTTAGGGGGATATGATCCAGATTTGTGAAACCAATGACAGTGCTGGAAGATGAATAACTTGGAAAATTAAAGCAGTCCAGGATCAATAGATTTTTGCTGGGTGATGGTATCAAGGAATCTGAAACAAAGATAATCAAATCGAGTTGAGGTACAGATCAGTTATGATCTAACTGAGTGGACTTAATAGGCTGAATTGCTTTCTCCTGTACCTATGCCTGTACAACAAGAAGATAAGTGCTGAGATTTTATATTTTCGAGTTCCTGGCACAGATAGGATTGAAGAATCAAATGTCTGGCAACCTTCCATTCTGAGACTTAATTAAACTGGTGCCGTCATTCCAAACTCTAGACTTTAAATTTCGAGCTAATGAAATTAATGGCCTGAAAATTGTGGTTTGTAAGGGTAGAACTTTATAATACATGCTGAATAGAAAATCCTCGCATCAATTAAGAGAACATAAATTTACCTGGAGTAAAACCTGGATGAAAATATTTTTCCCAGAGTAATGAATGTATCGAACAGTTTCAAATAAAGGAAATAATGGCACATCAATTTGCACCAATAACGAAAAGTTCTGGAGAAATAGCTAAGAATATCTGTAGATGAAGATAATTAATTTGTGTGGCACAACAGGCCCTGATATGTACACAGGCAGGTTTTGTGATCGAGGTTCAGAAGTAAAAATACTCCAATAATGAGCACAGTGTTTTCCACATACTCATGATGGTCACACTGGTACAACACCTAACACATTTTGAAGCAGTGTATCTGTTACTTGGACTGAACAGCAAGAGGATTATGACATAACCCAATGAAAACGAGCAACACTGTTGTTGCATCTCTGGAAATATATCCTTGTGTGACACGGTGGGAGGTAACTGTAAACTAACCTAAAGTAAGATCAGGCTGGATGTAGGACAGGTAGATAATCAGATCCTGTTTAGTTTCTTTTCAGCAAATTAGGTTCGGGTTACCCCTAGTTTCTCCAGGAAATGTAGTTAGTGGGTTGTGAAAAAGAGATGCTTAAAGAATTACGTGATTAAAGGGTCCAAATAAAAAATCCTGGATGCCTTGGAGGTTACTGTCACCTCTAAATTCCCTCCAATGTAGAATAAAGTGGAATTATGACAATTTAACATTGACTGTTTTGTTGCAGTTCAAATATTACTAATATTTTGATTCATAAATGGATTTTTTAATGATGTTTGCAAATATTAACTAAAATACTTCAAGTTCTTGAAGGATTTGGGGCTACATCTGTTAGAAATACCTATTGTATGCTTCCAAAGCCATTGTTAAATTGTCTTTGTAATCCAGTTGTTCTTTTTGAAAGTTCCTGTGAAGTGCATCAATATGGGTTTAAAAAGGTGAGGCACTGGGTGCGCCAATTCATGAGAGTTCATATTTAAACCAAAATTTTGGGCTTTCGTTCTTTACATGAAGCAGGGTAAACACATTGGAATGGGTATGGTGCGGCAAGCAAAACTCCAGGAACTGTGTAGGAGATGGATGGTGTAACAGAGAGGAATCTTATTGCAGGTATGGACTATGACAGACCTCATAGCTTCCCTTTACCTTTTCCACCCTCTGGTTTGTCACTCTTGAGATTCCAAGCAAAGGACAGGGAAATGTTAAAAGCCAGTCGTAGGCTGAATGGCCTCCTTTTGTTCTACTAAATACAATTTCTGTGTTGGCTCTTTTAAAAAAATTCCAGTCTAACAGTCTCAATCCCAACTTTTCTCAAAAGCCCTACTAGCTGCTCCTTTTCAAGTCTGCATTCACTTCTGATTTAAAGGTTACAAATAAATGTGTTTCCAAAACCCTTTCGAAAATAGAACTTACATTTATTGAAATAGTATTGTTCGTTAACTCAGGAATTTTGCTTTACTTTTACCGTTGTGTGGCCACAGATATAATATAGGACATGCAGCCAAACTTACACAGTGAGATCCCATTAACAACAATGTGACAATGACCAGATAATGTTTCCTTCAGTGATGTTGGTAAGAAATAAATATTGGTAAGAGATAACTTGTTTTGTGTTTCATGAGTTCTTTCATGGGATATGACCATCACTGACTAGGCCAAAATTTATTGCACATCCCCAATTGCCCTTGATTCACTGGAATCAAATTCACCAGAGAGGAGGAGAAGAACAACAGCTCCCATTCCTGTATGTCATGGTAGAGCGCAGGACAAATGGGGAATTCCAAATGAAAGTACACAGAAAAGCCACACACACTGACCAAGTACTGAACTTCAACAGTAACCATCCTAACACACACAAACGAAGCTGCGTGCGAACATTATTTAAATGGCAACAACACACTGCAGCAGCACAGAACTATGCCAAGAAGAAGAAGGGCACCTCTTCCAGGTGTTCAAGGACAATGGATATCCAAAAAACTGGGTCAGAAGATGCCTATTACACGAACAACACCAGGAAGATGCTACATGCCCCAACACACTCATCACGCTACCTTACATCAGGAACACATTGGAACTAACCACAAGATTCCTATGACCACTGGGCATGACAGTAGCACACAAACCTACATCAACCCTATGACAACTGCTCACCCGAACCAAAGACCCACTACCCACTATGGACAGGATCAATGTCATATACAAGATTCCCTGCAGAGACTGTGACAAACGCTACATCGAACAAACAGGAAGGAAATTAACACCGAGGGTACACGAACACCAACTGGCTACAAAAAGATATGACCAATACTCACTCATCTCTATCCACATGGATAAGGAGAACCACCAAATCGATTGGGACATCACTAAGATCCTGGGACAAGCAAAGCAGAGACAGGCACGGGAGTTCCTAGAAGCCTGGTGCTCCACGAAGAAAGCCATCAGTAAACACATAGAACTCGACCCCACATACACTCCATTGCGAAGGAAAAACGGAAGTGAGGTAACCCAGCTCAATGGACTCCAGAGTTTAAAAACTAGGTGGTAAAACACAACAGCGCTTCATCGGAGGCTGCACTGATGATGTTACCCAGCAGGGTAATGAAACGTCTGTGGAACAACAACGAACCAGCTCAGCGAGCCAACCAACCTTAACATCCATAACCCGAGCTACAAATCTACTCCAAAACCTTAGATATGGTCTAAATGGCCAATAGTACTGTTATAAACAGAGTTCCAGGATTTTGACTCAGCCACAGTGAAGGAGCTGCCACATCAGGATGGTGTGTGGCATGGAGGGAAACTTGCAAGTGGTAGCTCTCCCATACACCTACTGCTCTTGTCCTTCTAGGTGGTGGAGGTCACAGGTTTCAAAGGTACAGTTGGAGGATCCTTGCTCTTCTTTTCTTCTTCAAACTAGTGCCATGGGATCATAACAATATAAGAACTTAAGCACATCTCTTAATTACCCCTATAGTTCTTTTATTTGTAATAATAGCATTAAAGTCCTTTGAATGGAAATAAAACATTTTACATTTAAATGCAATGCTAAGCTATTCACTCTAGGAAGGTTTCTGGTTCATTCCTCAGTCTGTACCCAATCTCAAAGGTTGAACAGCTGAAACAACTCTCATCGTTCTTTAGTTAAAGAGAATTCTTCTTCACGTTATTACACAAGGGACCTTATTCTATACAAGTCATCGCAGGTGTGGACAGAAGTGGGTTTGGCTACAAACACTCCCTAAGCTCAAAACTGAGCAAAGTATCAGTGGATCACTGTCATCAAAAAAGGGAAAACGAAGAAAATCATGGGCATTTTAAAAGATATGAATATGCACAGAGGTGAAACACATTTGCACAATTAAAGTAAACTTATGTTCTTCTCACCTAGGAGGGAAGAAGAAAAGCCTGAAATCCAAGAGTAAAAATAAAAATCACTCCAGAAAATGGGCAACAAACCAATCAATATTAAATAAAAACAGATTAGCTTTCCATTGTCAATTCCGACTTTGGCATCAGGCATATACCAGCCATCTGCACCCTCATGGCACATCTCTGATCTGCATACAATATGGTTTTGCACTTCCATGCTGCACTTTGAAGCATACCAGTACCTATCATTGTAATACTGCTGCCACAACACCTTGCACACAGGACGGGCATCCACATCATAGATTCAAAAGATGCAACTCACATCTCCTCGCTCACACTCTTGGTGCTCACCTACTTTGTGTCTGCTTGGATGCTCGCAGCATCACTGCTTTTCCTTGTCTTAGCATACCTTACCTTTATATACCACCTCAGCTTGAGTTTAAAGGCTCACTGTACTTTTGTCTTGCCTTGCCATTTAGTGCAGGCACAAGCCAGACAGTCGATTGTGGTTGTCAGCAGTGATCAGTCAAGTGGAAAGACAAGTTGATGTACTTCACTGTGCTACATCAATCTCATGCCTGCAGTATGTGCCATCAACTTACATAGCAAACACAGAATGTGCCTCAACCAAATAGCCTTGTCTCAAAGTCTAAAGGGAATAGTCTTCAGTCAAGACAAGGGAGACAGCCCACAGTCAGGAGGTTCCAGCACAGTGAAAGGCAACATCCACTCTCAGTCAATGGGTTTGGACATGGTCAGTCAGCTGTTTTGGGAAGTCAGGTTCATGGGGTCTATGTCATAAAACTCAAGGGAGTGGGGCACCTCTACGGGTTAAATACTGACCAATCCAGAGAGTCGTGGTAAGTCAGTAGGGGAGTTATACACATCAGTCAGGGGTCTGGTCACTGATCCCTTAGCTGTCTATTGAATGTGGGCAAGGGGATGAGCCACAATCAGACCTGAAGATCTGTTGACTCAAAGTCAGAGAGGGGTTATTACGGGGTCACACTGCTGTGCTGGGGAACTCAACTGTGGCAATTTGAGTTTGCATCCTGGGCTGCAGAGGGGATAATAACTGTGAAGGGTGTTGCAACATATAAAGGGAGGGAGATGATACAGCATGTGAGAGAAAGGCATAATGCGGTAGGGGTCATCATCAGTTAGCACCACCCTGATTTCAATGACAGGACAGTGTACTATGTCTGTTATGACACTGTGTTATGTTTTAGGTTGAGGTGGTAAAGTGGGGAAATAAACAGTTAAATAAATAAATTAGGTTGGAATGTGGAGGCAGTCAAAGCCAGGGGTTCAAATCACAGTCTTAACAGGCTTTAATTCAGCCACCCTTTCCCAACACCCATCTCCTCTTACTCCATTGGTTGGTTATTTCTCTGGGTTGAAAATATACACGTCCCATTGAATCACGTTCAATGTTACAGGCAATTTAACAATGGGGTTAGTGTTTTTGCAATCAGAGAAAGGTGCATAAAGGCAGCACCGCTCAATCCCCGTGTCTGAGTGGTCTGCTCCAGGAATTGAGTATTTCAAAACTTTCATAAAATACATAACAAAGTGTTATGAAAGAAGGGAAGTGTAAGAATTAAGACAGGTTAGATCAATAGGTCAAAAGATTAGGAGGGATGTTAAGGAGTAGACACTTTCAAAGTGATTTGCAAAAGAAGCGAGAGTGATGTGAGAAAAGGCAGGTTCAAGGGAAGCATTTAAGAGGGCATTGGATGATTACTTAGATAGGAACCGTGCACAAGGGTATGGGGGAAAGCAGGAGATTGGTACTATGTAATGGTGCTCATGCAGGCATGATTGAACAAGGCCTTCTTCTATGCTATAACAATTCTGTAATTCAGCGGCATCAGATTTGGGTTTTCATAGTTTTGTGAAATGAAGGAAAAACTGAGAGGAATTCCACAATTTCACAATTAAATTTATGAAGGAGTCGATCAGTTAGCAGCGAAGAAGATACTTCTATTTGCAGGAGAGATCAATACCAGGGGTTATAAATGTATGATGTATGAGTCATGATAAATCCAATATGGAATGCAGGAGAAATCTTTTAGCCACAGTGGTTACTATGTGGAATTCATCATCATAAGGAGTATGTCAAGCAAATAGTACAGCTGCACCCAATGGGGAGCTAGATTAACACACAAGAGAGAAAGAAATTATAATAGTATTAGGCGAAGGGAGTTGGGATGCAGTTTGTTTATAGCATAAATGCTCGCATGGATCAGTTGGGCTGAATGGTTTGCTTTCTTGCTGTAAACTCTTTTAATTCTAAGTAATTTTGAAGTACTCAAAAGGAATGCATTTGAATTGATGCAATCTATCTTTATTTCAACATGGCAAAGCACGGTGTAAGTGTTTTTGGAGCTTAAACGAAACAAGATGAGAAAGTTCAGAGAAGCAATTTGACCCTGGTGGTATCAATAAAATCAAGATTGACTATAAACGAGATTGGTGGCTAGAGATGAGTCAATAACCATTTATCAACCTATTGTAAGTGCAAGAAAGGGGTCTGAAGCATCTCCCAAGATACATGTTGATTATTTAATCATTAATGGATTTGACTTTATAGAAAGTTAAATGCTTTGGAGCAATAAAGAATTATTCAGTACAAAAGAGATAAGTCAACTTTTCAGAGAAAGATTCAAGGAAGTGAGAGCTCTGAAAGTTTAATTTCTGATCACAAAGTAAAAGTAATAATAAAGAAGTAACATTGGAGTGCACATGTTTATTTACAGTATCTTGTTGTGAAGGTAATCCATTGTGCTTTCAGTTTCACTTTGTTTCTCTTGAACTTTGCTCTGGAATGCCAATCATGCTTTCTCTTGCAGATCCTCCCTTGTCTGCCTTTACACATATGTGTACTGGTCTCTCAGGAGAACACTGTCGAGAATTTCAGTTGCGGTGATTGCCTGAAGGCTGTGCTGAAGCATTTGTCTTGGGTTAAGGGATTACCCTAAGCAAGAATTTAAAATATATCTATTACTTTCTGTTTCTGCAACCACACAGTTTCAGAAGGAAATCTGAATTTCACAAGGCTTTTGTCCTGATATGGCAGTCATCTTGCCTACAAGGCACTCACAGGAACATTCACTGATAGAGATCTTAGTAATGGACGAATTAGTTCTGGGTGCTATCTTTCCTCGTCTACCTTTATGATACGTCTCCCATTCCTATAGCCGGGAATAAGAAATTCCTACCCACATTTTTATAGATTGCATAGAATTCACAGCAATAAAATAGGCTACTTGACTCAGCTGGTCTATAGTAGCATGTACACGCACATTATCCTCTTCCCATCCCTTTTCACCTAACCCTACCAGCTCTAACCCTTTAACCTTCTATTCCTTTCTTATTCAAGTATTTATGTAGCTTCCCCTCAAATGTACCAAAAGCTATTTGTCTCAAATACCCAACTTGACCACATGCTTTGCATTTCAACTACTTGCTAGGCAAAAAGATTTCTCCCTAATTCCTTTTTTGATTTATTAGTGACTATCTTATGTTTATGATCCTTAGTTTTGGGAATCTCACATTAGCAGAAACATTTTCTCTATGTTTACTCTACAAAAGTCCTTCATAAATGTACAGGTCTCTATTCCTTTTCATCTCAGAAAATCACCTGATCTTTTACAATATGCGGATTTGATGTGAGATCACATTCAGATATGTAGTACATAAACATTTAATCCACAAGGTTATAGTGGACAGAGAGTGTCAGTGTAATGTCTTTAAACATTAATAGCTAATGTGCCACACAGACATCTGTTCCCTAACAGATCATTACAGCTCAGTGCAGGAATTTGTTTCACAAATGATTGGCAAGAAAACTTGAAACGCATGCCAGTAACAAACTTCAGATCCAGGTTGAACACAGCTTGTAGGTGGTCACTGTCTGCCTCTCTTCCACAGTCCCTCCAAATCTGAACCACCTGGAGAAGGAGCATGTGGTGCTTGACAGACTTCCGCAACTATTGGGCACTGATTGGACTGGACTGTTGACTAGACAAAGATTTTTATTAAATTTTTTGCTAAAACAAAATAGCTATGAATACTACTATTTCTTTATATTTTACATATATAGACTGCTGCCTCGTTAGGTAGATTCTGATCTTTGTATTCCGACCAAGATGTGTTCCTATTGCAGGATGATGTTTAACAGTTACTAGTAGTAATTTTGACTTTGCAATAGCATATATTAGTTGTTAGGATCATAGGAATACAACAGTGGGCCAGTCAGCCCCATAAGCCTGTTCCATGTGGTCAGATCATTTCACATCTGCCCCAGTTTGTATTTCCATGGACTTCACCAAATCTCTGAAAATTTAACCTAAGAAGCAAGATTAGTGAAAAAAACAACTCAAAAGAAAGATAAGGGAGACTTGGATAAACTGCAGAATTGGGCTGAAAGGTGGCAAATGGAGTTCAATGCAGATAAATGTGAGGTGATGCACTTTGGGAAGAATAATAGGAAGGCAGAATACTGGGTCAATGGAAAGATTCTGGGTAGTGTGGATGTGCAGAGAGATCTTGGTGTCCAGGTACATAGATCCCTGAAAGTTGCCACCCAGGTTGATAGTGCTGTTAAGAAGGCATACGGTGTGTTAGGTTTCATTGGTAGAGGGATTGAGTTCCGGAGCTGTGATGTCATGCTGCAACTGTACAAAACGCTAGTGCGGCCTCACTTGGAATATTGCGTACAGTTCTGGTCGCCCCATTACAGGAAGGATGTGGAAGCATTGGAAAAGGTGCAGAGGAGATTTACCAGGATGTTGCCTGGTCTGGAGCAAAGGTCTTATGAGGAAAGGCTGAGGGACTTGGTTCTGTTCGCATTGGAGAGAAGAAGGCTAAGAGAGGATTTAATAGAGACCTACAAAATGATCAGAGGATTAGATAGGGTGGACAGCGAGAGTCTTTTTCCTAGGATGATGACGTCGGCTAGTACGAGGGGGCATAGCTGCAAATTGAGGGGTGATAGATTTAAGACAGATGTCAGAGGCAGGTTCTTTACTCAGAGAGTGGTAAGGGCGTGGAATGCCCTGCCTGCCAATGTAGTTAACTCAGCCACATTAGGGGCATTTAAACAGTCCTTGGATAAGCATATGGATGATGATGGAATAGTGTAGGGGGATGGGCTTAGATTACAACACAGAAGAAGGCAATTCAGCCCATTTTGTCCTTGTCAGTTCTCTGCAAGAGCAATTTTGTTAGTCTTACATCCCCAGTTATTTCCCATAATCCTGCACATATTTTCTCTTCAAATAATTATCCAATTCCCTTTTGAAAGCCACAATTCAATCTGACTCCACTACACTCTCAGGCTCTGAGTTCCCACACTTTATCACCTCAGCCAGAGATACCACTCCTGTGTTGCCATTTAAAGCAGACAGAAAGGCAAGAAGCTTGTCATGTTTATAAACAGGACTCAGTCAAGTCAAGACAGATAGCCCTCTCTCAGGGGCCCAGTAAGTTAAATGAAGCCTCCAAAAACAGTCCAGGAACTTAGGCATGGACAGTTAGCCACTCAAGGTGGTCAGATTCAGAATGCTCTTCACGTATGGGGTGAGGAACTGAATGTCGGGCAGCTCAACACCCATCTTCAATCTTTCTATTGTAAGATGTTTTCCTTCTGGAATTCAATAGTGGCAGGTATTAATGGAGATGAAAGCGGGTAGTACAGCTGTTACCTTCAGTGCAGATGGGATGATATTCCAAGCGAGTGATTGGGTAGAACAGATTACTCGCAGCTTGAATGTGTCGGGGGCTGGGGTGGGTATAGAGCAAGTAAGATATGTTACAGGCAATAATGAGAAAGGTACAACATGAGCCTCATTGTGAGGTGGGTACAGGAGCAGAGATAGAGTGAGTGTGAGGAATCAGAGAGAAGATGGTGGCACTTACATTGGTGGAGTGACTTTCTTCTGAAAGTGCTTGGTATTCCTCCAGATGACTGGGACTACTTTAACCCAACTGGAAACCTCAGAACAGACTGGCATGATCTGATGTCATGATCTAGAATGCTGGCCAAAGCAAAATTCCTGTCTTTGCATTAGCTGATCCAGTAGGACCTCCAGGCCTATCTCTGCAAAACATTACACCAAATTTCCCTTGTCTGCCATGTCCTGGGCAAATATCAGGAACTGCGCAGGACAGGTCCAGATTGACAGTGCTTGGCTGAGTGCACAAGGATTTTAAAGATGGCATGTGTGCAAGACAATCTGGTGAATTCTGAGATACGTGCTGAGCGGTGAGTTGCTCTGGAAATGGTGTGTGGTAAGTCATTTTGGAATTGGACATATGGACACCATAGGGACAGAGTAGGTAGTTAATGAGGTGAGTTAGGTAAGACATGGTGAGAAAACTTGCTTGGCTTTGCAGCAAAAATATATCTAAAGAAACTCAATGCAACTTGGACATAGACAAAAAGACGCAAGATTCAGCCCTTCTTAATCAATGGCACAGAGGGTTAAGGGGATATTATATGTAAAAGGCATTGAAATGTTCAATCAGACCTGATTGGGTTGAATGGCAGAGTAGACTCAATGGGCTGAATGTTCCACTCCCATTCCTATCATCCAGAGCCTAACCATTAACTGCACGAAAGAGGTTTTCATCATGTCACTGTTGCTTCCTTTGCCTGTCACCTTAAATCAATGCTCTTTTGTTCTTATGCACTTCCTTTAAAACTTTATTTAATATTCTCCTTGCTCATACTTCAAATCAAAATGAACCACTTTGTACTTTTCTATGTTAAATTTTGTCAGATATATGTTTGCCCATCCACTAGCCTCTCTATATCCTCCTGAAGCCTATCACATTTCTGCCATAGGGAAGATCTTTGATGACATAGCTGAAGATGATCATCATTCTGCAGCGACATTTAACATACCCTTTTACTAGACCTTTAATTCACCTAATAAAAATAGAGATTGCTGGAAAAGCTCATCTAGATGTGGCAGAACTGCAGAGCTTAGATATGATCTGTTGGTTGTGTGATTGCTTAGCCCTGCCTATCATTTGCTGCTTATGCTGCTTGGTATGCAAATAGTCCTGCGTTGCAGCTTTATTGGGTTGACACTTCATGTTTAGGTGTGCCTGACTCTGCTCCTGGTAAGCTCTCCTGCACTC
The DNA here is from genome assembly GCA_024137785.1 of Ginglymostoma cirratum. Lineage (NCBI taxonomy): Eukaryota > Metazoa > Chordata > Chondrichthyes > Orectolobiformes > Ginglymostomatidae > Ginglymostoma > Ginglymostoma cirratum. Next base: position 13,402,638 of record JAHRHZ010000045.1, on the reverse strand, counting down.
TTCATTGAAGCAGGGTTGATCTGATGGTTTGCTGCTAATGGTAGAGTGCCAGACCATGAATTTACAAATTGTGGTTGAATAAATTGCTATTGCTGTAGATGGCCCACCGTACCTCAAAGATGCCCAGCTCTGTGTTGATAAAATTGTGTAAATTGATCCCATTTAGCAAGATGGTAGTCCACATAACACATTGGAGGATACCCTCAATGTAAAGATGTGAGCAAATCTCTACAAGAACTGTGCAGTGGTCACTCTTACCACTATCATCAGGGACAGACAGATAGATTGATACGGATAAGGACAAGTCAGGAATGGTGGTGTCTGTGAAATTGTTCGTATGGTATAAATCTGCAAGTATGACTTTAACGGGCTATTGGAAAATTAGTTGGTAAGGAGGACTTCGCAGTTGCAGAAGGGTGAACCGTTGTCATTTCCTGCGCAATCAATTGCATCACTGTTTGACTTTTCTATGGCAGGCTGATGCAGCTGAGTTCCACAGACATGTAAGAGTCAACCATTTGTGAGTCTGGAATCACATATAGGCCAGGCCAGGTAACAGTAACAGATTTTTTTCCCCTAAAGGCCATTAGTGAACATGTTTTGTTTTAGTACAATGGTTCCATGATTAATCAATTTGATTTAAGTTGCATCAGCTGCCACATCAGATTTTGAACCCAGTGTAACAAATCATTAGCCTGGGCCTCTGAATTGCTAGCAAAGAACATGACCACTACTCATTGCTTCCTCTTCAGGATCAGAGGCTTCAAAGCACTATAGAATAAAGAACTGCAGGTGCTGGAGAGCTGAAACAAAATATTTCTTATGAAGAGTCACTGGACCCGAAAACTTAACTTTGCTTTCTTCCCACAAACACAGCTCAGTTTCTCCAGCATTTCTGTTTTTGACTTTCCAAGTACTGTAGACCTAGAGGATGACTTAGATTTTATTTTCATGTGTAATCAAGTACAGGAGTACAGTGAAAACCGTACAAAATCGGTATTCTCTGGCACCATCTTAGGTACAAAAACTCAACTTTTAAGAAAACCACCTTAGACACAAATAACTGCAATAATGCTGGTATCCCATCAGCAAGTCACCCTTTATTTGCTTGTGCACAGTACACTGGCTGTAGCCAGCCAGCTTAGAGTCAGCCTCCTGAACAGAGGAGATTCTAAATCTCCTTGTTATATTGGGCAGTCAGGGCTTTCCTGATTTGCCCAGGCCAACCCCAATCAAGGATCTCATTGTCAACAAGATCCACCTGGGTCCAATCACAACATCTCACCTCCCCCTCCCCTCCACCCCCACCTAAGTCCAATGATGTAGGCCTAGTCTTTCTCTTGTAGCTTTTCCTGCAATGTTTTTTGCCCCAAGTCCTGTTCGTCTGACTCAGACTCTGGCATGGGTGGCATGTGCTGCTTCATAGCCCACCTCTCGCATCTGGAGCGTCTTGGGAGAGTTTCCTCCTCTTCTTCCAGCAGTAACAGTATCGAGGCAGTATCCATGTCAGACTCTGATGTTTCCTTAACACTAGAAGGGGGTGGGGGAGAACTATGGTTTCTGACAGGGCTTCTGGCTGGTCTGAGGGGCCAGCTTTGTTTTGCTCCTGCCCCATTTGCGAGGTAACAGCTTTTAGGTGATCCATGTTTTTGCTCTGGACTGTATCACCCACCTGAACTTTATAAGTCACGGGACCTGACCTCGCATCAACATCGCCTCATCACCATACAGGGCCATTCCCATGGCTCCAGCACCAGACTTCATCACCTGAATTAAACTGTCTCTCTCACCTACAAGAGGCTTGTGGCCAGCATTGGTGCTCCCGCTGACATTCACCCTGCACCCCACCACGAGGTCTGGAAATATCAGGTTTAACCTGGTGCAGAATCTTCTCCCCATTAGCAACTCTGCTTGAGTTATCTCTGTTGTTGCGTGTGGGGTGGTCCTATAATAGAACAGGAACTGGGACAGTTTGGTATCTAGTGAAGCTGTAGGCTGTTTATTTAAGCCTGCCTTCAATGCTCAAACTGCTTTTTCCACTATACCACTGGTTGATGGATGGTATGGAGCTGTCCTTATGTGCCAAATGCCATTTGACTTTCAGAAATATTTGAATTTCCTGCTGATAAATGGCATCCGATTGCCCATGACCAATGCTTCCAGGAGTCCATGTATTGTGAATTATGCTTGCAGCTTCTCAATCATCATCCCTGAGTTTGCCGAACAAACTTTATACATGTCCAACCACTTTGAATGGGCAACCACAATGACCAGGAACATTGAGATCACGAATGGACCAGCACAGTCAACATGCAACTGAGTCCAGTGTTTACATGGCCATTCCCATGAATGTTGGGCCGCTGCGGGTGGCATGTCTTGTCCTTGTTGGCACTCTGGACACTGCCCTACCAACCCAGTTATGTTGGCATCCGACCCTGGCCACCAGACATAGCTTCTTGCTAGCATCTTCATCTTGGAAACCCCTGGATGACCCTGGTTGAGTTCAGCCAGTATCTGGTTGCGACTTTTATTCAGGAAAATCACCCTGGCTCCCCACAGTAATGTACTGTCTTCTACGGTGTCCAGAAAAGTTTCAATCCTGGTTGTGATGGCCCTTCTGTTTCCCCCATTGCCACCAGCTGTTTTAGTTTCACTAGGACAGGATCATTTTGTGTCTACAGTCAGATATTGACCGCAGTGGCTGGAAGGGTGTTCAGAAAGCTTAAAACCAAATCAGACTTTTCCAGAAAGGCACCACCGGTGGAGTAACTGCCAGTGTGAGGCCACTCAAGGCATCCACATTAGTCACTTGGCTTCCTGGATAGTGTTCTAACTTGGACTGGGATGTGCTAAGAATAAGGGCCTAATGCTGAATTCTACAGGAAGCTATGGATGGCGTCGCCTTGTCGTCCTTCAGTAGTACCAGTAGGGGTTTGTGATCATTTACTATGACAAATTCCTGTCCATAAAGGACTTCCTCACACCAAAGACGGCCGCCAAACCTTCCTTCTCTATCTGAGTATATTTGTATTTAGCATCAGCCAAAGTCCAGGAAGCATACACTATTGGGCATTCCTCTCCATTGGGCCACCAATGAGCCAACACTACCCTGATGCTGTAGGGGGAGGCATTGCATGTTTGCACTACCTCTTGCTTCAGATGACAATAGCTGCTTTTTCATTTCCCTACTTCTTGGCTACACGACGACTTCCAGGGCTGACCCTTTTCGAATAGCAAGTGTAAGGGTGCCAAGATGAAGGTTAGGTTACACGTGTTTTCTACAATAATTCACTAACGCAAGGAAAGACCTAAGCTCTGGTATAGATATGGGAGCTGGGGCTCTTTAGATCACCTTCACTTTATCTTCCAATGGGTATAACCTGGTTTTGTTGACTCTGTAACCCAAGTAGGTCACACAAACGTTGAGTCAATCTAGATGAATCTTTCTCAACCAATTCTGCCCCAATAGGCTTGGGGCACCTGGAACACACATTCTTCCCTCCTAAAGGCAAACGCCTGCCATGGAGAAATGTTTAAGTGCTGTGTCCAAGTGCTCTTTATTGGTCTTCCCTGTTATCTGCACACCATCCTGATAAATGGCAATCTGGGGTAGTCATTGTAAAATGTTCTCCATGGTCTGCTGGAAAAGAACTCAGGCTGATGGTACCCTGAATGGCAGCCTTGTATATTGGTATAAACCCTTACAGGTATTAATTGTAGCATACTCCTCATCAAGTCACAGTTGTGTGGCTCATGCCCAGCTTCATAAAGGACAGCTTCCCCCCACCTACCAACTTAGCATACAAGTCCTCTATGTGAGGGATTGGGTATTTATCCAACTGTGAGAATCGGTTTACCGTTTGCTTAAAATCCCCACAAAGGTGAACTGTCAGGCTTCACAATCGGTATGACCAGAGCTGCCTATTCCGCAAACTGCACTGGTTTGATGATTCCTTCACTCTCCAGCCTCCTGACTTCTCCCTCTACTTCTTCCTACAAGGCAAGTGGTACTGGACAGGCCTTCCAAAATTGCAGAATTGCTTCCTGGTCACCGAGTAAAGAGGCTTTGGCCCTTTTGATAGTCCCAAGCCCTTTCTGAAATACTCCTAGGTATTTCACTAGAACTTCACTGAGGCAGCCATTTTCCAATCAAAAACTGTTGACCAAATCCAGGTGAATCTTTCTCAGCTGATTCTGCCCCAAGAAGGCTTGGGCCTGAGTCTCTTATTACCACCAGTGGTAACTGCACCAAATGCTTCTCATAGGAGACCAGAACCAAAGTCGTACCCTTAATCCGCAGCAGTTCCCGAGTGTATATTCTTAGCCTGTCTTAGGTGTTGCACAGACTTAAGGCCTGGAGTCCTGAGTGAATCTTGTTAAAGACAAATTCTGCGACCTCAGATGCAGCTGTGCCAGTATCAACCTCCGTGGGAACTGGGTGACCATTAACCAAACATTAATTTTAATTGGTTCCCATTTGGACATCACAAAGCAATTTAATTGTTCCAAGCCACATATAGGGGAACATTCCAGGGAGTGGACTCTCCTGGGTACCAGCCTATGAGGTTTCTTACTCAAGTCAGGCCTTGTAGGACTCCTTTGTTGTCTTGAGTCTGCATACCAGCAGCATCTACAATGGCTTGCCGGCCTAGATCTTGTAGAACTTTTTTAGCCACTTGGCCAAGACTTGGCTTTGTTGTGGGGTTTTGCTGTGGGCTGGCCTAGGGTCTCTCTGTTCAGGATACACCCTGTGTGAGGCTCTGTGACTGCCTACACTCAGATAGTGTCGCCCAAGCTCAGTCAGACAGATGAGGGTGTCCACTTCCATTGGGATGCCCTGTAGTTCCCATGCTCTACTTGCCACAATTTCTAATGTCAAATCCAGTTGTGATGGCTGTTTGAAGTACAGCTGGCTTCAGCTAGTAGGCGCTTCTGCCATCATTATGTCATTAATCCCACATACTAAATGGTCTCTCAGCATCCCATTCAGGGTTAACCCAAAATCATATGTCTCTGCCAATCATCTCAAACTCATCAAAAATCACGATATGGATTCCCCCAGTTCTCTAAAAGCCAGCTAAAACAAATACAATCTCAGAATTAGAGCAGGTTCGGGATCGTAATATTCCTTAACCAACTCTGCCAACTCTTGGAAGGTTTTAGTGTCTGGTGCCTCTGCAAAATGTAAGCCCGTTATAACTGAAAATGCAGCGGGTATACAAGCAGTCAGAAAGATCACTCGTTGCTTTTCATCTGCCCCAATGTCATTTGCCCAGAAAATATATTGTATTTTTGCCACAAAATGGGCCCAGTCTTTGACAGCAAGATCAAATGAGTCAAGCTTCCCAAATAACGGCATGATCCCAGAAATGCTTACCCCAACTCCAAGATGACTGTTGCAAGTGAAATGTGTTTCAGGCATGTACTGTTTTCTCCCGTCACCACTGAAATAACTGCACTGAGGCCGGTATCCCATTAGCAAGTCACCCTTTATTTACTTTGGCACAGTACATTGGCTGTGGCCAGGCAGCTCAGAGTCAGCCCCATGAACTGAGGAGATTCTAAATCTCCTGGTCATATTTTTTCCTTTTTTTTTATTTTTCACCTAATCCCCTGGTTATATATTTTGTGTATGTGTGTTTGTGTGTGTGTGTGTGTGTGTGTGTGTGTGTAGGTGCGAGACACAGTAAAACAGAAGGTGTGTAAATAACTTTATTGACAGCCCACCACCAAGAAAAACACACATGTGACAAAAGGATCAGTACCAAGCAGAACCCCTAGGGGAATGCCTATGTGAAAAAAGAAGTGAGGGGGAGGGTAGGGATCAAATCAAAATAGAGTTTGTGAGGGAAATAAAGCACTCCACACCCCGCTGTGCCCACCTCTCCTGAAAGGCATCGAGAATACTGGCGCACATCGCGTGCTCCTTTTCCAGGGACACCCGGGCGTGGATGTAGCCACGGAAAAGGGGCAGGCAGTTGGCCATAACGACCCCCTCCACAGCCCACTGCCGGGACCTATTAATGGCCAGCTTGGCCATTATATTGGTCAACAAGGGCTTTCCTGATTGGCCCAGGTTAACAACCCCAATCTAAGATCTCGTAGTCACCAAGATCCTCCTGCTTCCAATCACCATAGATACAAAAACCAGAACAACCATTTAAAATATAAAACCAGAATTTAAAAAAAGCATAACCAGAAATGCTAAAAGATAGAGCCAAGAGGAAAACAGGAAGTGTCCACATCTAAACGTCTTATTTCCTTCAGGTAGTCCCCGCTCAAAGCTTCGAGTGTCAGTGCTACAGCTGCCGCTGGCCCTCAGAACCCGCTTCCACAGGCCCTCGGACCCACACCTGCTATAGGTCCTTGTAGCTCACTCCTGCTACTACCGCAGCCTCTTGGACCTCACTCCTACTGCTAACGCAGATCCTCGAAACTTGCTCCCACAGGCCCTCAGAATCCACTCCCACAGGCCTTCGGTATCTGCTCCAGCAGGCTTTCAGAACTCATTCACCTACCACTGCAAGCCCCTGGAATTTGCTCCTCGAGTCTGTTGCTGCTCCCAATTCGTTGCTGCCTTTCTGCTCTTGATCTCACTGATGCCCCACTCAAGATGTTGGACAAAATAAAAAGAGGAAGAAAACAAGCAAAAGTAATACAGAAAAAAGAAAAGGAAAGGGGAAAAAAGTAGACAAAAGCAGACAAGCCATGGGCTCACCAGTTTTGAATGCTGTGCTGCTGCTCCGTCACCATCTTGAGACAACTTGAATGGGATGTATGATTATAGAGGTAGAAAGCTGAAGCATTCCCAGGACACAGACTGAGGAAGATCAGACATTTTTTTTTAATTAACCTATTTTTCTAATAAACCTCTTCAAAGGTGCTATTACACACCTCTCGAGCAGGTGAGACTCGAGCCCAAGTCCCACACCACTGTCCCACAAGAGAGTGCCTAATAATATTGAATAGTAGAATCATGAAGTATCGTAGGATCTCTACAGTGTGGAAAGAGGCCATTCAGCCAATTGAGACTGTACCAATCCTCTGACTAGCATCCCATCCAAAGTAAGCCCCCTACCTTATCCCTGTAACCCCGCATTTACCGTGGTTAATCCACCTTGCCTACACATCGTTGGACGCGATGGACTATTTAGCATGGCCAATCCACCTAACCTGCACATCTTTGGACTGTGGGAGGAAAACCTAGCATGCAACAGAAATTCACAAAGACCTGAGGAGAATGTGCAAACTCCACACAGTCACCAGAGGCTAGAAGCGAAACTGGGTCCCTGGCACTGTGAGGCAGCAGTGCTAACCACTGAACCAACCTGCCATCAGACTTTTATGGCATAAACACAACGTGTAAGCAGCTGGATAGCTGGTCACTAAAGTGTTACCTGGTTGCCACAGAGCTGTAATTCAGTCAGGCTGTTGAGAAAAAGAAAGTTGGCAATGCTCCTGATCTCATTGTATGAGATGTTCAGAAAAGTCAGACTTTTGCAGTTTTCTAATCCTTGGAGAGTTTCAACATCATTTGTGTGCCAGGTTCAAAACCATCAGGAGAGGTAAAGCGCTCAACCATGAAATACTGCAAAAAGTAACATACACATCTATCAAGAGAGAGAGAATAAATATCAACAATTGATGATGAATTACAAAATGATGCTATTAATTTAGTTGGCAATTTTCCACTTAGGGATAGAAATTGATCTTGGGCAGTAGTGTAAAATGGATTGTGTCACATTGGCTGCCCATAATATGACCAGTATTTAATGCTATTGACTTCAGTTAAAACCTTATAGACTCTGAGGGAGAGAAGTAATGGCTCAAGTTTAAGATCACAAGGGAAAGACAGTGAAGACTACAGTAAGGTATTTCCTGAATTTAACTCAGTAAATATCCAGGAAGGAGAAACAGCATCCAAAATTGCAATGCTTGTCCTCATAAGCCAAATCTGCAGCAATTAAGAAGAGAAAGGTACATTTAAATAATAACTGATTACTGACTTTATTACACCATGAAGAGTGGTTTATTTGCAGGACATAAACTGCAGACTGAAATTGTTAGCTTAGCACACTATCCCAGCACAGGTAGAATCTCTTATTACAGTCATAAAGTCATAGGGTAATACAGCATGGAAACAGGCCATTTGGTCCAAACTGGTCCATGCTGACCATGGTGCCCAATCAGCTGGTTCCAATTGCCCACATTCGGTCTATATCCCTCTAAACCCTTCTCATTCATGTACCTATCCAAATGTTTTTTAAATGTTGCTTTTGTACCTGCCTCAACCACTTTCTCTGGCAGCCCATTCGATATACGCACCACTCTCTGCATGAAGAAGTTGCCCCTCAGGTCCTGCCTAAATCTTTCCCCTCTCACCTTAAATCTATGCCCTCTAGTTTTTAATTCCCCATCCCTGGGAAAAAGACTCTATGCATTCATCCTGTCTATGCCTCTCATGATTTTTTTACACCTCAATAAGGTCACCCCTCATTCTCCTACGTTCCAAGGAATAAAGTCCTATCCTGGCCAACCTCTCTCTATTATTCAGGCCTACTAGTCCTAGCAAAATCCTCGTAAACCTTTGCACACTCTTCAGTTTAACTATGCCTTTCCTACAACTGGGTGACCAAAACTGTACATAATACTCCAAGTGCAGCCTCACCAACGACTTATACAACTGTAATGCAACATCCCAACTCCTATACTCAATTCCTAAACCAATGAAGGCCAGCATGCCACTCTGTCCACCTGTGACGCTGCTTTCAACAAACTATGTGGAATCATAGAATCCCTACAGTGTGGGAACAGGCCCTTTGGCCCAACTAGTCCACACCAAACCTCAGAGCATCCCACCCAGACCCACCCCCCCCAAACAACCCACCTAACCTACACCTCCCTGAACACTGCAGGCAATTTAGCATGGCCAATCCACCTAACCTGCACATCTTTGGATGTGGGAGGAAACCGGAGCACCCGGAGGAAACCCACGCAGACACGGGGAGAATGTGCAAACTCCACACAGACAGACGCCCGAGGCTGGAATCAAACCCAGGTCCCTGGCGCTGTGAGGCAGCAGTGCTAACCACTGAGCCACCGTGCCGCCCTAAACATCATTGGACGCGATATGTACTTGTACTGGATGTACTTGTACTGCTGAGTCCCTCTGTTCGACAACACTCCTCAGGACCTTACCATTTACTGTATAAGTCCTACCTTGGTTTGAATTTCCAAAATGCAATACCTCACACTTATCTGCATTGAATTGTATTTGCCAATCCTCAACCCACTTCCCCATTTGATCAAGATCCCTCTGTAATTTTTGATAACTTTCCTTGCTATCAACGATACATCCTAATTTTGTATCATCTGCAAACTTACCAATCATGTCTTGTACTTTCACATCCAGATCATTTATATAAATAACAAATAATTCTTTCAGTTGTTATTTTTACTGCCCTTTGAAATAGTCCCTTGATTCATAGAATCATTCAGCATAAAAGAGGTCATTCTACCTATAAAGTCTGTGTCAGCTCTTTGAAAGAGCTATTCAATTAGTCTCATGCTCCGGATCTTTACCCATTGCCCTGCATAGTGTTCTTTTCCATATAACTATCTAACACTGCCATGATTTTTCTTCAGAGAGTGCCTTCCAAATCATAAGACCTCACTGCATAAAATAATTTGCATCATCTCCCCTCTGGTTCATTCGGCATTTTTCTTAAATCTACATCTTCTGGTTATCAATGCTCCCATCATTGCAAACAATTAACTCCCAACTTATTCTATCAGCCCCTTGCACACAATTCTTTGAGAATGAAGCCTTTCTTATATTTATTTATTATGTATTTTCCAGTGCAAATTTTAACTAAAATCCCAGTGGTCTGACAGTAATAATTTGAAGAAAAAGGATCTCATATGAACTGTGACTTTGTGCATCCATCACACTCCTTCTGTAAACCCTCTGTCCAATTTATTTCAACTCCTGCAGGATCTACAAAGTCAAAAATAAACCATTCAAGGAGTTAATCCTCTAGTGAAATTCTTCCCTGAGAGATAGAGCGATCTAATGAGCCATCAGGCTCCCAGTTGTATAATGTAAGTTATATTAATCAATCCTAACTGTTTCGGAACTCCCTTCACTCTCTTCCAAACTTTTTCAAGCTGGAGTTTGACTGTAGGTTGTCTGCTCAGAACTGTTCACTGTCATTCTTTTATCAACTTGCTCTCTACTGTTGTTGTGTCACAGTCTGAGGGCTGCAGATGGTCTGGCTAATTCAAGGACTAATCAATGATGATGAGACTAAAATAATGCTCTAACTTGTCATCATCAAGTCAGCAAGTTTAGAGTAAAAACATAGTAAGGCTTCTCAAATACAACTCATCACTGTTTTACCTCCTTGGCGCAGGAAGGAAATAATCAGGAGGGGAATAACAAAAAGAAATCAGTGGAAAGGGGAAGTTAAGAGGCCTTGACAGAAACAGTCTGAAGATTATCAATGAAAATGGCACTTACCTATACAAACAATTCAGCAACACATTCTGCTCACGCAGATTCACAAATGGACACAGGCTCTCAAACTGTAGTTCTTTCAATTCATTTAAGGAGATGTTGATTTTCAAAATCTTGTGTGGTGAAGAGAATGAGGCCTGCAATTCATTTTCATAATTGTAATTGGCATTGTACATTTTGAGTTCAGTAATTTTGAAGCCTCATTTAGGAACATTGCAAAGAAAAGGACAGCAGAGAAACCAGGCTGTTGACAATTTATATCCACTGAAATTGAAGCATTTAAGGGGCATATTTTTACTAACAAGGCTCTGTATAAAAGGCCATTTTATGCACTATTTCAGCTCCTTGAAGTTGGGAAAGTTGGGGGTCTGAAGAAGTTGGGCTTACTAGCCTTGGAAGCAGTTAGGAGACGGCCACAGAGGTGTGCAAGTGCTAAAATAGGCTAACTAAAAAGTCCACCCTGGTTCTCTTGGTCATTATCCCAGTTATATTAAAAGTTGTAAGGCCATCAAGGCTTCACCCCTCATACACTTTTACCCCCTTATATTCATAATGTCACTTTCACGTCTCCCTGCATGTCCACTTGCACCCTCAAGAAAACTCACATGGTATCTGGGCTGGGCACACCTCAGGAGCCATATGGAGGCAAAAAATAAACTTATAACAATGTAACAGAAGTCTCATTCACTCCAGCTCCCACAGCTGTACCGGAGCTGAGGTCTCATTCAAACATACTTGACAGTGAAAAAACACTCTCATTCATGAAACCTATTCAAAAAAATCTAAATCCCCTCAAGCGGTTGTTCTATTGAGAAACAAACAAACATCTGTTTTACTAACTACAGCTATACCTTTCTTAATTTACTTGAACTGCCAACTAAATATTTACACAGAACTCTGTGGGAGAAGTGCTTCTGGATCTATTCAATATCAGCCAAGCATTCATAATGAGTTATGCAATAATAACAAACTTTTGGAAATGTAAATAATGGAGTCCACTGAAATAGCAAAACCAGAAAAAGCAATGTTTCTTTTTAAGTTACACAAGTGGCCCATCAATCAACATACTCCAATAATGGGTATCCATTTATTTTATTGTAAGCAAAAGAAACAGACTTTTTTTTCAATTTTAAATGCTTGGGGTTAAATCATGTCAGGTTATGTCACTTAAATTCACCCTTTACAAGGTTTTGTGCCTCCTCCATAAAATCATGGTTCCATGTAGGTTCAAGAGGGTGCTGAATAAGTATGAAACAAAAGGTACTATTCTAAAGGGTGTAAAAGAAGAAAGGTGTGTCTGTGTGGTATATTATATATATAGACATTACAGGTGGCAGGACAGGTACAGAGAGCTGTCAATAAAGCATACAGTAGTCTAGACTTCATAAATAGGGCATAAATAGGACATAAGAGTACAAGTGTAGGGAGTTCATAATGAACTCATGTAAGACTCATCCCAGATGGTGTATTGTATTTCTAAATGGTCTGCTATTATATCCTTTATTAAAAAAAACTAACATTTTCCAGCAACAGATGTTAAGCTAACTGACTGATAGTTACCTGTTTTTGTCTCCTTCCCTTTTAAAATAAAGGTATCACATTGGCAGTTCCCTAATCATCTGGAGCTTTTTTGGAATCTATGGATTCTTGGGAGATCACTACAGTGCATCCACTATTTCTGCAGCTACTTCTTTTAATATATTAGGATGCATCCCATCAAATCAGGATGATTTATTAGTCTTTAGCCTCATAGTTTTGCCAGACCTTTTCTCTTGTCGGTGTTATTGTGCTTCTTTCCTCTCCTCTGTGGTAAGAGCACCACACTTTAGGAAGGCTGTTAATGCATTGGAGAGAGCGCAGAAAAGATTTACAAGAATGGTTCCAGGGATGAGATATTTCAGTTATGAAGAAAGATTTGGGGCTTCAAATGTATAAGAAGGAAGACTGAGGCTAAACTAAACTTAGTTCTCTTCAAGAACAAGGCTGGGGAATAATAATGGGGAACCAGGAAATGGCAAAGAGTTAAATAAATGCATTGCATCAGTCTTCACAGCAGAAGACATTAAAAATTTTCCAAAATTACTAAATAATCAAGAGGCAAAAGGAGGAGGGGAAAGAAGCACAATAACACTGACAAGAGAAAAGGTCTGGCAAAACTATGAGGCTAAAGACTAATAAATCATCCTGATTTGATGGGCTGCATCCTAGTATATTAAAAGAAGTAGCTGCAGAAATAGTGGATGCACTGTAGTGATCTCCCAAGAATCCATAGATTCCAAAAAAGCTCCAGATGATTAGGGAACTGCCAATGTGACACCTTTATTTTAAAAGGGAAGGAGACAAAAACAGGTAACTATCGGTCAGTTAGCTTAACATCTGTTACTGGAAAATGTTAGTTTTTTTTAATAAAGGATATAATAGCAGACCATTTAGAAATACATAATATGACCAAGCAGAATCAGATTGTCTTCACGAAGGGGAAATCATGCCTGACAAATTTATTATAATTCTTTAAGGAGGTAACAGGCAGAATAGGTAAAGGAGAAGTATCAGATGTAGTATATTTAGATTTTCAGGGGGTGTAGATAAGGTATCAAATGTTAACTACTTAATGAGATAAATGCCCATAATCAACAACAAAAACAGAAGTTGCTGGAAAAGCTCAGTAGGTCTGGCGGCTGTTAAGCGTTTCCAGCAACTTCTGTTTTTGTTTCTGATTTACAGCATCTGCAGTTCTTTTGGTTTCTATAAGAGCCTTTCATGTTTGATGTAATATATTAGAGTGGATAAAGGTTTTGTTAACTAATAGAAGAGCAACAGTTGGGATAAGGGGCATGTCAGAATGGCTGCCTGTACCTAGTGGAGTGCCACAGGGATCAGTGCTGGGGCCGCAATTGTTGACAATATATATTAATAACTCATATGAGGAAAATAAATGTACGGTTGCCAAGTTCACAGATGGTACAAAAATAGGTGGGAAGGCAACATCTGAGGTGACACAAAGAGTTTGCAGCGGGAGATAGACAGATTAAGCTAGGGGCAAAAACTTGACAGATGGAATATGATATGGTGAAGTGTGAGGCTATGAACTTTGGCAGGAAGAATAAAGAAGCTGAATATTATTGAAGTGGAGCAGGACTTCAGGAAGCTTTAGAAGAGAGAGATTTGGAAGTTCTCATGTATGGATTTCAAAATGCTAGCATTCAAGTTCAGCAAATAATAGGGAAGACAAATTGAATGTTGGCAGGAAAGTGCAGTTGAGCGTTGTCAGATCGGTCATGATGTTATTGACCGGCATTGCAGACTCGATGGGCTGAATGGCCTACTTCTGCTTTCACATTTTATGGTCTTATAATCTTATGGACTGTTTTCCTTTGAGTGGAGATGCTAAGAGGAGATTTGATTGATGTTTCAAAATCATCATGGGTGTGGACAGAGGGGATACAAAGATGCTATTTCCACACTTAAACAGATTGAGTTCCAGACTACACAGTTTTAAAGTGTTCTGCAAAAGAAGCAAAGCTGAGGTGAGGGAATATTTTTACACAGCATATGTAGTTAGTATATGGAATACACTGCCTGGGTGTGGAGGAGGCAGGTTCAACTGAGGCATTTAAGAGGGAAAACTTAAAGAGGATTATTTAAAGAGAAACAATGTGCAGAGTTACAGAGAAAAGACAGGAGATTGTCAATAAGTGAAAATGCTCAGCAGGGGTGCAGACATGATGGGCTGAACGACCTCCTTCTGCACCATAACAAGTCTGTGATTCTGTGATGAGATCAACTATATCTTTACCTGCTTTTGCGCTAATCACTTGTCACTGACATAACTCAGCAAACATCCTGCCCTAAAGTTCCTGGCACTTAGCCTCACCTAAATAGTTCAGTTTTATACAGTATGAGAAAGATGTATTCAGTTACAATTACTAAGGCATGTGCCTCACACAAATTATTACATTAATATGGGTTAACCTTACATTGAAATATTAACAGTTGAGAGAGTGAGACTTTAAAATAAAGTCAAAATTGAATAATTATTCACAAAGAAACCTCATTAACTGGATGATTTGGTCCATAATTATAATTACTAAATTAATTACTAACTCCTTCTGTGACTTGTAAAACAACAGGCTTGCCCTGCTACACTGATTGATTAGTGGATAGATCTGTAGCAAGGTGTGCTAGCTATCCTAATGTTTGAAAAGCAATTCATTAATACAGAAAAACGTAACTCTTTACATTCCTGGAATACAAATATACCTGTGGGCTTTTGCTCTAACCGTAAAATTAAACACTAATTCTTTCAGATGAGACATTTTCATGTCAAGCGTGGAATATGGCCCCTGTGTTCCCACATTCCAGAGAAAAGGAATTTTGGTCATTTCAATGCAATGGTCTTCAACAAAGTGACACTCAATCATATTTCCAGTCATCTTCAATGAATTTTCAAAGTTCTTGTTTTCTAACTGAAAGAAAGTACATGCTAATTGACAGGATTTTAGACGAGACGGCGGTATAATGGTTATATCACTGAGGTAATAAAGCAGAGGCCTAAGCAAATGCCCTCAGGATACTGGTTCACATCCAAGCATGGTAGCTGGTAGAATTTAAGTTCAAGTAATTAATAATTCTGGGTGTGATAACTAGTCTTGGTAATAGTGATCATGGCACTTCAATGATTGTCATGTAAGACTCAATCTGGTTCACTAACGGCCTTGAAGAAAAGAGATTTGCAATCCTTGCCATACCTAGCCTACATTGCAACTCCAGATCCACAATGTAACCTTCCACATCAAACAGATGTTCACCTGCATACCTGCTAATGTGGTATACGATATCTGCTCTTCCTGATGTGGCCTCCTGTACATCGGGTTTTCCAAGCAGAAGCTTGGAAGCCGCTTTGTGGAACACCTACGCTCGGTTCGCAACAAATGACTGCACCTCCCAGTCGAGAACCACTTCAACTCCCCCTCCCACACCTTGGACGACATGTCAATCCTGGGCCTCCTCCAGTGCCACAATGATGCCACCCGAAGGTTGCAGGAACAGCACCTCATATTTCGCTTGGGAACCTTGCAGTCCAATGGTATCAATGTGGACCTCACAAGCTTCAAAATCTCCCCGTCCCCAACCGCAACCCAAAACCAGCCCAGCTTGTCCCCGCCTCCCTAACCTGTCCATCCTTTCTCCCACCTATCCGCTCCTCCCACCTCAACTCCCATCCCACCTCCTACCTCCCAGCCTCATCCTCGCCTCCTTGACTTGTCCATCTTCCCTGGATTGACCAACGCCCACCCTAACTCCCCACCTACACTCACCTTTACTGGGTCCATCCCCACCTCCTTGACCTGTCCGTCTCCTCTCCACCTATCTGCTCCTTTATCCACCTTCCATCCACCTTGCCCTCTCTCTCTATTTATTTCAGAATCCCCTTCCCCTCCCCCATTTCTGAAGAAGGGTCCAGACCTGAAACATCAGCTTTCCTGCTCCCTTGATGCTGCTTGGCCTGCTGTGTTCATCCAGCTCTACACCTCGGCATTCCAGATCCACAATAGTGTGTTGACTCTTAACTCCCCTCCGAAATGTACTGACAAGCCACTCAGTTCAAGGGCAAATAGGGATGGGAAACAAATGCTGTCCTTGCCAGTAACACAAACATCCCATAAAAGAATAATAACAAATGGGTATTTATTTAATAAGAGATTGAAATCAGATAACAGACTTCTCATGAATGAATGGAATAGGATGTACCTCAGATTATTCATGTCCATGAAGATCATGTTTATAGCTTACTTTTTTTTTTATTTTTGCTTGGTGTTAATTAGAGAAGGTATGGGGCATTAGGGTGTTTGAAGACAGTTGATCATGAGGTGACACTTGCAGGAATATGTTCAACCAGATTTGGGAACCCAAAAGGGAGGAAAATAGTTAGCTGGCTTCCTGCTGCTAACCATTATCCAACAAAAAGACTCACAGGCAGAGACATTGGGAAGATTGTAACGTTATGCATGATGAATATCAATTTGGATGGAGGATGTGCCTGTAGCCAATGATGGTGCAACATACTTTAACTCCAGTCTGTAAAGTTAAGGAGAGGGAGGGGGAAATTAGGATTAAAAAAAACAAATCAATCAACTAATCAGCAGAATTTAGGCAGTGCCTCATTAATATTTTACGCACTTGCATTGTGTAGAGGCTTTTTATTTTCTTTATTTTGGGTTGTGTACCAAAATGGGAAAATGACTGCTTTAAACCAAGGGCTGTGAAAGGAATTTCTGCATAAAAATAAATTTACTAGAACACATTGTGAGTTGTGTATACACTATAGCTTTGTACAAGCAGCAGGAGAATCTGTCACACCATGGCACTGTTGAGGAAAATTCACCCAGAGATAGGTTGATGAATGGTTTGCGCAATCAGGACTGGTTGTGGGGCCCAGGCGTCATCAACATAACAACAATTCACTGATTGGCACTTTGGCAGCTGAACAGTGAGCGTGTGAGCAATACAGGAGCAGAAGCCTCCAGACTGCAACAGAGAAAGGATCCCCCTTTCTTTCTTTCTTTCTCTCTCTGCAGTGAAGTAAACAAAACCTGGAAGATGGCTAGCTATTCTTTCCACCAGTTACAATAAGCCATTGTCCCTAACCAGTGACGGAAAGACTTAACAATTAGGATGCCAATTGCCAACATGTCTGCAGTAAAGGACTGACGAACTTGGGAGAATAAGTGGCTCAGATATCAGAAGGGTTTGGGAAGCAAAGGGATTACCTCATTGACTCTTATGGACTTGTACCATTGAACTGTGTTACCTTAATATTTCTCTTCAGCTATCACATTCATGCTTGCTTGTCTGTGTCTGTCAGTATGTGCGCGTATGGATTTAGGGAAGTTAGAGTTTCAGCTCATAGAGTTATGTGTTGATAATTCATCAGACAGGAAAATTGGAGACTTTGAGCACTTTGATTAACTTCTGTGACAACCCCAGAAGTGGCTTCAGTACCAGCCTACTTTCCAAAGTAGGTTGTGATTTATTGAAGCTAGGTAAAATTGTAATTCTTTGTGAATTATTGAATAATGTAATATTTTCTGCTTCAAAGTATGGCCCTCTGCAACAATCTGAGTTCCCAGGATAAATTATTGCTATGGGGACATACATTTTCCAATTCTGTTTTTAACAACGTGTACAACTATTTCATGATAGTGTAAGTTGTACGTTTGCATTTTCACAAAAGAGCTTGCCTTCCCAAAATGGCCATAGTCCAATATTTTTCTACAAACACAAACTTAAAACAGACACGATCTGTTTACAGAAACTGTTTACAGATAATTACTTAAGTCAAGGAGGAGCAAATTACTGCAGATGCTGGAATCTGTACTGAAAACATTTGTTGTTTTCATCAGAACTGATGAAGAGTATTATGGACTTGAAACATTAGCTTGCTCTCTCTCCATGGATGCTGTCTGACCCACTGTGATCTCCAGCATTTGTTGTTTTCATTATTTTAGTCAAAATGAGCACAACATGGTTTTATGTTTCTGAACAAATTAAATCTGATTCGCCAAATATGCTGGTTTCTCTGACATGCCCCAAATAAATTATTCACTTTGAAGCACATTTTTTTAAAAGCTGATTTATCCCTTCCAAAATCTTTCATTCTTAAAATAGTCCTTTTCCCCTTTCAGTTTACAAATCAAGCACAGAAAAATAAAGATACGGACTTTACACTAGGCAATAGTGAGTTGCCTATTAAGGGTGAATATGGCTGGTTAACAACATTATTAATGGCACATCTTGCCTCATAAATATGCAGCGCCCTATTCCACCACCTACTGCAAGCAAGTTAAACACTGGAAATTCTAAACATAGAAGTCAGAGCGGTTACCTGGTGATTTCTGCTGGCTGCTGGCTGCATAGTGTCTCCAAATTCCTCATCACACAATAGAATTTCAGAGCATGATCCAAGGGGCACCAGCTGCCATACTCCTGATCCACAGTCACTGGCATCCAATAATTGCCAACCCATCAGGAATTTTGTGGCACTTCTCTAATTCACCTGCAGGACACTTACAAAGTACAGACTTCCATTGCAAGGCACACCGGCAGCCAGCATTGAAAGGCTGCTGCAAGGAGCCAGGCTCCCATTTCACGGATTGGACCAGCCTGGATCTCGGGTCAGGGGTCCTCGCTTGCTCTACCTCTTTTAGTGCCTACCTGCATGCTCACAGCATCACTGCCTTACCTTGCCATGCTGTTTCAAGCCCGTTAGGATGTTGGTGCTTCAGCTAGAGCCCAAAGAGTATCAGTAAAACTGTACTAACATGTTCTTTTGTGCATACACACAGACAGGTTGCTTGTCAGGAGAGATTTGTTCAGGGTGGGGGTGACATTTTGCTATATGGCACAACGACTCAACAATTTAACACCTACAAATGTGCCAGCTACCTGTGCCACAAACACACTGGACGCTTATTCAACTGAATGGCCATGTTGGAAAGTGGGGAGGGGGCGAGACCTCAGTCCAGTCAAGGTGAGGTGGGAAGCTGCCAGTCAGGGGACCCTGGCACCATAAATATGGGCACAGTCCACACACAGTCCAGAGGCTTGACAATAGTCAATCATCTGCTTGGGCTGACCACAGTCTGGGGATATGTCCAACCACAGTTCAAGGAGTGGACAATAGTCAGGTCTGGAAGACCATCATGAGCAGTCAGGGGAACTGTGTATTATCAGTCAGTGAGCTGCAAAGAGGTCAGTAGTCTTGTCAGTTATAGCTCAGTGTTGCTTGTTGAAGTTGGTCAGAATACATTCCTGGGCGTCCATGCATTTATTGTTGAGGAAGGTGCAGTGGAGGAAGCTTATTGCCCAAAAGGGATGTGCCTGTCATCCAAGACAGTCCGGACAGAACGTGCTACATCATCTTGGCATGCAGCACTCTGGACAACTGCAGCAGGCAAAGAGGCAATATGCTGGATGCTGACGTATTGAAGAAATGGGAGCAGTCTTCTGAGGAGAAGAATGAGGTCATTGGGAAAGGAAAAGGCTTGCCTGAATCACTTGGCAATCCAGGGCCTGAGGTGGTTTCACAGCTGGCAGCAACTACTGCCTGGTAACAGCAGCACTTGAGAGGTGGAATTTCTATTCCCCTTCCCCAAGGAAGGTCATGGGATTAATCCACCCCATGATTCCCACCTGACAGCCAATCAGAAGCCGGCAGCTGTCCATTGTCAACAGTACCAGGGAGTGGTGGCAGCTACCAGCAAAGCACAAACCAGAAGCCCAACATCAGTGAAGGATCCAGGCCACAAGCAAGAAGAGGTGGGATAGTGGTCACCAGTTGGGAGTTGTAGGAGATGCATTATTGGATATTGACTATTAAGTCAGGTGTGGTTTTGAGCATCTACCAAACCCTAAAAGTCAGGTCCCTCACTCAAGCTTTGAGTGCCTTGAAAGGAAGACTTGTTCTAGGAGCCTGCAGACAAATATGATGGCATTTCCTTTTCAGGCATCCTGCATGGGATTGCCTTATCTTCCAGTTTGAACTCCAGGGGTAATGGAAGAGGCCCTTAAGTCAGTATTAATTGTGCACTTAAGGACCTCAGTTGCAAAATTTTTGGAAGGTTTTCCATGAGCCTTCTCACACCAGAGTCAATTGGGGCAGAGAGGGGCAAGGCAACATGGTACTAATCCAGCACCCTCTCGCCCTATTAAATGTCCCCACTGCTGCAAACATGCCTTTGGGGGGCATTAAATTTCTCTCTATTTTGTCTTCCTCACAACTTGATTTCCTACTCGTCTTACTGTTTTCAGCAAGTGTAGTTACAATATAATGAGTCCATTGACAAACAATTTAAAGTGGATCATGAATGGTTGAGACCCCAGCGCTGGTCCTGATAGCGCTCCATTAGTTTTCATTTACCAGTCTGAAAATAAGTTTTATGTGGCATCACATGGAAAGTCTTTCGAAAATCCAAATAACCTACATTTACTGGTTCCTCCTTACCCACCCGCATCATTACATCCTCAAAGAACATAAATAGACTTGTCAAATACAATTTATCTTTCATAAAACCACGATGACTTTGTCTTCTTGTATTATGATTTCTAACATGTCCTGCTACTGTCTTCTCCATAATGGATACCAGCATGTTCCTAATGACAAATGTTAGGCTAACTGGCCTTTAGTTTCCGACTTTCTGCCTCCCTCCATCTTTGAGCAGAGATGTTACATGTATGGTTTTCAAATTCACTGCGATCTTTCCAGAATCAGGAGCATTTGGAAGATTATGATTCATGAATTCACTATTTCTGTAGTTATTTCTTTTAAGACCCAAGGAAGCATGCCATCACGTCAAGGAATTTGTCACTCCCTAGTTCACCTATTCTCTAATGATAACAATTAAGGTCCTGTGGCTCTTCTGCCCCTTATTTTCTACAGTTCTGTTTAGTTTAATGTTTTCTAATGTGAGGACATATACAAAATATTTGTTCAAAATCCCTGCCATTTCCTTGTTTTTCATTGTTAATTTCTAGTCTCATCCTTTAAAGGATTAATGTTCATTTCAGTCACTCTCATCTTTTTTGTTTACTTGCAGAAAATCCTAGTCTCCATCTTATATTTCTTATTAGTTTTTTCTCTTCATGATCTATTCCTTTCTTCCTGATGTGCTCATCTCGCTTCCACATGAATGCACCTACAATAATCGCCTCATATCACTTTTGTGGTATAGTGTTTCGCGTTCTAACCAGTCTGGGTAAAGATGTTTCTCCTGAAAATTGGAGCCAATAAATTCAATAAGAAATTCAGAGTAACTTCTAATATCCAGTTAGGGGTTAGAATGTAAAGTTTGCTATCTCAAGGGGCAATAAATTCTAAAATAAAGTGCCCAATCCCCCAAAACATAGAAAACAAAGCAATTGATGGTGTTAGTAAATGTATTTATCTTTTTGTTGACTTCATATTCAGTTCATTTAGCGTTACCACAATAATTCCCTGACGGCTTCCAATTGCTGCTGGGAATTGTAGTTTTACATCCAGTGGTGTGACATTATCTATCTGCAATGGGTGAACTACAATACCCGGCATGCAGTGTGCGCGGAATGTCGGACCTGGCAGGAAAGGACTGCAACCCCCGAGATGCATCGTTCGCGAAGCATGCGCAGTAGGACCGGAAAGCGGAAGGCAAAGGGATGGCGGCCTTTTGGACGTGTCAGTTGATGGTACAGTGAGTGGTACGATAGGAGTAAGTGGGAATCAGCAGAGGCCTAGCTGGGCTATCTTACCTCGATCACTATTCCTTTCCGAGGGGTAAGATGCACACAGTCTTCGCTATCGGCCTGGTGTTCCTCGGCTGCACCAGCAATGTTGTGTTTCTGGAACTGATGGTCAGGTGAGTGCGAGCAGGCATTGGCCATTATCTTTGACAGGTGAGCACCAGGGATCTGGCTGTCACCTTCATTTACTTACAGGTGAGCACCAGGGATCTGGCTGTCACCTTCATTTACTTACAGGTGAGCACCAGGGATCTGGCTGTCACCATCATTTACTGACAGGTGAGCACCAGGGATCTGGCTGTCACCTTCATTTACTTACAGGTGAGCACCAGGGATCTGGCTGTCACCTTCATTTACTGACAGGTGAGCACCAGGGATCTGGCTGTCACCATCATTTACTGACAGGTGAGTACCAGGGATCTGGCTGTCACCTTCATTTACTTACAGGTGAGCACCAGGGATCTGGCTGTCACCTTCATTTACTGACAGGTGAGCACCAGGGATCTGGCTGTCACCTTCATTTACTGACAGGTGAGCACCAGGGATCTGGCTGTCACCTTCATTTACTGACAGGTGAGCACCAGGGATCTGGCTGTTACCTTTCTGCAGACTTTGGTAAAATGTTATGAATACTGGAACTCTGAAATTAAAAATGATAGTAGGACATCACTGGAAGATGTATTTTCACACATCAAGTTGATAAAGGTAGCAGTGAAAATTAGTTTATAGAATATTTTGGGGACAGTCTCAGAACAATTTATTATAGACCCAACAAGTGGAAAGTAATCTTTAGATCTGGTAACCTATAATGTGACAATATTAATTGATCACATAGTAAAGGATCTTCTAGTCAAGTGTGATCGTAACATGTGGGAAGTTCACATTCAGTTTGAGGATGAGAGCTTAGATCTGAATTTAGTGCAATGTACATGCGATACATACATGAGCTGTTGGCATTGTTATGAACCAACTCAAACAGCCATCCCTCTTTGGACATTGTGCGAATCACATTACGATCATGCAGAGTCAGCATATTTTTATGAAAATGAAAATTTTTGTTAAATTTATTAGCATTTCTGAGGATGTAGTGTATTTTAATTTCCAAAAGCTATTCATAAAGTGCTGCATAAAAGTTGCTGCACAAAACTACTCTCCTTTGCAGCCTGCTTGTACCATCTTACGTGCAAACTGCTTCTTCCTCCACCCTTTCTGAAGTTGACTTCTCCTCATTCGCCCCTGCCACAGCCTACTTTTCCACTCCACCTCTCCTGTTCACTGCCCCCTCCTGTAACCTCCTCCTCTCATTCCTCCTGCAGCTACCACCTCCCCGGCACTTCCCTGCCCCATCCCCACAGCAAGTGTCTCTTCTTAGCAATACTCAAATGCTATATAAGTAAAGGGGAAAAGGATAAACTGGAAAACTTAAGCCATGCCTGTGTCAGACAAATGACTAACTTTAGAAAGGTGTCCTCTCAGCAAGGGTCTTCATCTACTGGGGATAATTCACATAAAGTCAGCACTTTAGACCACATTAAGTAGATGATCAGTTATCATATTTTGAAAACCACACATTATGTTCTCATGTATGTCAATTTAATGGAATACTTGGAGGAAACGCCAGGATGATAAAGAGCGTTGGATGCCATGGGTGAACATTTTCACAAAACATCTGGTGAGATGGCACGCGAGATATATCATCAAATTTGAGGCACAGCATGTTAGGAGGGAATTTAATTCTCATCCCATTCCCACTCTGGCCTCTCTGACCTTGGCATTCTACAGTGTTTGAATGAAATTCAGGAATGCGGTGGGAACATCTCTTTTTTGGTTCAGCCCCATTACAACCTTCAAATTCAACAATTAATTCAACAATTTTTGATTCAATGCTTCAATTTTTTCAGATGGCAGAGATTCTGCTGTCATGTCCAGCTCCTTTAGAGCTGTCTTTTGTTTCTTTATTTGTCCAAGAATGCTCCTTTGTTCCTTGCACTATCATCTCTTTCGACACTTCATCACTCCTACCTTGTAATCTTGTGCAGTTTCTTCCCTGCCACTGTACTTGTTCGAAATCTATTACACCTCAAGTTTTGCTGGCTCTGATGATAAGTCGTGAGCTTAAAGTGTTAGATCAGCTCTTTCCACAGATACTGCATGACATGCTGTGTATTTCCAACACTTGCTGTTTGTATAAAAGTGAAAGTAGCCTCAGAGAGCAATGGCTCAAGAACAGGTGGCTTAGAGTACCTTTAAAGGGCATTTTTTCCTTATTGGATAAATTTGGGAAGTAGTAAGCCACAGAGATTTTGTGCTGAGACTTTGTTTATTTTTCATATGACATGATTTGATTATGGGCAAAAGAGGGGCCAACATCAAAGTTTACCAATTCAGTGAAAGTCTGATATAATGCAGATGTCGGGGCCCAAGAAATGAAACTACATGGGACATGAACTGTTTTGTTTTAATCAACCTGTTCAGACATATTATGAAATACCTTTGGAGCAGGTTTTTCTTTTCTCTTGAAGATTGACCAGAATCCATTCCTTCACTTCTCCCCATATTTTAGTCCTTAATTTCCTTCATTTCAGTTTATGAATATTGCAGGAAAGATGTGGAAGCGTTGGAAAAGGTGCAGTGGAGATTTACCAGGGTGTTGCCTGGAATGGAGGGAAGGTCTTACAAGGAAATGTTGAGAGGGCTAGTGCTTTTCTGTTTAGAACGACGAAGGATGAGAGGTGACTTGATAGAGGTGTACAAATTGATCAGAGGTATAGATAGAGTAGGCAGCCAGAGACTTTTTCCTAGTGTGGAGGTAGCTATTACAAGGGGGCATAGTTTTAAAGTGAGTGGAGGTAGATATAGGGGAGACGTCAGAGGTAGGTTCTTTACTCAGAGAGTGGTCAGGACGTGGAATGCACTGCCGGAGAGGGTAGTGGGGTCGGCCTCATTAGGGGCATTTAAGTGGCTATTAGATAGGCATATGGATGATAGTATAAGGTAGGGGTGGAGGTTAGATAGTCTTTAAGATTAGGGTAAACGTTGGACACAACATTGTGGGCCAAAGGGCCTGTACTGTGCTGTACTGTTCTATGTTCTGTGTTTTTCTCCAAAGCAGTATTGACTTTTTTATTTCTTAATTGAGCAAGAGGACGTTTGTGTGAAATGTAGACTCCAGTGTAGACTGTTTGAGTCAAATGGTCAGTTTCTGTGCTGAAATTCAATGTAACTCCTTTATTAATTTGGCCAAGTTGGCAACCAGTGTTTCCCCCAGTATCCTGCCCATTGTGAACGTCATGACCAAATTTGATGCAGTCCTCCCACACCACACCAACATCAGATTTCCAGTTGGGCCCCATGTTGGTCTTGAAACCTGACCTGGAAGTAGGAACACCACTACTCAGCCTCAAAAGGCAAAGAACATGAAGAAGGGTCCTGACCCGAAACATCAACTTTCCTGTTCCTCTGAAGCTGCCTGGCCTGCTGTGTTCTTCCAGGTCCACACTTTGTTATCTCTGACTCCAGCATCTGCAGTTCTTGCTTTCTCTTATAAAGGACATGAGCTGATTTTTTTTTCTTTTCTATCCAGATGTGCTGTTACACACACGACTGAATATTTTTTCCCCATCACCAAGTCACTGTGACTTTTTTTTAATGTTTTTAGCTATTAACCACCACTGTGTAACCAGTTATAAATTTACGTAAAAAGCCCATTATGGGCAATGCAAACCATCAACAGTGAGGAAGAGAGGAAGGATACTAAATCAAAATTGAGTTGGAAGAGAATATGTAATATGATTGCAATTTTCTAATCAACGTGCTCGAGATGTTATATCACACCACCGGAGCAGGTGGAACTTGAACTCAGACCTCCTGGTCTAGAGGTAGGGATATTACCACTGCCACAAGAACCCTAAGCATGAACTGTTTAATACAATAGGCAAATGAGTAAAGATGCAGTTCAGCAGTATATTTTAGGACAAATGAATTGGCCCAGTGGTAAAACTGTTGCAGAAGAGAGCAGTTTACAGATACAAAAACAAAGCTCTAGAAAATTGGGAATGTTGGGAGAGTGCCATTAAAAGACAGATGGAACATAAAGTTTCTCACAGTAAAAATATAAAAGCAAAGAAGTAATGTTAAAAGACGTTGGTTGGTCTACAGATTTCCTTGCTGTCCACTTTTAGAAGGATATTGGAACTGAAGATGCACAATAAAGATTTACAGTAATGATACTTTCTGAATAAAGGCTCAAGGTTAGTCTTTCTTTCACTGAAATAGTAAGAGGTAAGATCATCATGTTAGGCTCCTACCTATTGACTACAGCTCCACTTTAACACCATAATTCCAAACAAACTCATCTCCAAACTCCGGCACCTAGGTCTTTGCTCCCCCTCTGTAACTGGATTCTCTACTTCCAAACCAACAGACCACAGTCAGGAAGGATAGGCAACAACACCTCAGCCATGACAATCCTCAACAACAGTGCCCTGCAAGGCTGCATACTCAAACTCCCTACTATACTCCTTATACTCACATGACTGTGTGGCCAAATTCCACACCAATTCCATTTACAAGTTTGCTGATGATACCACCATTGTAGGTCGCATCGTAAACAATGATGAGACGGAATATATGGAAAGAGATTGAGTGCTTAACGGCCTGGTGTAAAGACAACAATCTCTTCATCAACATCAGCATAACGAAGGACCTAATCATTGACTTCAGGAAGCAGAGTGGAGGGCGCACGCCTATCTGCATCAATGGTGCTGAGGTGGAAATGATAGAGAACAGCAAGTTCCTGGGAGTGACAATCACCAGTAATCTGTCCTGGTCCACCCATATTGATACAGTGGTCAAGAAAGCACAGCAATGCCTTTATGTCGTCAGGAGACTAAGGAAATTTGGCATGACCATAAAGACTCTTACAAATTTTTACAGACGCACCATAGAATGCATCCAATCTGGATGAATCACAGCATGGTATGTCAACTGCTGTTCCCAAGACTGAATGAAACTACAGAGAGTTGTGAATGCAGCCCAGTCCATCTCACAAACCAGCCTGCCATCTATTGACTTCATCTATACTTCCTGAGAAAGCAACCAACATAACCAAAATCCCTCCCACCCCGATTATATCTCTCCCACTCTCTTCCATTGGGCAGAAGATATAAAAGTTTGTATATGCATATGAACAGCTTTTTCCCTGTTGTTATTCAACGTTTGAATAGACCTCTTTAATGTTAATGTTAATCTCTCTCTGCACCTTCTCAGCAGTTGTAACATTGTATCCTGCACTCTGCTCTGTTACCCTGATGCACTTGTATAGTATGATCTATCTGTAAAGCACATAAAGCAACACTTTTCACTGTACCTCGGTACACGTTGCAGTAATAAATCAATTCAAAAGTAAAATCATTAGTTATAGAAGCAGGCTTAAGATAGTTGCTATTAAGCCTGCTTTGCCATTCAATAAGGCTCATCTAATTGTGGTCTTAACTTCACTTTTTGACATGCACACATAACCCTCAATTCTGTTGTTGATTGAAAGTCTGTTTAATTTGGTCTTGAATATATTTACAGTTACAGCTCCACTGTTGTCCTGGGAAGAGAGTTCCAAAGACTAAAACCTGGTTGGAAAAGAAATTCTTTCTTATCACTGTCATGTGATGAATGGAAGACTTCTTGTTTTTAAATGGTATCCCCTGTGTTCTAGATCCTCCCGTGAAGGGAAATCATCCTTAAAATTCAGTTACCAGTTGTTCAACCAAAGGCATTAATTGAACTGCCCAAAAGACACAGTGTAGATCTTGTAGCAGTGCAACTTGAATCCATCCCTTCCTCAGAGACTGAAGCCTAGACCCTAGATTTTGGATCACTTGATCTCGCTACCCAAGATCTAATGATTAAGATTTTTAAAACTATAAGATGTTTGAACAGAATTAAAAGATAAAGATTGTATCCATTGAACAATCAGTTCCAAGGCCTCAGGCATGCGATTATTCTAGAAACAATGTGAGGAGAAATTAGGAGAAGTCATTCAGAGAATGGACCATATTAGCACAAGGAGTTTTGAAGAAAATGTTTGAAAGCAAGAATGTAAAGGATTATGCGTAAAGGTTGTAGAAGTGGAATTGGATTAGGAAGTTCTAGTTGACTACCATGGGCATGATGGCTGAATGACATTTGCTGTCATTTCAATGATAGTGTCAGAAGGTGAGAATGACCAGTCCTGAGGCAGAATAAAGCAATAAGCTATGGCACAGAACTGTGAATGCTGGAGATCCGAAACACAAACAGAAAGTGCTGGAGAAACTCATAGGTCTGGCAACATTTGTTGAGAAAGAAACATAGTTAACGTTTTGAGTCCAGTGACTCTTTGTCAGAACACTGTTAAGATCAGGCCTATGGCTATTAACTGTTCTTGTAGCTCGTTGGTTTCTTTAGAAGAGACTCATCCTCTTCCTTTCATTCTCAGACCAGTTTTTCACTAGCAGCAAATTCCCTTTATGTGGCACCGTTATTTAATGAATTAACAAATGTTACAACTTTTACCTTGAAACCAGTGCTACACTTTGTTCCTTTTGCTAGAGAATCATTTCTGTTGGTTATTTGTCACATTCAGCCCGCTCTTTGCATCTTAAATTCCAGTGCATATTCTTGGCAACATAATCCGTGTAGTCTGCTGGATTCTATGCCCTGATTTAAAGGTGTATACAACTTGCATTTCTAAAGTGTAACATTGAAACCAACTCAGAATGCAGGTATAGTATTTCTTAATAAATAGGGTAGTCACTAAGTGTAGGCCTAAACATGGATTTTGGTGCAGAAAAATCAGGTTGTGTTATGTGCTTAGTAGGTTTATATACCATGATACATGGAATGCTAACCATCTATTGTGGTGAACCACAAGCCGGCACTTTTATTTGGCCTAGCCTAGACATTTTTTTTTGGGATCATTCAATTTGACTTGAATCCTGTGATAGGGTTAGGGTTATATCGTTGTTTTATAGTTTGTTGGCTTGATTTGTGTGGTTTTTTAAAATTCTGGAAAAGGCGTTGACATTAGTAATTGGACCAGTGGAATTAGTCATTAAATCATTGACAGCATTAAACTCATTATTTGTTTTTAAAAAATTCTTACTTCAGGGATTTTCCTGGATGTGGAAACCTTGTGACGTTTGGACAGTTCCTGTTCATAGCATTGGAAGGTTTAATCTTTCAAGCTCACTTTTTCACAAAGCCTCGGGCAATCCCGTTAAGGTAAGGAGAAACTCTGCTGTTTAAGGAATGGAGCACTTTGCTGTGTAAAACTGAATCATCTCCAGTTTAGCAGAATCTGTCTCAGAGTGTTCCTCATGGTTTCAAATTGTCTCAGAAGTCTTGGTGTTCCTCTAATTCTGACCTCTTGTGCAACACCAGTTTTAATTGACCCCACCACTGACAGTTGTCGCTTCAGCAGTGTAAACTCAAAGTTTACACCATGTCAAAACCATCAACAGCATGTTGCCCAGGTTAAAGTTTGCTTGACCTGGATTGTTGGGGAATGTTTATTGTGCAGAGAAGCTGACAGTCTCTAGTCTTTTTCTTTTGTTGTTTCTATTCAGATTTTTTTTTTATTTTTCTCTATTAATTCCATTTGAATGTTTGTGGATGTAGTTTCCCTCTATAGTCTTTTATGAGACAACCCTGCAGGTTAAGCTTCAACCTCTCTGACTTTTTTTATTCGCACAGGAACTATTTCATCATGGTCACCATGTTTTTCATCGTAAGTGTGGTCAATAATTATGCCCTCAACTTCAACATTCCAATGCCTTTGCACATGATCTTCAGATCAGTAAGTGATATGCACCCACTGAATTTCGGTTTCATTTATGCAGAAGCTAAAACTTATTACAGTGTAAAAGCCATGTGTTCCAGGATAGTACATGTATAATTTATCAAAGTGCAGGTAACAAATGAAAGAGATGATTTGGCCCATGAAGCTCATTCCTCCTGTTGATTCTTATACCTTAGCATCAAAATGGTCTTCATCTGAATACTAGGTGACATTTTATACTGAAGGTTTGTACACTTTCAGTATGATATCCAATTGAGTTCAATGTCCAAGAGCAGTGTTTTACAGTTCGGGAATATTGCACAACTCTGAGCAACTTAATTCCCCAAACGATGTCCCTGTGATTTCACTGAAACTGACCAAAAATGTTTCCATCCGCTCACTGATTGCCTCTTGTACTTTTCAGTTGTGTTCTCACTCGGGTATTTTAACTTACTCTCCACCAAAACTGCGGCACAGCACGGTGACTCAGTGGTTAGCGTTACTGCGTCACAGCGCCAGGGACCTGGGTTCGATTCTACTCTTGGGCGACTGTGGGGAGTTTGCACATTATCCCAGTTTCTGAGTAGGTTTCCCCGGGTGCTTTGGTTTCCTCCCAAAGTTCAAAGATTTGCAGGTTAGGTGGATAGGCCATGCTAAATTACCCAGTGTCCAGGATGTGCAGGCTAGGTGGATAAGCCACGGGAATGCAGGGTTATGGGGATAGAGTAGGCCGTTGGCTCTCGGTGGAATGCTGTTCGGAGGGGTGTTGTGGACTTGATGGGCTGAATGGCCTGCTTCCACACTCCAGGAATGCTAGGATTCTTTGAAAGAAGCAACTCCTCCCTACAAATGTTAGTTTGACAGGCACCACTGAATGCTTGGGATATGGTTCCCAAACTACAAGCTGATAATTAGCCTGATGATTCTTCCAACAATCCCCACTATTTCCCAAATAGAAGAAAGTGTGTGCGAAGATGCTAAAACAAAAAGAGGTGTGTAATTGGAGAATAGGGCCATTCGTGTGCAAATGGAGAAGATAAGGAAGACTCTAATGTCTATAAATGGCCTATGCAAGAAATGGATTGAAAGGCCACATGGCCTGTACCATCAGTCCTTAATCTCTTTAGTTAATGGCATTTATTTAGTGCATGCTCCTAGAACTGAAAGAGGAATTGTATTTACTGAGTTTGCATAATGTCATATTTTTGTTTGCAGGGCTCTCTGATAGCCAGCATGGTATTGGGAATTATCATCTTAAAGAAAAGGTCAGTCATTTATGCTACGTCCGTTGTTGATCTGTACTTTGATCGCGTTGGCATTGACCACAAGGCTGTGGGTGAAAGCAGGTGAATTTGATTGGAATAGATTTGTGGCAGACCAGGCCCTTCATAATAACTAAAATTGGAAAGCCTTCGGAGCTGTTGCAGTGAAATGGAAATAAGATGAAAAAGAGACTGTCAGTACAATGCTCAGTTAAAGAAAAGCAGGAAGAGAAGAAAGGCTGGCATTAAAATAGCAACTTTCAGGACTGTGGGGTTCCACACAGTATTGTATTCCACAGTAAGGACATAATTTTGAAGTACCATTGCTTTTTGATGTGGGGTCTCCTGATACCAAATTATGCTCTGTAGGGAACCATAAACAGGAAATATTTTAGCAGTAGATGGACGTTGGGATATTAGTGTTCTTCAGGGAAGGAATCCTGCAGTTCTTAGCCATCTCCTCTATATGTGACTCCAGTCTCAGGCCAATGCAGTCACTCTTAATTGCCCTTTGAAGTGGCAGAAAAGCCATTCACTTGGATCCAACAGTTAAATGCATGCAAAAAGGATTCCTCAGCTTCCCAAGTGCCACATGGAAATGGGTAATGAATGTTGTTCTTGCAGAAATGTCGCTTTCCTGAATAATTAACTTCCACAGAGCAGACAAGTTGACTAGACATCTTTCACTTGAGATTTGTAGTGACCAGAACAGTGAAAATGCCTAACCCAGGGGAGCTGGTAGGTCCAAATCCAGGTGCAGTCTGTGAAAAACAGAAACCCATTCTGCAGCCGTTGTCATTTTAAGTAATTTTAACACTGCAAATTGATCCAATTAGTTTTAAATCTGAGAGTTTTTTTTTGTTAAATGAAGATATTAAAGAATATGAGCCAAAGGCAAGTGTGTGAAGCTAGGTCACAGATCAGCCATGATCTCATTGAATGACAGAACAGGCTTGAGGTACTGAATGACCTACTCCTCTCCTATGTTAAATATGAAACAAGATTTTATGTTTTTCCCTCCACAGATACGCAATTGCGAAGTACATTTCAGTAGCTCTGGTTTCTTTGGGAATTTTTATCTGTACATTCATGTCTGCAAAACAAGTGGTAAGACAAAGGTCTATCTATCAAAGTTTTTGTGTAACATGAGTATTACTGAAAATTACAAAGTTTGATAAAGCTTTTCATCTTGCAATCATTGATACAATTCACATGAATACTAATTTAAGGAAAACTCAAGATTTTTACCATATGAGAGGAAGATGCTGATTTGTTGGCAAGTGGACTTTGGATGTTGTCATGGAGAATCCACCAGTTAAAGATGAATGACAGTTAACTGTCAGGCTTTGCATAAATTTTAAACCAGGCAGGTTGACTCTGATTGGTCAAGGCATTGTCCTAAGAAATGAACCAAAGCAAGACAGGCATCTATTTTGTTGAGTTGAAAAAAGCCCAGTGTGTATACATATTCTTTCTATCTGTAAATAGCGGAGCTCTGTGTATTAATACACGTAACTTCCAGTACACTGCAAGTCCAGTTGACAACGCTAAATCAATTGTTGGCATAATTGTTTACATGCTCAGGGTTATCCAACAAATATTGTCCAATTGTGGAATCATATCCATGATTGGACTCTATGTTGCGGATTTTGCCAATGCAGGCTGGAGTGGCTGTTCTGCTGTCTATCTGGAATTTGCTGCCTGAAAGGATAGTGGAAGCATATTCAGTCAGTGACTTCTGAAAGAGAGTTGAGTATTAACAATAACAATTGGCTGTATTTATAAAGCACCTATGACGTGGTTATAAAAAATCCAACAGTTTTTCACAGGAGCACTATCAACCACACGAAAAGGGAAAAAAAATGAGAAAAAGTAGAGAGGATCTAATTGGGTAGCTATTTCAAAGGATCGTAACAAGCGTGATGGGCTGAATAGTCTCCTTTAATGCTGAAAGATTCTACAACATAGAAAAATTGATGCTTTGAGTGATTTGACATAACTGTGTAATTTACTACCAAGTGCTGGTTAGACAATAATCACATGAAATAATACCTACAATCCTAGTCATGTAGATGTATTCTTTACACACCCTTAATGAGGAGGCATGTGTCCTGTCAACAATAGGATTTCAGAGGAGGTAAATGTGATGTGTTTAAGATTTTTGTATTCTGCGTTTGAAATTGCACACATTTATTGCCCTGCATTTTGAACATTTGCAAGAAGTCATTCTCTGTTCTATTTGATGTGTCAATAACTATTACACACTGTGACCCTCAGCCCTCACTCAACAGAATCATACTTTTTTGTGGCCTTATTAATCCTCACGCACCTGTTCCTCAGGTAGCTACCCAATTCATCTTCCTTTCCTTTGCACTCTGCTTTTCCTTATAAGGATCAGTCATTCCATTAACTTTGGGAATGTCTGTGTATATGCTTGAAATTCAAGGAGCATTTGTCCAGATTTAAAGTAAAAACTAAATAGTTTACTTTTACAGCTACTTGTCAACTCTGTGTGCATCTCTCAATTACTGAATGCTTGAACAGTAAAGGCTTATCTGGAACTAACAGACCTGCCCTGAAGATAAAAACTTTAAAAACATAAAGTACTAAGGATAGATTGCCATCATCTACCGTGTTACTCCTGAAGTTTTACAGTTTATACCCATCCATCAATCATTTATCTGATAAATATTTATTACATACACTTTTGAACTTGCTGGTGCTCTTTGCACCTTACCTGGACAGTTTGTTTCATAAATTTGCTGCTGATTAATTAATCTAACCTGTCTACCTTCCCTCTGCTATGTTCTAGACTATTCCTTGCACCCCAGATTCTCCTACAGAATTTGTGTATTGATGTGCAACCAACAGAGTAGCCAGCAATTGCAGAATGAGTTTTCAAGTATTCCCCCTTCCCCCCTCTCCTCCACAAAAAAAATCCTTATCAGTTTTTCCTTTCTAGAATTGGGCAGAGAGTGTTGTGCGTGACTAGTCCATAAGCACCAGTTTACTCCATCTTTTGACCCTTTTGTGTTCTGAACCTTGTTAAGCACGATCCAGTTAAAGTCATTGGATAGCAGAGAGGCAAATGACCCCAGAAAATTACTGAATAACCTTCAGTTGTCACAACCTGACCCTCCGTCAGCCGCAGGCTTGAGACCAATCAGAGCGTCCCAATGAACTCTGCCAAGTAAGTGGACTGTATACTCTTTTTGGTTTGTGTGGCTGGGAAACACATAGTATAATTCCTGGGATGCAGCCCCATGAACGGCAATAATCTGCTGACACTTGAATCAAGTGCTATTCTTCACATGTAAAATGATAACATTGACAGTCCACCGAACCACGAGGCCACTGGGAAAATTTGGTGATGGTTAGCTGAGCTACTTCTTCCCATTAAGATTCAGACTCTATTTTGCGTAACACTTTTCACCTGCCTTATCATTGTTAATTCTCTTTTGTGTTCCAGTCTTCGCGTACAAGTGCATCTGCTGATGAGGGTTACTATGTATTTATACGGTGGCTGTTAGGTAAGGCAATACATTTTGGTGGATGTCTGTTTTAATTCCACATAGATTAAGGGAAATCTAAATGTGTGAGGAAGAAAGGAATGTAGACATTGCCAAGAGAGTTGGATGCAATAAGGTGGGAGGAAGCTCATGTGGAATATGACACCAACATGGATTTATTAGGTCTCATGGCCATTCTCTGTGCTTTGAACCGAAATGCCGGACATTCTCTAACATTGCTTGAGATTTGAGTTAACAAGAAATGTACTTCAGATTTGAAGAAATGTACTTTCAATATGAGTACTTCTGTGCAGCTACAAGACTTAGATTTATCTCCTCATAGTGTTGTTTATTTGGGCCACAGGATTAGAGAAGGGGTAAAATGGGCCATTGTTTCAACTGTTGATCAGTTAAACGCTCAGTGAAATAAGTGCAGTTAAACCCTCCCAACCTGAATAGAACATGCTCAGATGTGAATGCTGGACATGAAGCACTCCAGAAAAGTTTAATTGGTCCAATCAGCTGCCAATGTCACATCACTTCCAACACACAAAACAAAAACAGCTCTTTGGGAATGGGCCAGAGAACTGCTGTTACCCTGGACCACATAGTGGTTCTAGTAATTCTGACCAAAACTATAATCTAGCCATTTTGTATCTGCTGGTCTTCTAGATGCTAAGATAAAACCTGACACAAGACTTAACCTTCTTAGGAAGAATTAGCAATACTTCTGGCTTTTATTTTATTCCATTATCGAAGAGTAAGAAGACTGTCTGTCCACTCTATACTGTTCAATCCTTAACTGATCAGCTGCCTTCCAAATCACTTATTTTGCACTCAGTCGAATTGAGTTCTACTGATTTTGATTAACATGACTTCATTTGTTGTTAGTTTTATTACATTTCTTCCAATTTTTTATTTCTCGTTGTTGTTGATAGAATCAGCAATTTATTTATGTAGCATCTAACATATTAAAATACGGCTAACGTTCTTGTGGTGCACCTGTGAGTTATAAACTTGGTCCCAAGCCACTCAAGGAGATGTGAGGACAGACACTGGCAGCATCGGTCAAAGTGGGAGGCTGTAAGGAGTGCCTTAAAGATGGAGACAGCGGTGAGGAGGTTTGGAGTTTGGGGCTTGAGCCGCTGAGGTCATATTCAAACTCAAATATTCAGACATTGGATTTATTTTCTTCTTTTCTTTCTTGCTGTTTTCCCTTCTTGTGCCAAGTCAAATTATGCTTTGAACAAGAAACTTAACTGTGTGCATTTTCATTTCTGCCAAAGACACTGGGATAGACTGGAAATGGTATCATGCAAGGACAGTGATTATTGCTACCGATCTGACTTCAGCTTTAGACCCCAGACTCTGAAAATATAACAGATGGGCTGGAGTAGATGTCGCACCATAGCCCTGATTTTCTTCGTGACAGAGCAGTACTAGAGAAGACATAAAGGGCACAAGTCTCTCAGCGGATGACAAGCAATCCACGGGAGATATGAGGTGAATGGTTGTACCATATGTTGGAGAGACTAATGATATAAGAGAGTAATTTATTTTAAAAGGGAAGATTGCAGATTGAGAAGGAACTGAGCAGATGGTAGGGGACACAGTAGGAAAGTTCAGAATGAGAACTTTTCAAAGATGGTACAGTGCTTTGAAAAGCCACCAATTTGTAAGTAAAAAATCTGTTCGAATCACGTGATGGATGTGTTTTACAATAGTAAAAGCAGATGTACGTATTGCAGTTGGAACTGATGGACTTAAACAAGTGGGAACGTTTGTATACTTTGGGAGGGTTAGTATTAGATCAAGAAACAGCGTCAAAAGAAGCAGAGAACCGCTTCAGTGTTTGGAAGAATAAGCAAGATATTGAGGGCTGAAGATATTTTGATAAGAGCAAAGAGTTTTTCAAGCAATGGTTATCTCATTTTTATATGGGCCTGTGAAAGGTTGATGAGCGAAAGATCGCAAGAATACACATGAGTGGGTTGAGGGAATACTCTTGAGTATCCACATGTAAAGAATGAAGAATGAGAAAGTGAGAGCATGGCTTGTAAAAGAAGTAGATTCTTGAATGGAAACCTCAAGAAAGAAAACTGTAATGGCTTGGATACATCTTGAGAATGGGAAGAAGAATAATGGCCTGCCACACTGAGGTACTTGGAGCAAGAAGGAGAGGAAGACCAAGATGGAAATGTCAAGACTCATTTGTAACAGCATAGTCTATAGATAGTAAGTAAATTCATTCACGTCTGTTACCACTGTTGAGCTGACAGTTGAGAATTTATTTTTTGCATAATAGTTTGAATGGATTTTCCATAGTGGATTAAATCTCCCTAAAAGCACACTAAGAATTGGTTTCACAATCGGGACCATCAAAAGGATTTAAACTGCCTGGATTGGAACGCAGAGACATTCATAGTTTTAACTTTAAGATTCCTTTCTGTAAAAATGTGTTGCTTTACTGCAGTTCTGCTGAAAAATATGTCAACCGGATTTTTTGAACTTTTTAGAAGATTTTAGTCTGAATCCTGGAGAATGTGTGTTTTTTCACCCAGTAAGACCAAGTTACTGATTAAATAGTGTAAAGGTTCCTCAGCCTGTACTCTGTCCCAATAAGGCGCTCTAATATCAGAGACGTACCCCGTACAACTGCTATTTTCATTTCTGATACCAGCCACCCTCATGACATTTTAACATGATGGGTCCCCTGATTGTTCATAGTAGAAATGCATTGAATCTGGTAGATCAGGTAGGTCATAGCTTTGAGATATGTACTGAATTGTGCTGATTGCTGTTGACTGCAGTAATGGGGCACATTGATTTGCCCCACATTGTCTGACCTCCAGTTAGTGTTATTCTTTTTTAATTGGTATTCCTCGGGGAAGTGTGCATATTAGGAACACAAGACTGAGACTTTAGCAAGAACTATAACATTTAAGCTCATTCAAAATTCAGCAGCCAATGACTTTACGTGCATTAGGTGTCATTCACCCATCACCCTGTGGCTCTGATTATACAATGCCTCAAATTTAAAATTTTTATTCTTGCTTACAGATATTTCTATGATCTCAAACCTTCCTATCTCTGTAATGTTGTACAACCCTCGACGTCCATGCACTCAATTCTGACCTGTTGTAAATTCCCTGATTTTAGAATTTTAATCAGTCGACCATTGGTAACATTGTGTCTTCAGCTAACAAGGTCATAACTCTGGAATTCTGTTTCTTTGGATGGCTCGGTGGCTCAGTGGTTAGCACTGCTGCCTTGCAGCACCAAGGACTTGGGTTTCTGCCTCGGGTGGCCATCTATATAGAGTTTGCACATTCTCCCCGTGTCTGCGTGGGTTTCCTCCAGGTGTTCCAGTTCTCTCCCACAGTCCAAAGATGTGCAGGTTAGGTGGACCAGTCATGCTAAATTGCCCATGGTGTCCAGGGCTGTGCAGGCTAGGTGGGTTAGCCAAGGGAAATGCACCGTCACAGGGATAGGGTAGGGGTCTGTGTCTGGGTCTGGATCTGGGGGGGATGCTCTTCAGAAGGTTGGTGTGGACCCGATGGGTCAAATGGCCTGCTTCCACACTGTAAGGATTCTGTGATTCCTATCTCTTTTCTCCTCTCTACCTTTTTCCTTATTTATGACAATTTTTAAACCCTACCTGCGGAATCAAGTCATTGGCCATCTGACAGACCATCATCTTGTATAGCTTGATGTCAAAATTTGTTTGATAACCATCCTGTAACATATTACAGGACATTTTGCCATGTCAGAGGTGCTGTATGAATGCAACTTGTCTTTTATCTAATTATGAGCCTCCTAACAAGTGATAATGTTCCTGGATTGATTTTCCTGAAAATAGAATGACCATTTGGCAAGGTCCTGAAAGTAGCCACTGCCAAGGAAGCCAACTTTTCCACAGTGGTGTAAGGAGATGAGGGGAGAAAATGATGTTGGTTTGAGTTGAAATAGAACAAAAGCTCATGCATCTAATGAAGGCAGAAGCATGAACAGCCCATTGTAGCCTGTAATTTGAGACAGCATTTTCCCATAGATATTCACTAGATCAAGAATTGTCCAAGGATTTGGGATTTCAAAAAAATTCTTAATGACCGTCTCCATTCAGGTATGTTAAAAGTGCTTATCCACTGTTAGCTTTGTCATCTGTCCAGTATGTCTCTTGTGGGCATATTAAACATCTCTTTAAACCATGAGAACATTAATGATTTTGTTTTCTATTATTATTCTCCAGGTATTTTTATGCTGACTTTTGCACTCTTCATGTCAGCTAGAATGGGACTTTTTCAAGAAACGTTATATAAGCAATATGGCAAACACTCTACAGAGGCATTGTTTTACAATGTGAGTAATGATTTGTTACTAATGATAACTTGCTTCTGACTTAGCAAATATTGAGGTGATGTTCCCTGTCCTGTGCAGTGATATATTTCGCGTTCTTTATTATTCAGGACAAGTTAAGAATTATTGGAATTGTAGGCTGTAAATGTGACTGATGTTAGCTTTTTATGATAACAAGATTCATTTTTAAATTAGAATTATTCTAAGAAATAAAATATAAGTTGCCATAGTAATGGAAAAAGTGAATGTTTGATAGTCCTTGGTTATCAAATTATTCAAATTCAATATTAACACAAGATCCAGGAAAAAAGACCAATAATTCAAACCTAAACGATGGAAACGGAATAGACGGTCACAGCCTATAAGATTTGGCTGAGACAATATCATTGTGTTATCTACTGCTGCACAAGTCAAACTGAATGCTGTTTCCATTACTAGAAGGTGTTTTCAGAGCCTTCATGTCTCTCTTAGTAGCAGGTTTTTCAACTTTCATTTCCCACTATACCAGAATATGACAAATCTCAGATGGCACGGCAAATTTTGAGTGAATTACATTGCTATCAACTCCCGAAATCTGGGTCATTCCAACCGTATCAGAGCTAATGCCTGAAGAGCACCGATCAATTTCCAGTGTGTGTGAGGCCATCCATGGAGCAGTCCTCTCGGATTGGCTGAAGGTCTCTGTTAGAGTTAACTGTAGCTTACTGCAACCCTTTTAGGATAGAAAGATCATGATCACTGGTGCTAGGCAGAGGTTGGTCCACTCTTACATCTGTGCAACTTAGATCTGATTCTCAAGTGTGGGTGGTCATGGTGGACAGGAGGAATAGTAGAATGAAAAAGAGAGACAGGCTAACTACCTAATGTATTCTTCATTCTTAAAATGGTGAAGATCCCTTTACTTCAACTGAAGAAGATATCTTGGAGCTTTATACAATGTGAAATTTCGGGACTGTGTCTGTAACTTTATTTCAGCTACGTAATCTTTTCGTACACGTTTTCTTTATGCGGTTGCCCTAGAACCTGTTGAGCTTACCTCTGAGTCAGGTTTCAATCATATTCCGGAAGCTTGAGCACATAATTGATACTGATACTTCAGTTGAGTAAGTGCTGCACTAACTGATGTGTCTGCATTTAGATGAGACATTCAACTGAGGCTGCATTTACCTATCAAGTGAATATAAAAGACTGCATGGTACTATTGTGAAGAGAATTAACTGGGGTTCTCCTGGTGATTTGGTCAACCCATAACCCTCAACCAACACCAAAACAGATTATCTGATCATTGTCTCATCGCTGTTAGTGGAATCTTGATGTGTGCAAATTGGCTGCCACACCTATGTACTGCAGTAACTACACTTCAAAAGTGACTTAATTGGCTGTGAAGTAAATTGTGAAAACTGGAGTTTCTTGATGCCTGTGCAACAGCTTCATTGTGGTTGTCTGTTTCTGAGCACTTTAAGGCATTTCATTTTCACTGTCCAGTACATCTTGCAAAGGCCAAGAAAACATTGGTTTACAGGAAAATGCAGGGCAAACACACACACTTGAATAAAGCCAACTTTTCTCTCAGAATGTGTCTAGATATTCTTCAGCTGATTGAGGTGCTCATTGTTGCCTTTTTCTCTGTTCAGCATTTCTTGCCATTACCAGCTTTCCTCTTATTTACCTCTGACATTTACAATCATGGAGTTCTCTTCAACCAGTCTGGTAAGTGGCATTTTAAAAAGAAAATGTAGAATCATAAAATCCCTACAGTGTAGAAGCAGGTCATTTAGCCCATCAAGTTCACCCATACCCTCAGAAGAACATCTCACCCAGACCCATCTCCATGACCATGCATTTCCTGTGGCTAATCCATTTAACCTGCACATCCCTGGACACTATGGGTAATTTTAGCATGGCCAATCCGCCTAAACCACACATCGTTGGACTGTGGGAGGAAACCCACACAAACGTGGGGAGAATGTGCAAACTCCACACAGATGTAACCCGAGGCTGGAAGTGAACCCGGGTCCCTGGTGCTGTGAGACAGCAGTTCTAACCACTGAGTCACCGTACCACCCCAAATGTTTTAACACTTAAGTTTAACTTAGAAAACATACTATTGTTGGATTGTAATTGATGTGTATGAGGTCAAGCGCTTATTGAACCAATGGAAAAGGCTACTTTGATTGGAATAAGGGTTAAAGGGTGCTGAGGTACATGAAAGTCGGACCTCTACTTCCAATCCAAGCCACAGCTGTGGGGAAGGCATTGCAGGCAATTTAGGGCATTTGATATACAGGAATGTTGAAAGGGGGTAGCACAGCTGATACCTGGGAGTGAGTTGCAGGCAGAGTGTAAATTAAGCAACTGAGTTGGTTTGAAAATAACATAATTATGGAACCATAGTAATGTGCTACAGACTGCAATTGAATCAAGTGTTTAATTTAGATCATACACTATTAAGAGATTTTACATAAATCTGATTTACGCAAAAAGATATGAAAGCATTGGAAAAGATTCGCAGAGGTGAATAAAGATCATGCTGGAACTGAGAAAGGACAACTATCGGGGAGACTGGGCTGGATCAGTTTTGTTTAGAAAAGACAGTATTGCTTTTTGTACTTAGAAAAGGCTGGATTACTTTTTTTCTTCAAAACGCTGACAGAAGGGAATTAAAATTATGAAGGGACTTGACATATTAGACATAGAGAAAATGTTTCCACTTGTGTGCAGCATCCAGCCCTAGAGGCCACATACCGTAGATGTTTGCATATAAATTGACCTTTGAAATCTTCCTTCAAAATCTGCCCAAGAATGAGGTTCAACCTGTACAACTGAGTATAAAATGAACTGCCAGCATAGCTGTAGGTGATCCTGTTTTTAAATGTCAGCTGCTTCCAACTATAAAGGCTGGACATGCCATCAACTCCACTGGTATTGACTACTTGAACCCTAATGCCCAATTATAAGGTACCAGTAAGTAAAAGATGGATTTGTGGGATGTAAAATTGAAGCTAACTGCTAATGTGAGTATAGCTTGTTATAGCTGAAAAGCAGTTCAACTTTAATAGCAAGCATATGCCAAAATATGAACGTTTGGACCAGAAAAATAGTGTCACCTTGTCTACCAGGTCAATTCATATACCAGTATTTATGGTATACACAATTCTTATGAAAAAAAATTAAATGAGGCATGCAGGAGAATTTTTTTTTTACCCAGAATGTGGTGCAAATGAGGAACACACTCCTACAAGGGGTAATTGAGAGGGTAACATTAATGTGTTTAAATTGAAGCTCCATCAATGGATGAGGAAGAAAGAAATAGAAGGATACAATAGCAGGGTGAGATGAAATAGATTGGGGAGAGATTGGTTCATAAAAATGCTGGCATAGATCTGTTGAGTTGAATAGTCTGTTCTATCTGTAAAGTTGCGCATAATTCTACGTGTGTTTTTGACATTGTCACCTTGTATGTCATGTACTATTAAAAACCTGATGTAGTGTATGATGCTTTTTGTTTGTGTTATCTTTTTCCTCACAGAACTGATGGAGATTGCACTCCTAGGAATCACGGTACCAATCATGTGGTTTTACCTGGTGCTCAATGTTCTAACTCAGTATCCTTTTCATCATTTGAGAATCCATGCTGATATCTCTCTACTGTCTTCAATAAAAGGGCGGTATCTCCATCCCTAGGATTTGAGGTTGGAGCAATGTCTTCCAAATTTCTGCCTGCCTTTAGTTGGAGTGAATGGTAGATTAACTTGCTGCTAGTTCTCTCATCACATTTATATTATCCATAATATATAACATAATACTCTAGACCAACGTAATGCCAAACTCATATCAACTGATACCCTTTGCTCTTACACCCTCTGTGTTAAATTGCCCACCCAGTATTTATCATGGGTAAATTCTAGGAACTAATCTGACATAAAATAAATTGTTTGACATATTTATTACAGACGTCACTATATGAAATAAGTCTGCTCATTTGATAAAAGTCCACTCAATATCTGTAGCTCCTCACGTACTTAATCCTAATCAAAGACAGCTAACCCTTAATAACCTCTCGCATCTAACAAACAGTAGTGTTTTAGGAATACAGAGAAACAGCTGGAGGGGGGGCACTAAGATGCAATGGCCTCCTGAATTGTACAAGCCTAATATCCAGCAGAAATGTAGTTGTGTCGCATGACTCCGTTGAACGTGATTTGCTTTTTAATCATTTCGTCTAATTCAAAATGAAATTCAAGAAATAGGTTTTCCCAATGAAGAACAGTTTACAAGTGTGTGGTGGAACAATCTAGTTTTGTGACAGAGTAACAATTTCATACTTTGTCCTTAACTTCTTGCCTTTTCAGATACATTTGCATCCGTGGTGTTTTTATTCTCACAACAGAGTGCACATCCCTGACAGTCACACTTGTTGTGACACTTCGCAAGTTCATCAGCCTCATTTTCTCTATTGTCTACTTTAAAAACCCCTTCACCTTCTGGCACTGGATTGGGACGGTAGTAGTTTTTATCGGGACTCTCACTTATGCCGAAGTTTGGAACACATTCAAGTTGTTGTTCCACAGCAAGAGAAAATTGCAGTAATTCACTTCAGCACAGTATAACCGGGTTCAAGCATTCAGCCTAAACGTTTGGAGAAAAATAAGTGACTATCCAGAATAAATTTTAATTCCATCCTTTCCTGTGAAAACGCTATTTTTGTAAATGTATGATTTGTCTCATTCCCTTAGTGAATTTTTGATCTGGCCATTGTCAGTTCTTTCTATTGGATTTGAAGGTACTGTTTTTTTTTAAGAAAATGACAGAACCACGTGAAGGCAGTTAAAATAATGCTTAAAAAGTACCATAATGATTAGGGTTTTTTTCAGGTTTGGTGCTATAACTTTTTATTTAAACATTTTGGTTGTAAAATTTGGCTTCACAGCACTGTTGGTTTCACAGCATGGAAATTTAGTGAGAAAAGTATTGGCAGGGGATCCGAAAGCACTGATCATGATTTGACTGACAGTAATGTGTGTATGCTGTCGTGTACTAACAATGTGCAGAGTAGGATAGACTGCCACCTGATCTGACATTTTGGTCCTGTTACTATCTGTTAAACATACATGTGAATGTGCATTCAGTTGCACCAAGAACCCCAAACCTGTACTATTTGTAGGTATCTCTGTTCAGGTTTCAGGTAAGGGGGTGTTTTTGTGACTATATTTTTGAGATACTGTATCACCGGGGAAGAATAATTTTTTGTTTAGTCAGAAGGCTTTCAAAGGCAAGGAGGTGTTTGAAACATCATGGCTCATGTTGGCTTTGAGTGTATCACCAGATTCCTGTTCCTCTGGGGGAAAAAAACCCAGCCCCTGTTTCTCCAGGCTTCCTCCTCTTTCCCTCCCACTTACCAGACAATCACATGTTCTCTTGGTCTAAATCCTGAAACAAAACACCAAAAAATCAACCATTCCATGCCAACTTTATGTAACATTTCTAATAATACATCGAATACCTCCTTGCTCACCTTTGTACTTTCCCTTGGGGCATTTGTCTGGTCTAGTGTTCCTACACAGTGCTACCTCAGTGATAACTGCGCTGATGTCTGACAGATGGTAGGCTGCTGAAATACATTTGTGGAGGGAAGACTGCAGATGGCTTTCAGGATGCCATTGAGCAGCTCTGGGATTGAGCGCCTATCTCCAGACTGTACCAGCTCAGCAGCAGCAGTGGCAGAAGCACCAATGCTGTCATCCTGAAACAGACAGCAGGTCTGTGCTCTACAGAACCACTCATACTTCCCCAGAGTGGAATTTCAGTAATCTACAGATTCTATAGTACAAACTGCTATGAGACCCAGCAAGGCTATTTAAGCATTGTTTTCCCCAACATGATGCCAACAAGTAAACTGCTGTCCAGGTTCCTATTGCAGAACTCATCCATTGATTGATTTCTGCTTATGTTACACGAGTCCATGCATTGACCATCACATATGTGTCCAAAAATGTTGCCTTGAATGGGCTGCAAGGTTTGTGCAAATCCCTGCATCAGTTTACAACTGGATTTCTCCACACTCCTTGACAGCGATGACAAACTGTCTCGCAGAACTGCCAAGCCATCAAATGGACTTTTTACCCTATCA
Organism: Ginglymostoma cirratum; assembly: GCA_024137785.1. NCBI lineage: Eukaryota > Metazoa > Chordata > Chondrichthyes > Orectolobiformes > Ginglymostomatidae > Ginglymostoma > Ginglymostoma cirratum. The sequence continues at coordinate 13,357,778 of JAHRHZ010000045.1, read as the reverse complement.
GTCTTTTCCTTTACCTCATGGAAGCCTCGTCTGCAGCAGAATTCATCTGCAATTTTGTGCTTTTCTGAAGAACCTCCTGGCCCACTACAGAAGTATAACCTCATTTCCTTTGCCCCTATTGAACTGAAGCCTCTAGTGACACATCTCCTTCACTTTAATGTGCTATTCCATAGGTGCACTTCTTTCCTGCTTGGGAAGTTTCTCCTAGTTAATTCTAGCATCTGCTGCAGCCAGAGGGTATCTGGGTTCTCTGTTGAGTGTCTAGCCACTAAGTGTGCTTAACGTTGGGCTGCACATCACATGCGTGGAACTATCGAAGGTAGAGTAATTATCCTTCATCATCTCCATGCCCACTAATGGGCATTATTGCATTCGATTGCATTTAATCTTTGACAAGGCTGGATTCAGTACTGAGGAACTGGACAGTGTAAGTAGATTAACAGATTGGGTTAATGAACTGAGGGTTTGGGAAGTGTTTTGGGTTAACAGCCAGTTTGCGTGGTGTGGTGGTTTAACACACAGTCTGGGTGATGAAGTGAGATAGCATTCAAGGTCTGGTGATGTGATGGATTAATGGACTGAGGGTTTGGGTATTGCAAGGGGTAAACACACTGAGGGACTGGACTGTGCAGTGGTCTGTATGGCCATCTCCTGCTCTTTGATTTCTTGGAGGTGTGGAGTCACCATTTATATGAAATGTTAATTTAATTGTATAGAATAAATGTCAACAATATATAATGTGTATAATGTTTGTACAGTGTAGTGTACCAACACTCTGTAGAGTTGATTAATTTAGATAGTTAAAAGGCAGAAACTTGAATGAATTTATCTAAGAAAGAACCACCTATAGATAATGTTCTGTTGGAACACCTTTGCTACTAATTATTTTTATGTTGAAAATATGTGATAATAAAAGTTGTTACATTCAGTGAATCACTGAATTTTCACAAAATTCTCAATAGTACAAAGACTTGGGATGAATATCTACACAATCTTTGCTGCACTTCAAAGGTAATTCATTATGTGAAGCTCTCCAGTGTTCACATGAAAGTGCTGTATAATTGCAACTATTTGTTTTACAACTATAAAGGACTGGTATTATCAGAAATGCCAATGGTAGTGACTTTATTAATAGACAGTTTTCTGAAATGAAAAATCATTGCTTACTTTCTTTGCTCCTGTCCTCCCTTATCCCAGTGAAACTTGTTTTTGTTTAATCAATCATCTGCAAAATCAATAACTAGAGACCATCACCCAGACTCTCTTTTCCAGCAATGTTATAATGATTTATACGGTTCAAAACGTCTGCCTGGGGATACCCATTTTGTGTGCCACCCCCCTTCATAAACTGCTAAGTGGGGGATATTCCTCATTTATGATGTCAAATCAAGTTATCCACTGTCTGCCTCTGGCGTTAAATAGCTACCAAGGACGACTTAAAACTGGTTTTTAAAAAAGCAGTTGTTTTGCCTTCATAGCAGTTGGACCTCTGTGATATATCTATAGATAAAACTTTGTCTTGATGAGGCTGCTATTAAGGATACCTGATTGATTTTTTTTTCTTGTTTGTCTGAAATCCAATGCAATGTAATATGTATTGATCAGCCTGCTCTTTTGAGCTGTGTCTCAACCTGCATTCATCTGTAGTATAGTGCATTGTGTCATCATGTTACCTCAATAAAATGCACATTGTTCAATTTCCTTTTTTTGTTTGCTTGTCCAAATTATAGTTGGTTTCCTGATGGATTTCAATCTGACTGTCAATCTTGAATTTATCAATAGCCCTTCATCATCCTTTAGTCTTGCATTGTTAATTATCTTCCACCTATTCTTGGCATTTTGTGGTTGCAACAAACTTATCCTGTACAAAGGAATGGGTGGAAACTTCAATATGCACAAACCTTTTCGAGGAATTCACACCAACCGGTCCTTTGTGTTGGGGTGGGTTAATGCACTGAAAGGCTGGTTTGATAAGCTGACTGCCTTCCGCTCTCAGTGAAAGTGTGGAGTCGCCATGTATAAAGAAATAAGAATTTCGTTGCATAATAGTTAGCAGCAGTATATATGAATATGTGAAGAGGCCAAACCCAAATAGGAAGAAAGAAATTACATTTCAAAGGATGCTGTCAACCACTAAATTGAATCAGCAACAGACCGGTTTATTCCTTGGGAGCCAGAACTGGTCCTAGTGGATTATGGGTGCTAATATAACAGTTCAAGAAAGGAGAGAGAGAAAACAGGCCAGTTGACTTGTCAGGAATTGCTGGGATACTCTCAAAGAAATGGCAACAAGGCACTTAAACAACAGTCAATATGATTTTTATGCACACAAAGTTACATTTAAAGATCAACCCTCCAAAGAGTATCCCACTCAGACCCATCCCTCTACCCTACACCTGTAACCCTGCATTTGTTATATAATGCATGTCTGTCAACAGCACTGATAAATACTTAAAACAGCAAATACAAACACTTTCAAATTTGTTTTTGGGATGTGTGTCTCTCTGGCAAGGCTGGCATTTGTTGCATATTCCAAATTGCCATTGAGAAGGTGATGTTTGGCCATTTATTTGAACCACTGTCTACCAAGAACTAGATTCCAAAAAATAACAAGAATCTGACCGAAGAAATCAAGATCTTCTAGTTCTGTAACCTTCTGAAATCCCCATACTTTTCCAAATCTTGCCTTTTGTGACATCTCACTTCTCATTGCTCTACCACTGACCAGTGAAATCCTGATGAAGGACCAGTGCTATGAAAGCTTGTGATTTCAAATAAACCTGTTGGACTATAACCTGATGAGTGTGACTTCTGACTTATTGCTGCCTAAGCTTTGGAATTTCCTCCCCAAAGTCCCATTATGTTTTCCTCTCTCTTTCACTCTCTCATCCCTCAATCGCTAAATACTTCTTCTGCGATCAAGCTTTTTGTTACCTGTCCCAATGTGGCTAGATGTCTTATAATATTCTTTTGAAGTATCTTGGGATGTTTTTACCATGTTATGGCCAGTATGTAAGTTATAAATGTTGTAATTGGAGACAGAGAAGTAGAGAGTGATAAGTAATGAAGCAAATTACCAATAATAGTACTTTTAACATTTGTATTACAGGAACAGTTTTAAGTCTGGAGTTAAGAATTTTTTAAATTTTCATTTTAATGTACAGACAGCTTGCTGCGGACTGTCAGGGATCTCAGCTCTTGTTCGCCCTGATGGAATTGGAGGCAAAATAGGCTTGATGTTAGATCCAAGTCGCGGAGAAGGAGATGGGGTATTTCGGATTGAAGAACATTTGGATGTAACATTTTCTTCTTTACATGGTTCTGGCCTTGCTTCCTCTAGAGTGAGTAAAGAAGTCTGATCACCTACATTAAAAAAAAACCATAATAAATAATTGAATAATAACTTAATGCTTTTTGTTTTTGAAAAAGACATGTTTTGGTGAACTTCTCAAATCGCCCTCTTCCACAATCCCTTCCCTTCCCAAGTGCATGCATCTTAATCTCTATTTTTTTGAAAAGAAAGAATCTATCTTTCATTTTGATGAATACATTTTTTGTTTTAAAAAAAAGAAACACTCAAAAGGAATAAGCAATCATTTTGCAGCTACTGAAATAGTTGATTTGTATGTTGCAGTTTTCTCATTGAATGAACATTCCTTCCAGAACAAAACACAAGTGACAGATAGCAGGAAAAACATATTCAGTTCATTAACGATAGACTGAACATGATGGTTGTGCACTGGATCAAATTCCTATCTGGCACCACCCCCTTCCCATCTCTTACTGCACATTACTAATATGAAAGCATGAGGTATGGCCTGCATGGTTTCTCAATCGGAGGAAGAGAAAAACATTAGGGAGTTGGTATTCTGCTGTAACCATTTGTGTACAGATACATACATTAATATGCAGAATAGGACAATCAAGTCTGTGATGGCTCTTTTAAAAGCAATCAGGTTAGCTCCACTCCTTTTCTTTCACATATTCATACAATTTTTCTTCAAGTATTTACCCAATTCCCTTTGAATATTGCAGTTGTATCTAGTTCAATGACCCTGTCAGGAAGTGCATTTCAAATCCTTATCATTCATTGTCTAAAGATTTTCACAATGTCACCTCTGGTAAATGACAGGGTTGGGAATATTGAGTGAGTGTATGTATGAGATGAATCATACAGACTGGCCTGGGCTGGTTATACAAAGAACCAAGAGGCGGCTAGATTTTCCGTGGAGTGGCAATCTCACATAGATCACTACGCTGCTCATTTTTCACATAAAGAACAAGCTCCACTTTTCTGACAGGAGGTTGTGGTTACAGCCATACTTTAACTCTTTCAGAACCCATATAGTGCAGGATCGTCAGGGGAAGGCAAACCATGTTCCAAACAACAGAGACAATCAATTTGACAGGTCCAATGAAAGGGTAAACACATAAGATCGAGTGTGAGGTAGAGTGCCAGGTGGGTAGGGGGTATGCATCTTGATGGTTAGGTGCCTGGTGGGGTACACTGACAGGAAAAAGTGGCAAGGGGGCCAAGTAAGTGATGGAGTGTTCAGGATCGATCAAGTTGGATGAGACATACTGAATACTAGGGTGGAGAGTGAGGTGTTGGGTCCACTGGGCAGGGTTGGTCTGAGGACCCAAGGGACAGGGAGATTGTGGGGAGAATGGTGTTGGGCCTTTGGTGGAGTCTGACATCAGGTCCAAGAACAATGCAGGGGTTTCAGGTCCAATGGTCAGGCAACATGTTGATTGCATAGGTAGAGCGGTGGTGTCTGGTCCAGTGACTGTTGTCAGATCCTGAGGGGAAGTCCGGCAGTTGGGTGGTACCATGTCAGGGTCTGCAGGAGGTGTAACTTGCAGTGGGAGTAGGTCAGTTGGACAGTTGCTCAGGAGTTAGACTAAGTTTATTAGTCTATCTCTTCCTAAGTGACTACTTACTTACCTGCAATGGTGCCCTCAAACTTCTACAATTTAAATAGATACTTTTGGATGGTTCCAGGCATAGGGAAATTTCCCAACAGAATCTTCAATTTCTGGGCAATTACCTCACATTCTTTACAGAAATGATTAATCTGGCCATTGGAAAATCTAGGCAGATCAGAGTTGGGCTAATCTCCCATGAGACCCTATCAGATTAGCAACAACTGCTTAAACATTTCTCAGGAAATGAATCAGATCTGAAACCCAAACAGCACTTGAATTAAATGCTCCTTTCAGGACATTATCATCATAAAGTGCACAACCTTGCACTGAAAAGATAAAAAGTACAATGGATTCTTCATTTAAGCAGTGCAGACACTCCTAAGAATGCTGATAACAGGAGTACCTCCACTGGAAAAGCGGAGGTTCAAGCAGCATCATGGCGGGGCGGATAAGTGGCAAACCAAACTGGTATGGATAACATGGGATTGTTATGGAGAGTGGGAGACAAAAAGGGGCTCACAGAAGAATTGCTTTTTGGCCAAGTTATTTTGTGTATTTGAGGGTAGCAGAATAACATAAAATAGACTGGGTTGATGGGAAGGAGACAACATTTTAGTGACTTCCTAACATACCAGCTTTGAACTCAACATGTAACTGATGAAGAAATTCTTGACTACAACAGAAGTTTCCTGAAGGTGTTCTGAGTGTAACATCAGGAGAGATTATCATTCTTACATTCTCTTCTTATGGACAGGAAAGCAGGAGAATGGGGTTGAGAAATATATCAGTTTTGATCGAATAGCAGAATAGACTCAATGAGCTGAATGGCCTAATTGTGCTCCTATATCTTGTGGTCTTATAATTTAGGAAAAGAACTTAATTATGTTTTAAATTTGTTGAGGAATTGAATAAATACTTTGCATCTGTCTTTACAGTGGAAAATAATAGTAACATTCCAAAAATACTAAATAATCAAGAGGCAAAAGGAGGAGGGGAAATAACTACAATAGTTATCACTTGAGAAAAAGTACTAGGGAAAAAAAAATGTCCCCTGGACCTAATGGGATGCACCCAAATACTCATTTAGTTTCTTACCCATTTCCTGTGGTTGCACACATAGGCGGCCATTGCTGATCTTTAAGGGGCTCTATTCTCTCCCTAGTACTTTTTTGTCTTTAATGTATTTGTAGAAACCCTTCAGATTCTCCTGAACCCTATTTGCCAAAGTTATCTCGTCCCCTTTTTTTCCCTCCTGATTTCCCTCATTAGTATAGTCCTACTGCCCTTATTCTCCTCCAGGGATTCACTCGATCCCTGCTGTCTATACCTGACATATGCTTCCTTCTTTGTCTTGACCAGAACCTCAATTTCTCTAGTCATCCAGGATTCCCTACTTCTAACAGCTTTTCCCTTCACCCTAATGGGTACATACTGTTACTGGACTCTCATTATCTCATTTTTGAAGGCTTCCCATTTTCTAGCCTTCCCTTTATCTGTGAATATCTGTCCCAATCAACTTTTGAAAGTTTTTATCTAATATCATCAAAATGGGCCTTCGTCCAATTTAGAACTTTAACTTTTTGATCAGGTCTAGCCTTTTGCATAACTGTTTTAAAACTGATAGAATTATGATCACTTGCCCCAAAGTGCTTCCCCACTGACACCTCAGTGACTTGTCCTGCCTTATTTCCCAAGAGAAGGCCAAGTTTTGCTCCTTTTGTAGGTTCATAGCTCCTTGAAAGTGGAGTCGCAGGTAGACAGGTTAGTGAAAAAGGTGTTTAGTACGCTTGCCTTTATTGGTCAGTGCCTTGAGTATAGGAGTTGGGAGGTCATGTTGCAGCTGTACAGGACATTCATTGGGCCACTATTACAATACCACAATCAATTCTGGTCTCCCTGCTGTAGGAAAGATATTGTTAAACTTGAAAGGGTTCAGAAAAGATTTACAAGAATGTTACCAGGGTTGGAGGGTGTCAGCCAAAGGGAGAAGCTGAATAAGCTGAGGCTATTTTCCCTGGAATATTTTACCTTATGTAAAATCATTAGCGGCATGGATAGGATGAATAGTCAACGTCTTTTCCTCAGGGTAGGGGAGTGCAAAACTAAATTTAAGGTGAGAAGGGAAGGATTTAACAGGGCCCTAAGGGGCAACATTTTTGGGCGGAGGGTGGCGCATGTATGAAATGAACTGCCAGAGGAAGTGGTGGAGGCTGGTACAATTACAACATTTAAAAGGCATCTAAATGCATATATGCACAGAAAGGATTTAGAGGGATATAGGCCAAATGCTGGCAAATGGGATTAGATTAATTTAGGATATCTGGTCCGCTTGGATGAGTTAGATCGAAGGGTCTGTTTCGTGCTGTACATCTCTATGACTCAATGACTCTAAGTGGCAACAGAGATAGTGGATACACTGGTAGCAATCTTCCAAGAATCCTTACATTCTGGAAAAGTTCCAGGGGAATGAGAAACTGCTGATTTAACACCTTTATTTAGAAAAGGGAAGGATACCAAAAAATCACAGGTAACTTAAGGTCAATTAACATTTATCATGGGGAAAATATTAGAGTATATTATGAAGAATATAAAAGCAGATCATTCAGAAATACATACTATGATCAAGCAGAGTCAACATATCTTCGTGTGGGGAAATCATGCCTGACAAATTTATCAGACTTGTCTGAGGAGGTAACAAGCAACGTAGATAAAGGGGAAGCAATGGATGTGATATATTTGAATATTCAAAAGGCATTGGATAAGGTATCAAACGTTAGGTTACTTAATGAGATAACAGCTTGTGGTGCTGGATGCTGTATATTAGCATGTGTAGAGGATTGGCTAACTTATAACACATAATGGTTGAACATGTAAAATATGCACTTTGGCAAGTTGAATGGAGGACCTGAATATTATTTAAGTTGGAAAAAGACTGCAGAAACAACAGCATAGAGGGATTTTGGAGTCCTCACACATAAAACACAAAAAGCTAGCATCCAAGTTGTAGATAACAGGGAAAGCAAATAGAATGGTGGCCTTTATTTCAAAAACTATAAAAACAGGGAAGTCTTGCAGACACTATACAAGGCACTAGTTAGACCACACCTGGAGTATTCTGAGCAATTTTGGTCCACTTATCTAAAGAAAAATACACTGGCATTGTAGACAGTCCAGAGGAGGTTCGTTAGGTTGATCCTGGGTATGGAGGGACTGTCTCATGAGGACAAGTTGAGTAGATTGGGCCAGTACTCATTGGGAGTTCAGAAGAACGAGAGGTGACATTATTGAAACATACATGACTCTTGACAGGGTAAATGCAGAAAGGTTCTTCTCCCTTATGGAGACTCCACAACCAGAAAAAGTGATCTCAGATTAAGAAGTTGTCCATTTAAGACAGATAAGGAGGAATTTCTTCTCTCACAGGGTCATTGAGGGCAGTCAAGGCTGGATCACTAAGTATATTCAAGGCTGAGAAAGACAGATTTCTAGTCATTAGGAAATTAAGTTTTATGGGGAAAAGACAGGAAATTGGACTTGAGCATTATCAGATCAGCTACGGTCTTATTGGATGGTGCTGCAGACCAAATGGGCTGAATGGCCTACTTCTGCACCTACGTTTTATCGTCTTACGGTCTCATATATAATCAAATATACAAAAATATTGCTGAATAAAGACATATTTTGTTGAAATAAACCAAGAACTGCAGTGCTGGAGATCTGAAACAACAAAAACAGAAATTGCTGGAAAAACTCAGCAGGTCTGGCAGCATCTATGGAGAGAAAACTGAGTTAATGTTTCAAGTCCTGTGAACCTTCTTCAGAATTAGAACTATATTGTGTTGAAGTTTTTCATCTTGCACTCATCAAAGCAATTCATAAGAAAACTAGTAAAAGCATAAACCAACTCCTTACTCTAAGTATTTTTTACATAATGAAAGTAGCGTGGACAACTGGGACCATGATTGGTAGAGATATTACCATGGAGAATGTAGTGGTTATGATAACATGTCATTCTCAGGCTTTCACTAAACTGTAAACCAGGCAAGTGGACTCTGATTGGTCAGGCATTGTCCTGAAAAACAAACTGATAAATGGCTAATAGTTGTTTCATTGAGTTGAAACCAGCGCAGTGCATGCATATGTTCTTTCTGTCTATAAAAGAACAGGGCCTCATGTATTAATATGTGTGGCTTTCAGTACAGGCAAAGTGGACCACATGGCAAGCCTGACTGACAAACCTCAATTGGTTGTCAGTACAATTCCTCACACATTCGGGATAATTCAACAATTGCTCTTTAATATTGGACACCGTGTTGCAAGTTTTGTAGATGTAGTATGGTTTTGTATGGTCAGTAACTTGCTTGTTGTGAACATTAGGATATACTGTTTGATATAATCTGCTAGACCTTTGGCATTATGCTCAACATACTTGGTATCACACCACCGCTAAAACTCACAAACCACATTGCTCAATTGTGAGATACCCAGAACGTCTTTTTGACTTGATGGCAGCATCCTGTTAGTGGCAAACGTCACTTGTGTTCCATAGCAGCAATAAAAACTAGTTAGCCTCACCTGTTGTTCAAACATATTAGATACCTTTCAGAGTTATCTGAGGCATACTATTTACTTTTCAGGTCACATATTGTCATATTTATCAAAGAGCGGCAGATTGTAAATGGAAAGACATGTCCCTTCAGCTGTTAGTAATAAGCAGGGCATTGATTTTACCCAACCAACCTGCATTTGCAAAACTCATAACACATTATCTAACATTAGATGGGATTCTGCAATTGGACAACAATTACCGAATAGTCCTGAATATGCAAAGAATTACACTAACAACTATTGTTGGTCAGATTTGAGCTGAGATATACTTGTGTGTGCTGGAAGCTACAGATAATTAATACACAGCGTCCTGTTCTTTATAGACCAAAAGAACGTATGCATGTGCTGTACCTGTTTCAACTTACTCGTTCATTTTTCAGAGCAATGTCCTACCCAATCAGAGTCATTCTGCCTGGTTAAAAAACTAAAAAAAAATGCCTGGCAGTTAACAGTCAATCATTATTTTTTAATACATTCTCCATGGCAACACCTCTACCAAACTGAGTCTGCTTGTCAGCCTAATAGGACACTCCTCTCGTAACTATATAAAGTTTGGCTTTTCCTGTTATTGGTATTCTTGCTAATTATCCAGATGAGTGAGTTCTGTATGACCAATCAACTAACGGTAAAACCTCAATAGTTAATTTGAAAACTCAAATCAATCCTCTTTGTTCATCTTCTCAATTCTTCCTGCCTGCCTTATTTAGCAGCTACCTTTGCGATAATGGGTAGACAAACCTTCTACTACTTTCTTGAAGCCTGAGATTTCCATGAGTTTAGATTCCGATAGTATTGCCTGAGAGACAGCATCCGTCGAGGAATCAGTATCTAGATCTATAGGTTTAATAATTTCTGAAAATACTTCGGCTGATGAAAGTGAGGACTCCTGAAAATGTTCTTCGGTTGCTTCAGAGCTGCTGGAGAAAGCAATAACATGGTTAGAGGCCAGGAATTATTTATGTGCTAATCTCTTATAGGTAGTTTACTTTTACAAGGACAAAAATACTAGTTGGAGCTAAACATTTCTTGGGTTTGGAAACATCTGAGAGCAATGGTTTGTGCTGACTTAAAAGTCCTCAGCATCCATGACAGAAACCACAAAGGCCTTAGGAAGTGTTAGAGTCCACCATTGCCCTATTCCCTTGGAAGAAAGTGCTTTCAAAAAAAATGTTCAGTCAATAGCTTCAAAGAGTGATTTTCAACCTTGAAGGAACAAGTCAAATCCAAAGGAATAACACAGCATTCCTGCTACCAGGAGATTTGCTGACAGAGTATGGAATAAGTTTCCCTTCTGTTAAAGAACTCTTAAAAATGCCATTTCCATTGTTTTGGACCCATCAGCATACTGTGCAAGCAGAGAAGATGAAAACAACAACCCAACCTAACCCCCACCCAGCAAGTCAGAACTAGTACGGAGGAGGGCTTTAACCCAATCTGTCTTTGGATAGTGAAACGTGTGTTATGTTTTTCCAGCATCTTAAGGTGCAAGTAAACCAAAGCTATTGAGATTGTATGCTCTTCCTGTGTATAACACACTAAATGAACTTACAAATTGGAAGCAGAAGGCGGCTATTTGGCCCATTGGGCCCGCTCCACCATTCTTTAAGATAGGTAGTGGTTGATATATGTATGTTTCAAATTCAAGATTGTCATCTACATGGTTTGATTTCCTAGACTAACAAAAATCTATCTACGTCCCGCTTAAAGATATTTAATGATCCTGTCTCAACCAATTGCTAAGTAACTTTAAAACAGTGATGACTCTCCAATGAGAAGATGGGACCTTCATGGTAACCTCAGCTGGTACAGGAATTGAACTCACACTGCAAGTTTTACACTGCGTGGCAAATCAACTGCTCAGACAACCGAACCGCAATTCTAAAATTAAATTCCAAAACTATTCCGATTTCTATATATTGCAATGAAATTGCTGCTCATTCTTCTAAACACCAATGGCAACAAGCTTAGCTTGTCAATCTTTCATCAACAGATACTTGCTCATTCTAGGTATCAATCTAGTGAATCTCTTTTGAACTACCTCTAATGCATTTACATCCTTCCTTAAATAAAGAAACTGAAATTGTGCACAATATTCACGATCTGATCTTACCGATGCCCTATAGAACTATGCCATAACACCTTTACTTGTGTTCAATTCAGTTTCATAATGAAGGATAGCATGCCAATAGCTTTCTTAATTACTTGCTAAATCTGCATACTAACTTTTTGTGACTCATGCACTAGAACACCTAGTGTCTCAGAATCTCTGAATCTCAAAATTCTGCAGCCATTTTCCATTTAAGTAATATGCTGCTTTTTTATTCTTCCTGCCAAAATGAACAATTTCACAGTTTCCCACATTATATTCCACCTGACAGATTCTTCCCATATTCATACCTATATCTGTCTGTAACTTCATTATGTCCTCTTCACGACGTACGTTCCTATCTATTTTTGTGTTATCTGCAAAATTAGCTACCATGCCTTCGTTGACCTTATCTAAGACTTTGATATAAATTGTAAAAAGTTGAGGATTCCAGGATGAACCTATGCAGCATTCCACTCAGTACTGTTTACCCATCAAAGACCCATTTTTGCGTACTCTGTTTTCTGCCAATCTTCTATCCATGATTATGTGTTACTTCCTATAGTCAAAATTCATATTTTGTGCAATAACCTTTTATGTGGCACCTTGACAAATGCCTTCCATCTATGTCAACGAGCTCCCTTTTATCCACCTAGCATGTTCTTCCTACAAAGAACTAATTTCCCATGCACAAGACCACACTGATTCTTCCTGATTACTTTAAGGTTTTCTAAGTGTCCAACTACAATCTCTTTGCCGATCAATTGTAGCACCTTCTCCATGACAGACATCAAGCTAACTGGTCAATAGAAAACAGGAAACTATCATCCACCCTGTTTCTTGAAAAAAGGGGTTATATTTGCTTCTTTCCAGTCCGATGGAAACTTTCCATAATCTAGTGAAATTTGGAAAATGAATATCCATGTATCAACTACCTCATGAGCCACCTCTTGTAAGACCATAGGACAAAATCCAGGAGGATCCAGGATCTTGTCAGTCTGTAGCTCAATCAATTTGCCCAGTATTTATTCTTTAGTGATTGCAATTTCACCAAGTTCCTCTCTCCTTTCCACCTCCTGATTCATGACTATTACTGGAATGTCTTTCGTGTCCTCAAAAGTGAAGAGAGAAGCAACATATTTGTTCACTTCATCTGCCATTTCCATATTATCCACTATCAACTTCCAGTTCTCAAAATCTAGGAAACTAATACTCACTTTACTTAATATTTTCCTGTTTGAATACTTGTGGAAACTTTTGCTATCTGTTTTTACATTCCTAGCCATCTTCCTCTCATAGTCTAGTCTCTTTCTTTTGATTCATCTGTTTGTCATACTCTACCATTTTTCATATTCCAGTCAATATGACCTGCCAGCATCTTTGTACATTTATCTGCTTTATTCCTTAAGTTTGATACTTTCTTTAACTTATTTAGATAAATCTGGATGATGGGTCATTCCCTTACAACTTCTCTTTTTTGAAGGAACATTCTTATTGAGTATTCTGAAATATGGACCTTGAATGTCTGCCACTGTTTCTCTACTAATCTATTCTCTGCCTTAGTACTTTAGTTCACTTCAACTGCCTTTATTTAAATTTTTATCCTAGATCCACTTTTGTCCTTTTAAAACTGGATACAAAATTCAATGACGTTGTGGATGGTGCCATAATATCGAGCTGCTGATACCTATCTTTATTCTGAGGCCATCCTGTCACATTATACAAAACCAAGTCTAGTATAGCACCTGCTTTCTGGTTGTTTCTAGAACGTGATACTCTAAGAAGCCATCTCAAAATAATTCTATAAACTCCTGATCCTTGCCAAACTGATTTTTCCAATTTTTTAAAGTCACAAGATTATTGCCGTCTCTCGATCACAAGCGCCCAAAATTCCAATATTTTTTCTTATATATTTCATCCTACATTTTTGTTGCAGAGTAGCTATTTTGGATTTTGATTTCAAGCAGGGAAGTGAGGGTGACTGCTGTCAATATCAAGGCAGCATTTGATCCACTGTGGCATTAAGGAGCCCTGGAAAAACTGGAGTTTGTGGGGGAAAGCTTTCCCCTGATTGGAGTCATACCTGGCATATAGGAATGTGGTTGTGGTTGTTAGAGGTCAATCATTTCAGCCACAGAATATCACTGCAGGAGTTCCTCAGGGTAGTGTCCTAGACCTATCTCCATCTCTTCCACCAATGACCTTCCCTCCATCATCAGTTCAGAGGTGGGGATTTTGGCTGATGACTGTATAATGTTCAAGTCCATTTACGATTCATCAGATACTGAAGAAAACCATGGCTAAATACAGCAAAATTCGGACAACATCCAGGCTCAGACTAACAAGTAGCAAACAACATTTAACCATACAATGCAGGCAATGACAATCTCCAGCAAGTGAGTATCCAATCATCACTTCTTGACATTCAAAGGAACTATCATCGCTGAATAGCCCACTACCAGCATCTTGGGCATTACCATTAACCAGAAACTGACTGGACCAACCATGTAAATAATGTGGCTACAAGGACAGTTCAAAGACTAGGAATCCTGCAGCACCTCCTGACTCCCCAAAATCCATTCACCATCTGCAAGTTGCAAGGCAGGAATGTGATAGAATATTATTTATTTGCCTTGATGAGTAAAGCTCCAACAATACTCAAGAAACTTGACACCATCCAGGACAAGGCAGTCCACTTGATTGGTATCCATTTTTAATGCCTTCAATATTCACTTCTTCCACAACAGACGCACAGTGACAACAGACACGCAGTGGCAGCAGTGTGCATCATCTCCCAGATGTACTGCAACAACTTGCTAAGGCATCTTAGATTGCATCTTCCAAATCTACAACCTTTACCATTTAGAATGATAAACGCAGCAGATACTTGGGAACACCATCTCCTAGCCACATGTTGTGCCGATCCTTCAATGTCACTGGGTTAAAGTCTTGTAACTCCTTCCCTTAGAGCACTGTGAGTGTACCGACTCCACATGGACTGTAGAAGCAGTTCACCACTACCTTCTCAAGAGCAATTAGGGATGGGCCTAAATGTCAGCTGAACCAGACAAGAATATCCTGCAAATGAATTCTTAAAAATCGGTTGCAAGGTATGATTGTTGTTTAACATGAAAGGGGAAAAGGTTATGTTATAGTTATTTCTCCTGTAGCCACCTTGAGGCTGGATGTAAAGTCCAACATTGACCTCGCAGTCTAGGTCATGTTCTCTAGAAATAATTAACTTTATCTCTTTGCCTCTCTCTGCGAACAGTCTCCTAAAAGTCAATGTCTTTGAACAAGCTCTTCGACATCTATCACAATACATCACCGAGTATCAAAATGATTCGGTAACCACCTCTAATGCATCCTGGAATGTTTAGCCCAGGCCTATAAATGCAACTTATTGTCACTCTTGTATATTGGACAATCTGGGTTATGGTAGCTTCTGCAATAGAATAATTCGCCAAAGCCCATTATTAGGACTACAGACAAAGAATTTACACTGTGCTAAAGTAATACCTTTGGAATTGGGCCTTAGAGTTAACTTTTTTACTGGAAATAAAATCAAATTCTTTTCATGAGAGGATAATGGAGAATATATTCATTTCTCTGGAGCTAGGAATGCTGAATGTTACTCCATTCTTTGCATTCCCATTGAGAAGGATGATAACAGTCAGAATAGAAGTGCACAAGAGCAAACATCTTTACAGCTGACATCTAATATGACATTAAAATATTTACAGCTGTTGAATATTGAGTCAGTTAAAACAATGAATCTCTCAGCCCTAACTTGTGAAGTGCATCAAAATATCAGTAGTGGCCACTTTCAAGAATACTTCATTATGATAGTGCGGTAGTAATGTCACTGTCCCAGTAACCAGTGACCAAGGTTAATATTCATAGGATATAGGTTCAAATCCTAACATAGAAGATGTTGAATTCAAAAATTCAGTAAAAATCTGGAATTAAAAGCCAATCTAATGATGACATGACCATGATTGTCATTTTTTAAAAAATGGTCCACTAATGTCCTTACTTTAGGGAACAGAATCTACCATCCTTACTTGGTCTGGTCTACACTTGACTCCACACACAACAGTGTAGCCTAGCCAATGATGCTCACAACCTGTGATGGAATTTGATAAAAAAATTAATCACACTTCCTAAACTTAGATTGCCTTCTGAAGGCAGAACCTACATTCAAGACATGTTTGACATAGCAGAGGCAACTAATGCTGTCAGGGTGTTCGATGTAAAGAAGGTTGAGCGAAATGAAACGAGGGTGTTCCTTTCAAATGAAATCCCATGCCGGGGGGAAGAAATGATTTTCTAAAGGTCAATTCAAATAAGTGTATGAGGAAATTAAATCTATCCAATTTCAAATAATTGCTTCCACACCTCTCCTGCTGTCACTTTGATATGGAGGTGTTGGTGTTGGACTGGGGTAGACAAGGTCAAAAATCACACAATATCAGGTTATACTCCAACAGGTTTCTTTGAAGACACAAGCTTTCAGAGTCTTACTCGTTCTTCAGGTGTCAGTCTGTCACTTTGAACTGACTGATAGGATGTTGGCTTTCACTTCATTTTGCCTCTCGCAAATGATGTAGTTGGAATAGTTGAACTTCGCTGCATGGAAGAAATCAAACTTGCATAATGTACATCGTGGTGCTGCATGAGACAATGGATGGATTTTAAGAACCAGTAGTATGGAATTTATACAGGCTCTCTTATTTATTACATTTAACTAAATCCAACAAGAGTGTGAGTGCCTATGTTTGCATGCGTGCATGTCAGACATGCCCAAATATGCCCGCCCCCCCCCGCATGGCATAAGTCTGGAAGAATATATAATCAATTTCCATAAAGTAAGGAACTAAAGTGCCTGCAATCGGCAAAACTTGAGAAGTCACATAATGGCCAGAGTGGGTGGGTGAAACACTCATGCATGGGATGTTTTCTGAGCCTGCGACATTGTTGTAAGCTTTTAACTGCATTTAAATGTGCCTGACCTAGAACTGTATGAGGTTCCCAAAATGATGCTCATTTCATTCATCAATATTAGTATATTTTACCTTGAAGAGCACAAAATTAGTACTGAAAGGCAATTTTTAAAATGTACCTCTTACTCTCAATAAAAACCTTGAAATGAAGTTGAAATAGGCATACCTGATCAAATGAGATAAACTGCGTGAGCTCCCTTCATAATCAGTTGAATTGACAATGGGGATAAGAGATGTATAGGATGTGATTTTTGATACAGCACCGCCAGTGCTGGTGATGTTGGGGACGTTTCGAACCCTACAGTAAGAGAATTTATTACCATTAAATTAATTTCCTCCCTTTTGAAAAAGGTTAAAGATATTCATCACTCAGATCTCTTTCCTCTCCTTCATTCCCATCGAGACAGCGCTGTGATTCATGATTACTTTTATATTAACAATATATTAGAATAATAATAATGCCTGCAGGTCAACTGGGAATTTTGCAATTAATTGGTCTTAATTGGCTTGTCACACACTTTAATTGGTTACCCATCAATTGCAGATGGGTAGACCTTCCTGCCCAGTGCCACCCTTGGGAAATGATCCAGGATAAAATGGTATTAACAAACTGAGCCGTGTGCAATTGGTACAGGGCAAGTAAGATTGGAGAATGTGTCACTCAAAGGCCGGTGTGGAAGAAGTTGATTCTGGTTTGAGGGGCACTCGCACTGTAACTGGGGAAAGTGGGATAAGTAACTCACTTGTCAGCAATTCACAGCCTGTCCACCAGTTTGACTGTGATTTTTGAGGAGGTAACTAGATACATAGATGAAGGCAGTGGATTGGATGTCACCTACATAGACTTCGGTAAGGCTTCTGACAAGGTCTTGCATGAGAGACTGGTCAAGAAGGTAAGAGCCCATGGGATCCAGGATAATTTATTAAATTAAGTACAAAATTGGCTTAGCTGCAGGAGGCAGACGGTGATGGTTGAAGGGTGAATTTGTGACTGGAAGTCTGTGTCTCATGGCATTTGTAGAATCACTTCCTATTTGTATTATGCATAATGATCTAGATATGAATGCAGGAGGTTTGATCAACAAGTTTGCACATCACATGAAAACTGGTCATATGGTAAATAGGAGGAAAGTCTTAGACTACAAGGTGGCATAGATAAGCTGGTCAAATGAGCAGAACAATGAAAAATATAATTTAATCCTGAAAAGTGTGAGGTGAAGCATTTTGGTAGGACCCTACGAAATACAGAGGAACAGAGAGACCTTGGGGTGCATGTCCACAGATCATTGAAGGCATCAGGACAGATGGAATATGGGACACTTGGCTTTATGAATGAAGGCATGGAAAGTAAGAGCAGAACTGTGTGAACTTCTAGTAGCCATACTATACGAAGAAGGTGATTGCACTAAAAAGGTTGCAGAGGAGATTCACCAGGATTTTGCCTAGGCTGGAGTGTTTCAGCTATGAAGAGACTTTGGATAAGCTAGGGCTGTTTCTGGCGAGGAGAGAGAAGGCTGTTGGGAGGACCTCATTGACATGTAGAAAATTATGAGGGGCATAGGTAGGAAGAAATCTTACCCCCATTAGAGGGTTCAGTAACCAGGTGGCATATTTAAGGTAAGGAGAAGGAGCTTTAGAGGGGAGCTAGGAAGCTTTTTTCACCTGCAGGATAGTAGCCATCCGGAAATCAGTGCCTGGGATGGTAGAGTCAGGAGTTATCATAACAATTACAAATTATTTAGATGATCACTTGAAGTGCCATAGCACAGAAGATAATAGATGACGTGCTCGAAAATGGGACTAGAGTGGTGACTGGCGCAGGCAGAGAGCCAAAGGGTCATTTTCTGTACTGTAAAGTTGCAAGACTCTAAGACTCTAACTTACTAAAATGGGAAGTAAGAAACAGCTTATGACCAGAAGGGATACTAAGTACATCTTTAGGGCTAGTTTGTTCATTCTGTCAGATGTTTGCCTTGCCTTTACAGAATAAGGTGCAGTGACAATGGCTTGGGCAGCAATGTAAGACTTCTTTCAAAAATAGGACTTTGCAGTACAAGTCATCCAAAACTGAAGTCTTCCTCAACCCCATGAATCAACCTGTGTCAAGTAGTTTCATTATCAACTCACAGCATTAAATGCTTACAACTTAAATTTAAAATTGTATTTTGTATATGGTATACAAGCAACTCACTGGTCACAACCCCATTTACTCTAAGCAGAAAATGATGGCAGGGTTTCCAAACATGAGGTTTTTAACAGATGACCCTGATTATTAATACAAACGCTGCCCCACTATGTTGCTTTTAAAACTTAAGATGTGTTTTGGCCTGTGCCATCTTTAATTATTTCCTGGGGAAAGTGCAAGCTCAAAACCCTGTCACGTCAAAGTTACCCACCTGCTCTCCAATTTGAACTTTATATCTATCAACTATGTGCATTGTAGTGTAGCAAAATTATCAATGTCATTACAGTGAAAATGTTTATGAATCTCCTGCATAAAATGCACAGGAACAGTAATCCTCCAATATTCTTGCAACCTGAAACCTTGTGGATAGCAGGCAGTGGAAACACTAGGAATCAGCAGTATTCTTCAGCAACATATTGGGACAGTGTTTGTGTTAATAGTCAGGGTCATCTATAAAAAATTCATGCCTGAAAAGTCTGCCATCATTTCCTGTTTAAGCTTACACAAAAGCAGATGAGGATGGAAAGGGTGGGAGTTGCTACGAGGAAGTTGCTCATGTACCATACAAGATACTCAAATAAGAGTTAGCATCTTCAGCAGAGCAAGGAGGAAATTGATGGTGGAGGGGAAAACGTACACAACTTGGTTGCCATTATAAAAAAGGTAAACTAGCATCATGACATGAAAACAAATCAAAGAATTGCAGATGCTGGAAATCAGAATCAAAAACAGAAATAGTTGGAGAAACTCAGCAGGTCTGGCAGCATCTGTGAAGAGAAAGCAGAGTTCATAGTTCGGGCCCAGTGACCCTTCTTCAGCATCACGGCACTGCTGGCAAAGTCATTGTAGTGAATGATCGATGTATTAATAAGCAATCCTTCGGGTATGCCTGGTAAAACTAATACTTGTCTAAGACTCTCAGTTAGGAACAGAACAATGTCACATTGGTGTGCTGAACTCTGGTCATTGTACTGAACTGAATCTCATGAATCAGAGGAATTCAAGGCTAATCACCTTTTGAACAGGTAGGTGTATGGACCTGGAGGTTTCCCCTTCACAGCTTCCCGTGCCACCTTCTGGCGTTGTTCCAAAGAATATTGTTCCTAAATAACAAAGATAACATTGTGAAATGTATCTAAATAAAGCAAAAAAAAACTAGAGCTTATAAACGACAGATTAATTAGCATTTCTAGCCACTGGAATAATCTTTAACAATTTAATTGTAAAAAGTTTTCTTAATTGGAGTTTTTGTTTTTAAATTTATATGGGATATGGGCATCAATGGCTGGGCCAGTATGTATTTCCCATTCAAAAACATGGTGGTGAGCTCCCTTCTTGAACTGCTGCGATCCATTTGGTGTAAGTGCTCCCATAATGCTATTAGGTAAAGCAGTTCCAGGATTCTGGACCAGCGACACTGAAGGACAGTCATATATTTCCAAGTCTGGATGGTGAGTCATCTGCTGGGGAACTTGCAGGAGATGGTGATCCGAAGTTTTTGCTGCCCAAGTCCTTTTAGGTAGTAGTAGTCATGTTTTGAAAGATGCTATCCAAGGAACTTTGGTGAAGTTCTGCTCTTTTTCATTTCATAGATGGAACATACTGTCACTACTGAGGGTGGAGGTGGAAAGAATGAATATATATGTGTTGCCAATCAAACAGGTTGCTTTATCCTGGGTGGTGCCAAATTTCATGAGTGTTGTTGAAACTACACTCCACCCAGGAAAGTGGGGAGTATTCCATCACACTCCTGACTTGTGCATAGGAGATGCTGGACTGTGTAGTAAAATTTGGTCAGCCAGGTGGATCTCACAGAGTATGAAGTCCTTGATTGGGGCTATTAACTTGGTCCAATCAGGGAGCCATGGCTGACAGATACAAACAAGAGAGTCAGGGGTTCTGTTCACTTTAGGAGCCAGCTCTGAGTTAGCTTGGTCGGTGTCATGTACTATGTACATGTGGAGCCTTCATGGAATTCTTTGAGACAGGCTTTGGGGAGTCAGTAGATAAGTTACTTGCTGCAGGATTTCTAGTCTCTGGCCTGCTCCGGTAACCACTGTATTAATATGGCTACGCCAGTTCAGTTTCCAGTCAAATGTAACCTCCAGGATGTTAATAGTGGGGAATTCAGTCTTGGTCTTGCCATTAAATGTCAAGGGGCAATGGTTAGACTTTCTCATTTTGGAGTTGATAATTTTCTGGCTCTTGTGTGGCGCTGAAGTAACTTTCCACTTGTCAGTCCAAACTGGATATTGTCTAACTTTTGCTGTATTGGGATATAGACTGCTTCAGTATCTGAGGAGTCATGAATGGCACTGAACATTGTGCAAATCACCTCTGAACATCCCCACTTCTGATCATATGATAGAAAGAAGGTCATTCATGAAGCAGTTGAAGATGGCTAAGCCTAGGACAATACCTTGAGAAACTCCTGCAGAGATGTTCTGGAGCTGCGATGACAAACCTTCAACTACCACAACCATCTTCCTATGTGCCTGGCATGACTCTATCCAGAAGAGAGTTTCCCTCTGACTACCATTGACTCCAGTTTTGCTAGGGCTTCTCAATGTCACACACATCCAAATGCAGCCTTGATATCAAGGGCAGTCACTTTTACCACATTTCTGGAATTTAGCTCTTCTGTCCATGTTTGAATTAAGCCTATTATGAGGTCAAGAACTGTGGCCTGGTGGAACCCAAACTGAGAGTCAGTGAACTGGTTACTGCTAAGCAGGTGCTGCTTAATTGCACTGTCAGTGATATTTTCCATTGCTTTGCTGATGATTGAGATGGACAAATGGAGTGGTAATTGGTTAGGTTGGATCTGTCCTGCTTTTCGTTTACAGGAAATACCTGGGCAATTTTCCACATTGTCAGGTCGATGCCAGTGTTGCAACTGTACTGGAATAGTTTTGCTAGGAACATGGGTAAGCTCTGGAGCATAAATCTTCAGGACAATTGCCAGATGTTGCTCAGACCCATTGCCTTTGCAGCAAGCAGTGCCTCCATCATGTTTTGCGATATCACTAGAAGTGAATAAAATTGATTGTGATGCTAAGGACCTCTGGAGGAGGCTGAAATGGATCATCTACTCAGCACTTCTGGCTGAATATTGTTGCAAATTCTTTTAACTAACTTTTTGCACTAACATGCTGGGATCCTACATTATTGAGAGTGGGGATATTTGTGGGATCTTCTCCTGCAATGAGTTGTTCAACTGACCACCATCACTCACAACTAGATGTGGCAGGACTGCAGAGGTTAGATCTTATCCATTATTTGTGGAATCGTTTCACTGTTTCTGTCACTTATTGCTTATGCTGTTTGGCATACATGTAGTCCTGTTTTGTAGCTTCACCAGGTTGACACCTCAATTTTAGGTACTCCTGGTGCTGCTTCTGGCATGCCTTCTTCATTGAACTAGGATTGATCCCCTGGCTTGAAGATAATGGTAAAGTAGTAGATATGCCATGCCACGAGATTACAGTTTGTATTGGAGTACAATTCCACTGTTACTGATGCCCCAGAGCACTTCATGAATACCCAGTTTTGATTTGCTAGATCTGTTCGAAGCCATCCCATTTAGCACTACAATAGTGCCACAAAGCACGATGAGGGGATTCTCAATGCGAACACATACTTCATCTCCACAAGTTTGGACTTCACCTGACGAAGGAGCCGTACTCCAAAAGCTTATGATTTTAAATAAACCTGATGGACTGTAGCTTGGTATCATGTAGATCCTGACTTCATCTCCACAAGGAATCTGTTTTACCGATACTCTCATGGGCAGATGCATCTGTGGTTGGTGAGGAGGAGACCAAATTTCCACCACACTGTCAGACAGTGTGTTCCAAATCATAAACAGTTCCTGCATGGAAATGATTTTTGTTCTGTCTCTATTGCTTGTCTTTGGATTTAATCTGCACCCTCTAGTTCTTGAACTACCTTGGGAGTTGTTCCCTTCCACACAGTACAGAATTCTAATCATTTTGAATACCTCTATCAAATACCCACTTTCTTCTCTCCATGGAGAACAGTCCCAATCACAGTCCAAGCTATGTTCACAATTGAAATTCCTTGTCCCTTGAATCATTTCTGTGAATCTCTCTTGCACTCTCTCTAATACCTTCACATTTCCTACATTGTGCCCTGAATTGGACTCACAGTAAGACTGAACTAGCATTCTGTACATGTTTAACAAAACTTCCTTGCACAATATACTCTATTTACAAAGGCTAGGATGCTGTGTACTTTATTAACTGTGTCCTGCTGCATTCAGTGATTATGGACATATTATTCAACCAGGCTCCTCTGGTTCAGCTCCCAAGGCATTATGCTCTGGAATTCCCTCCCTACACCTCTTTGCCTCTTTATTTCACTTTCTAGCTTTGATATGTTCCTTAAAACTTACTTCTTTGATCAAGCTTTTGTCACTGACCTAACACCTTCTTCTATGGTTCAGTGTTGCATTTTGTGTTATAAGACTGCTGTGAAATGCCTTGGAATGCTCATCATGTCAAAGATTCTATATAAATATAAGTTATTGTTTTTGAATGGACTGTACAAATTTATTGTTATTATTACAGTTGAAAAGATGAAGTCAATGCAGATGAGGTACAAAAGTCAGTAGGAAGAGGGCTTGGAGAGCTTACAAGAGATTTAATGATGCTCCAAATCTATTATGTTGAATTAAAAGCTACTGTATTTAAACCCTGATGTTAATGAAAAATATAAACAGGAGACCTAACTGTGAAAAATCATAGTTTGCAACATCATCAGGAAGTTTAATAGCAGCAGGATATTTACTAATCTTATATCCAGGCTATGCTAGTAATCATACTATTTTAACTATGTTAATTAGATTTTAATGTACTGTGGAGCATAGTAACACCATCACAACCAAGTAAACAACAACAACTTATAAAACACATAAAAATGACTCAAGGTTGCCCACAGAACCAAAGCAAGAAAAAATAGGTTGGATGGCCAAATACAGTACATACTCTGTCTGCTATGAACAACCAAAGGAACATGTGTTTGATACAATTCGTCATACCTGGCAACACACTGACACTGAAATTCAAATACAATATTACCCATTTGTGTGGCAGGCAGAATCTGTTTCTTTTGATAGCAGCATTCTGTTAGTGAAGAATACCACTTATGTTGCTACTGCATAGCAGCAGCAACAAAAAAATAAATTTGGTAGTCTTGTAAATCTGTTGTAATGAGTGCAAGAAGAAAAGTTTTGACATCATGGTTCTTTGTATAGCAACACTCAAGTTTTGCTCTAACAAGTGACATCTGAATATGCATAGAGAGTATTTTATTTCAAACTCAATATTGGGGCCTCAGCTTGCAATTTTATGACAGAAAACAGCTCTGGCTCAGAATGCAGAGGAAACTTTTCAATTGAATAAACAAAGGCCCTGAAATTCCAAATTCTATGATCTAACAGTTATAGAGCCAGTTAGGTTAGACTTTTGGCCACAAGACTGCCTACTCTATGACAAAGAGACTCATCCCCAGTCGATGAGATGCACTTGGGGAGGTTGAGAAAATGCCTAGAGGGCTGTGCGTCAAGTAGTTCAGAGGGCTCAGCTGCAGGATTTATTATCCTGGACTGCTGTTAAGCTGAGTCTGTATACAAGACAGTGCCAACATATCTCCAATAGGATACAGGAAAACAAGACGGTACATGAGGAAAATGACTGTTCAGTGAGTTATTAAGTTACAGATATAATAATATTTTTTAAAAAATTGATGTTATGTATTGATTTTGCTTATGACTTTTGTTGGAAACTTTAAAAATTGCACTGGAACCAGAAGGAACGTTTCCCTGAGGCGAATTCTGCTTGTCATGATGAGTGGTTTGTTGTGAATGATTGTAAGTTTAAATTATATAGTGCGACCTGGTTATTACAGATGTTGCATTGCTATATCAGACATTACTGAAAGTATCTCTGATGAGCCTATCCTGAGGCACTCTCTTAATAGCTATTTGTGGCCCCGCTAGTTACACTTCATCTTGGCTGCCCAGAATCTGCACCTGGTAAAAAAAACATCTAGCCCATGCCTGAATCCATTATTAGCATGGCTCAGCTAGGACTGCCATATTTTCCATCAGAATTTAGTGGGTATCTTAAATGACAAGGGAGCGCAGAAAAGCCTATTTAAGAGCAGAATTTAATGTCCTCCTACATGGTGTGTTCAGTGGTGGCATGCTGACATTTAATCAGGCAGGTGTGTGCCTGGTGAGAACCCTATCAACTTCCCATCTTTGCCCAGAATAAGTCCGAGATGGCAAGAATCATGGACAGCTTTTCCACTTTGCCACCTAGTAAAGCCTTTAACTGGTCAATTAATGCTCTTTTAAGAGCCTCATCCCACCACTACAGGTATTAACCAAATATAGGCTACGGACTAGCCATGCAGGAAAAGCATAAAGCAAAATATTTCAGGGTTGATGGTTGTCTCCCATGCATTGGGTGTCCCTAGTCAAAGTGTCAGATAGATGGACCTGAAATCAGGAAGTGGGCTGATGTGGGGAGGTGAGGGGAGGTATGGGCAGAGCAGTGCCAGCCAATTCCTACCCTGCTGCAGAACTTCTCTCATTATCACTCATCTATACCTGAGTGTCTGCAGTCCTAACTCTTGATCCTCCTTGGTGGTGCTGCCAAACAATGGAGAGCTGCATGTCCCCAAGTGGAAGGTAATTCTTGGTAGGAAGGATTTCCACGTCTCAGGGTCCTTGATCCCAGGGAATATTTGCTGCTGCCCAGTTAAGCATTTAATGGGTAGATAACTTTGAGGGATTTCCCACAAGAAAGGGAATATAGGACTCTCACTGGCTGTCTAGACAGGAGGCAAGTTTTTTTTTGCCTCCATAAAATAATGCCCTAAAGTTGTAAATTCCATCTCACCACTGAGTTCACATTCTATCAAAGTGTTGGGATGTTGGACAGAAATATCTCTTAATTATTGCTTAAAATACACCATAAAAATGCGTAGCTTTCTCTTAAAACATGTGTGTATCATAGATGCAAACCAACACTTCAGAACACCAGGTTTGGTTTTGATATGCATCTGAAACGATCAGTCATAAATGAACAAAAATGAATCAGCTCACACCTTGATGGCTAAAATTGGTAGCTTGTCTGTAAAGGAAATTACGGATGTGCATCGTAAAATATCTACTTTGCTCTTACCAAGAGTGTTTTTTCTGCTGACAGTCTAGCCTGTATTCTAGAAGAGTAGTTCCTTGTAGAGGAATCCATGAATTCACTGGATGATGAAATTTTACTCTGGCTTGACTGGTTAACTTCAGTCGGTGTGTTCTTTGACAAGTCTATACAAACATCAAATGTTGGATTTTAAAATCAATCATCTAGTCCAAGACTAAATGGCATCTGTTTGACAACTGTAATTGGAGAAAGTCCTTGATCATCCTTAACTAGATACTGGAAAGCATTTAAATGGTCTGCTGGTCATGGAATTGAGCATGGTGATGAACAGATAAGGTTGGTTGTTTTCAGGTTGCATTCATGAAATCATGCAGCCTCTATGAAGGTTGTCACTGAGATTTATATGCTGACAGTGTATGTGGTGTACAGGTAGTTCTGCTATAACGCATGTTCCATTAATGCAAATTGGCTGTAACATGATTGATCAATAGTGGATGCTGTTTGGATAACGCAAACTTTCTGCTGTACAGGTATAGCGATTTCCCTATAACGCCATTTTCTATAGCATGATTTTTAAAAGCATGAGGTCACACAAAAATGCATGGGAGAACCACCATAATGGGTATGGTATTGAAGTAAAAACCCAGAGATCAAGGAATTTTTAAGAAGTAACACTGGCTTGAAATTAAAAAATAGTGAAATTACAACAATTTATAGCCTGTAAGATAGAGTTCCTACAGTGTGGAAAGAGGCCATCAATTCTGCACCAACCCTCTGATGAGCGTCCCACCCAATCCCCATAACCCATATTTACCATGGCTAACCCTCCTAGCCGACACATCCCTGGACACTATAGGCAATTTAGCATGGCCAATCTACCAAAATGACAAATCGTTGGACTGTGGGAGGAAACCAGAGCTCCAGGAGGAAACCCACATAGACGCAGGGAGAATGTATAGACTCCACACACAGTCACCTGAGGCTGAAATTGAACCCAGGTCCCTGACAGGTGTTGTCAGGCAGCAATGCTAACCACAGTGTCACAATGCTGCCCTGAGGTGCTGATTGACTTGGCTGAACATTTCCAGAATTTTGTGTTTTTACTTCAGTATCCAGTCATGCTTTCCTACTTATCCTTGTTATTACTAGCTAATATTTTCTTTCCCTCCCTGCAAACTTCTATGAAGACAGAAGTAGGAATGATTAAATGAAATCAATGAAAATAAATCAATTACTCCACCAGAGACTGATGTTCATAAAAAACAAAATGCCAGCATGATAAGCTGATGCTGTAGCAAGTAGGGTCTTCAAAGAAGAGCTGGGTAAGTAGTTATGCTTGAGACCCAAGGCTGCTGGGAGAAGGAGAAGCAGATTCAAGCAAATACTGAATGAAACATGATGATTTCTATGCTATTGGAGCAAAGGACGTGGCATAGGCTAAAGTTGAATCATAGAGGTTAGGGATATTTAAATGTTGTTAAGATCTGTTTAATTATCTTTGTGAGTTGAGGAGAAAAAAATACAAGACTGGCTTTTCCTCATGACATTAGAATAATTACAGGAACAAATATAATGGCTATATTGTGGCAAACATGCTTGTATACTATTACATGATAGGCAGTCCGCATTGTTTTGTACATACTAGAACACTTAGGGCTGTACAGTGGTAGACACTATCTTTAGCAAAAGTCTTGCAAGAGTTACCCATGCATCGAATGTTAGAAAAATCTATTGGAGGAAGCATAATTGAGATTCTGCCCTCAGGCGATTGTGCAGAGCTTGCACATTCTCCCCATTTCTGTGTGGGTTTCCTCTGGGTGCTCCGGTTTCCCCTCATAGTCCAAAGGTGTGCAGGTTAGCTGGATTAGCCATGCTAAATTGTCCATCGTGTCCAGGGATGTGTAGCTTAGGTAGATTAACCATGCTAAATACAGGGTTACGGCATAGGGTAGGTGGGGTGGGTCTGGGTGGGATGCTGTTCAAGGGTCAGCGTGGACTCAGTGGGCCAAAGGGCCTGCTTGCACACTGTAGGGATTCTATGATTGAAAATTGCGAGAACAGAAGTGCAACATTAGTAACTCATCACTGCAAAACCCAGCTATTTATCGCATTCTGACATGCTAGCACACACTCACCAGTTGCCTGCGATTTGTCTTCATTCCTAGCTTTGTCTTTTTCATTGCCTGTTTGATCATTGAGGCTCAGGTACTCATGGAGCAGCTGGCTCAGCTGCAGATATGCCTGCATAAGGTCATCTGCATATAAAACCAGCAGAAAAAGTAGTATAAATGCAGTTACTTTAGCTCGTTGAGGTCTCCAGCAGAATTTTAGTCTATAAAATTTTACATAAGTGATTGGGTTCAGCTGTTTATCCAGTTATATGCCTCACAGTTATATGTATATTTTTACTTCTTCTTTAAAAATGACACACTATTGTTTGAAATAAATAATGTGCATATTTTAATATCGTTACAAAGGAGAGGCCGATCTCCCCCTCTGAAACTAAAATAAAAACACCCAGAAAAGCTCACTTTGCCTCCTAATCTGTTAAAGGAAGTGTGAAAAGTAATATAATCTGCCTCTCACCCCCCAATCTGCTATAAAGGAGTAGTTGAATAAAGTAAAATCCTTTCACTCACTATGTAATCAACAAGTAACAATTTATTTATCTAAATCAAACAGTGAACAAATTAAAAAAACTAAAAACCAAACAATTCCCCCTTAACTACTAACTATTCCAGAAAAAAAACAAAATTCTAATGATATGCTGTTCCAATAAATACAAGTCACACTTATATAAACCATAGTAATAAGAAAAGTAAATTAAAACTTAGTCTCTGAAATTACAGCCAGGGTAAGTCTTCCAGAATGCTCTGCACCCTCTCTGCTGATCCTCAGTCAGGAACACCCTTCTCTGTTGAATTTTTGTTTCAGGAATATTAGCCAGGAGTGCCACTGTACCTTTAGTTTAGATGATGGTTTTCTGAGAGCTTAGAGAATTCTGTGAGAGCCAGTGATTCTTTCTTTTATAGTTGAGAGCTGTTCTCTCGGCAGATGACAGTTGACTCTCACACTGATTTTCAAATGCCTTCTTCTTTTATACCCTTGATGGCCTATTAATTTCTTAGAATAGGATTGGAGTTAGGTTGTCAAAACCATCAGATTAAAATTTAATTCAGTTTTTGGTATCTAGGGCCTGGTTTAAATGAATTGGCTTAATTTAAAAGCCTGTTGTCTTGGTAAAATCCTGCTTTGCCTGCTAACAGTGTAGTCTTTTGATACAATGTTTCAATTTCAAGAACTTTCTACGCATCTAATGCTGCCTGCAGACTTTTTTTTTATCTCCAAACCTAAAAACACATCATCTTTTAAATGGACCACACACACTTCCCCTCTATCATTTTACAAACATCAAATACTCTACCTAACTTTGCAACAATATCTATGCCATAGATAATTTAGAATGACATCATTGCATTATGATGACGAACTCAACAGTAAATAAAAATGAATGCTGTATTATCATCTAATTTGGTTTGGCAGCAATGCCCGAGGTCAAATGGAACCAGGGAACAGGTGATGTTAGTTCTGTTGCTAGTTGAAAGTTATTAGGTGAGAACTTGTTTGGGGGTTTATGCATGGAGAACAATTAAATAGTGTTACTGGAATTGATGGTGTATGAGTTAGAATAAAACTCTGATAAGGAAAGCAAATGCCTGTACTCTGTTTAACCCAAAATTTTAACCCCCGGTTTAAATAGCACACACAGCACAGGAATGAGGAAAACCATTGTTGTGGAAAGAAAGATATATTTATGAAAAGGCAATATATCAGAATTAGAAATCATAATTAGAAGATAATAACATAACAAGTAGGAGCAAGAATAGACAAATTCACCTTGAGCCTGCTTCTCTATTCAACATGATCTTGGCTGATCTCATCTTGACTTGAACTCCACTTTCCTGCCTGTTGTCCATAAATCATTGAACCCAATGCTAATTAAAAACCTCTCAATTTCTTTCTTAAATTTACTCAATGTCTCACCCTACACTGTTTGTGGGATAGAGAATTCCACAGATACATGACCCAAATGGTTATTGGTTAAAGAAGCCATGAAACAAACTCAATATGAGGAAAAATTGTCCCATGCAGAGAACTGGGACAAGTTGCCACTCAGTGCAATGAATGTTGGCTCAATTTGAACAGGGTAAACTGGATAAATTCTTAATTCATTGGAATGATAGAAATTTGAAGAAGAAAAGATAAGTTAAAATTATTAGATTGAGTTCTGAGACAAGTGTCAGTTAAGAAATCAGAGTGAAGAGAACTTTTGTCATCGAACATTAAAACGCTGGTCTATTGCATACCATGAAAGGCCTTTGCAGAGTCCAGCACCATCTGAGTCATATTGTTATGAGAATATTCATCATCAAAATCTATGTTTGTTGCTCTACCTTCAATCCTTTTCAGATGCAGGTAGATATTTAACAAACATCCAAAGTTAGAAGATTGAATTGAATGAACTTGTTCCTCAAATCATTATACACACTGTGAGGGAAGAAATTCTTTAGTCTTGATTGAAGCTTTCTGATTTTGTACTTATGTCTTCTCAAAAGATGGGTGGCAGGGGGCCAGAGTGGCTAACTCATAGGAATAACTTCCTATTTTCAAAGGAGATAATCATCCCAGGCAATAGTTATAGGTAGGGCCCTGGTATCACCCTCTCATTCAGTAAATAATTAATAGATAGCGCCTATAATTAAAAAATACAATCTGTGAATTTAAAAAAAAATTAAAACTTAATTCAGTTATACCTCCATAATGTAAAATTTATAATTTAATACTCTTGAGAAAATGTGGAGTTCTGCAATCCAGTTTTAGTTGCTTATCAGCAGAGGCCTGGGGAACAAAAATCTCTCAGTCAAATGGAGACCCTGCTGGGGAACAGATGGGAAACAACTAAATAAAATAAATTATATTTTGAGAAAATGAAAAGTAAAGGATTTCATTATAGTACATTTTAACTCTGAGACCGCATGTGTTTCAGTGATGCTTGATATACGCTGAAGTGATAGTAGTGAGACAAATCCAACAGATAAAGTGCTAATCAGGACTTTGAAAGAACTAAAACAAAAACAGAAATTGCTGCCAAAACTCTGAAAGGTCACCCAACTCAAAATGTTAACTCTGATTTCGCCCCACAGATGTTGCCAGATGTGCCAGGTTTTGCCAGCAATTTCTATTTTTGTTTCAGATCTCCAGCATCCCGCAGTTCTTTGCTTTAGTTCGAAAGAACTACTTTGGTGCAAATACTCTTTGTGAATGAATCTTTCCAATAATCAGGTAATGAAGACTAAGTTCCTTACCACTGTTAATAACAGCATCAAAATATCCTGGGTTATCCTGATTCATACTGATATAGGTGTCAACTCTGGATACAGCAAAATCAATTTGTGATTGGTTGTACAGCCCTCTTAGTAGTAACCTTTTCTTGTGCTTTTCTATTCTCGTTGGAATCAGCAGAATATATCGAGGCTCAAAGTAAGTCTTCTTCAAGCTGCGTACTCCCTATTCAATGATGGAATTGGAAACAAATTACAATGATGTTGTTTTCCTAATCTAGATATCACTCAGCTCTCCTGTGGATGCATTTTTAACAAAAAATGTGGAAGGGGAAATAAATCAAGGCAGCAATGCGTAGTGATTCATAATACCTTTATGAAACTAGCAGATTGATGTAGAATAAGATTGGAACACTGCTCATGCTTCCACCAAAGCCAGAGTGGGACACACCAAAGGTCTTCTATATACAAGGTTTCAATGCTTGCACCACTCTGGCGAGGTTTCTGAAACAGCACAGAAAATGTGTACTGCATCATCGTGGCATGCAGTGCCCTTTACAGTTGGGGATGACAGGGGAAGGATGTCCTGGATGCAGAAGAAACAGGACTCAATAAAAATTTCTGAGGATTGAAACAAGAATGAAGTTCATGAAATTTGAGAAGGGCCCTCCAAAACACCATGTCAGAGCAACATATTGGTGAGCAGAAAGAAACTAATTGAAAATTGTTTTCAGAAAGAATAAGCTGGGTTTTGACCTTGATTAATTGCTGAAGATTCACTAATTAATCCTCGAAGCAGCCCTTGCTTAGTGCAAAGAAAAAGTGGACTTTGTTATTTTTGCAGACTTTGACCTTCTGTAGTGCTGAATAAATGTTTTGCCATCACACCTAATTCTATGCTTGATATCTTTGGGTGATCCCACTTTTAAGTCTACACATTAAATAGCCGACTGACCATTAGAGAAGAGGCATCAGTCAGTAAGTGGATGAACTTTCTTTATATGACACATGGTTTAGTAGTCATGCAGTGAAGTCTCTCAAGACAGTTGGCAGGCCAGGAGGAATTCTGAAGGATCTCTTTTTGACTCTTCCATTATTGGTAACCTTCAATGGTCAGACTGCATGTGAACTGAAGAGCTGTCCTGAACGTTTAATAATCCTGAAGGGCAGCACCTAACCTATAAGAGGTGGCATTTTTTGGGATGTCTGAAAAGTTGCTCATCTCTGACCAGATAATCAGATCTGACAGCAAAAATGATGCTATTGCAGACATTTTAAGGATCTGAATCAGAAATATATTTGCAAAAGTGGTTTATTTTTTCCCACTTTTTTTTCTCTTACAGTAATTTTTTTCCTTCTTCCCCCTTCCAGCACCTCTGAGTACAGTCCTGATTTCTGCAGCTAGAATTAAGGGGGCCTGTTCTAAAATTGGCTTTGTTGGCTGGGAATATTTGGATAGACAACCCCGGTGCCTTTAAACTTAAAGGTTCCTTGTCTGCTGTGATGTTTCAACTCACAGGCAGGCCTACCCTTCTTGGCCAGGCAGGCAAGACAATCAGAGGAAGGAGTGGCTGGGCACCAAAGTGTGATGTAGGTATGTAATTTATACATATTTTCAAAAGCATTTATTTTTGTATTAGTTTGTATAATTTAATTTGAACTAATAGTATATGAATTTTCTGTGCATCTGAAGTGGTTCAGTAACTAACTTGTAAGTATTTGTGTAGCCGTGGTGATTTCTTTTAAAACAGGTAAGAAAGAAAGAAATCCTGGAGAGCAACACAAAGCTACATTCTTAAAACACTGCAATTCACTTGGTTAATGTACACCCTGGTAAGGAGGGAATTTTTGTGCTGCATGACCAATTTTTCAAACTATAATTTTTATAAGGGGTGTCTATCATTTGAGCATTGTGAAGGACAGTTCCAACTACTTATAGAATGGAAATGTTTGTTTATATAAGGGATTAATTGAAGAAATTTCAATGTATTATGTCAATATGTCAATTACATCCATGGTGACATCCTTAGTAGCCACATAACTTTACTTTATGTCAGAATGCCTCCTGAGGTGTGGCCCTTATTGATACCAGATACTTTGGCATGAAGAGGAAAAGGATAGAAATATGAGTTGTCACTAAGTAATAGGATGGACAGGCTTAGGGTGGGTTTGAGTAAATGAGGAGTGATGGAGTTGAGTAGATAACCATATTTTGGTCTGGGGGCTATGGCTGGTTGAAGACATCTTCATGGTGGCTGTTGTGGTGCAGTCCCTCCCTCTGGGCCAGGAAACCAAAGTTCAAGTCTCACTTCAGAGGTGAGTCATAACACATCCGAACAGATTGACTATAAATAAAGCACACGGGCTATTGTGGTGCAGTGAAAGTGTCCCTACTTCTGAGCCAGGAGGCCCAGGTTGAAGTCCCACCTGCTCCAGAGTGTGTGGCATAACATCTCTGAACAGGTTGATTAAAAATATCCATAAATAAAATGTAAGGGCTCTTGTGACACAGTGGTATATACCTGCCAAAACACATGTCTCAGATTTTTATACTTTTAATCCATCATGTGAAATAGTGGGCTGCTTAATCTATCTTCACTTGTTAAATTAAAGTTCAGTCTCTGTCAGCTCTTAGGCAGCTTGATGTCAGATATCAGCCTGCACTACAGCAGAATTCTATGAAAGGTGGTAAATACAAAGATTTTCTTTCTTGTCTGTCACTGTATAAAATGCTTGTAATAGTGAAGCACTGTTTACTATGCAGAATACATACCCTTGTATTCCTCCTGATGGGATTTAGTATGCATCACTACGAGAGTCTATCATTCACAAAGCAGCCAAAAAAGCCATTAAAATATAACTTTCATACTTACCTCAAGTTCCATATGAAGACAGCAGGCTAAACCCTCCCTGGCAACAGCTTCTAATGCATCTCTGCTGAGCCCGAAATAATGTCCATTGTATTTTATTGTCTCAATAAATTTCCCCTGTATAAAAGGACAAAATGGTCTCAATGAGTTGGCAGCCGGCATCTCAATGCATCACAAAAGGCACTGGGTAATCAAAATTTCCAACTTTGTTGAAAAAATAATTTTGCAGCAGTATACTTCTTAATTTACTTGATGCAATGTTTTCCAAAAAGGTTTCCATCAATAAATCAGCTTTAGAAGATGATGCATCAATTTACTTAAATAATGTATTTCATCATCTCATATTATTTTGTTTATGTGGCAAATATATTTATACTGTGGAACAGCTTTAAGATACCCAAGTACAAAAAGGACATTAAAGTATAACAATGTTCTGTTGATTCATCAGGTTCTGCCAGGATCTTACTGAATGGCAAAACTGGTTTAAGAGGCTTCCTAGCTGAGTCCTGTTTCTATGCCACTGCACCAAAGAATATTTTGCCTTGGGCTTCAGGCATGATAAAGAACATTGCATCCTTAGGGATACTGAAGCAGAGCAGATGATTACAGGGCAAGAGTTGGCAGTCAGTTGGCAGAAATGCAAATGAATGAAGTGCTGTCCTGTGCTGTAAGCTAATATGGTTCTACCTTGGAGACTCTGACAGCAAAAGCTTCTATAGATATGTGAAGAGAAAAAGACTAGAATCAGGTGAATTTATAATGGACAACAAAGAGATGGCAGACCAGCTAAACAAATACTTTGGATCTGTCTTGACTGGGGAGGACACAAATAACCTTCATGAAATGCTAGGGGATACAGCATAAAGCATGAAGGGAGAACTAAAGGAAATCCTTATTAGTCAAGAAATGGTATTGGGGAAATTGATGGGATTAAAACCCAATAAGTCCCCAGGGCCTGACGTTCTGCATCCTGAGTAGTTAAGGAAGTGGCCCTAGAAATAGCAGATGTATTGGTGATCATTATCCAGCATTCTGTCGACTCTGGAAGAGTTCCAATAGACTGGAGGGTAGCTAATGTAACCCAATTTTTTTGAAAAAGGAGAGAGAGAGAAAATGGGGAATTATAGGCTGGTTAGCCTGACATCGGTGGGGAAAATGTTGAGGTCAGTTATTAAGGGTGTAATAACTGAGCATTTGGAAAGCAGCAACAGAATCGATTCAAGTCAGCATGCATTCACTAAAGGGAAATCATGCTTGACAAATCTCCTGAAATTTTTTGAGAATGTGACAAGTAGAGTGGACAAGGGTGAATCAGTAGATATTGGGTATCTGGACTTTCAAAAAGTTTTTGACGAGGTTCCACACAAGAGACCAGTAAGGAAAATTAAAGCTCATGGTATCAAAAGTAATGTATTGACATGGAGAGAGAACTGAATGGCAGGCAGGAAGCAGAGAGCTGGAATAAACAGGTCCTTTTCAGAGACACAGGCAGTGACAAATGAGGTGCCACAGGGCAGAGTGCTGGGACCTCAGCTGTTCACAATATATATTAATGATTTGGACAAAGCAATTGGACACAATATCTCCAAATCTGCAGATGACACTAAGCTGGGCGGCAACATGTGTTGTGAGGAGGATGCTAAGAAGCTGCAGGGTGACTTGGACAGGCTGGCTGAGTGGGCAAATACTTAGCAAATGCAATATAATGTGGATGTGTAATGTTATCCACTTTGGTTGTAAAAACGGGAAGGCAGATTATTATATGAATGGTGGCAGTTTAGGAAAAGGGGAGGTACAACAAGACCTCAGTGTCATGGTGGTTCAGTCGCTAAAGGTTGGTATGCAGGTGCAGCAGGCGGTGAGGAAAGCTAATGGCATGCTGACCTTCATTGTGAGAGGATTTGAGTATCGGAGTAAGGATGTCTTGCTGCAGTCACACAAGGCCTTGGTGAGGCCACACCTTGAATATTGTGTGTAGTTTTGGTCCCCTAGTCTGAGGAAGGGCATTCTTGGTATTGACGGAGTCCAGCGAAGGTTCACCAGGCTAATTCCTGGGATGCCAGGACTGACATAAGAGGAAAGACTGGATGAATTGAGCTTGTACTTGCTGGAATTTAAAAAATTGAGAGGGTATCTCATAGAAACAAATAAAATCCTGATGGGACTGGACAGTCTAGATGTGGGAAGAATGTTTTTGATGTTGGGGAAGTCCAGAACTAGGGGTCACAGTCTAGTAATAAAGGGTAAGCCTTTCAGGACTGAGATGAGGAAGAATTTCTTCACTCAGTTGTGAATGTGTGGAATTCTCTCCTACAGGAGGTTGTTGGGACCAGTTCATTAGATATATTCAAGATGGAGCTAGACGTGACCCTTGTGGCTAAAGGGATCAAGGGGTAGGAAGAGAAAGCAGGATTGGGATACTGAGATTGCATGATCAGCCTTGATCATATTGAATGGTGGTGCAGGCTCGAAGGGCTGAACGGCCTACTCCTGCACCTATTTCCTATGTTTCTATGTATGTACGTTATAAGAGAAATCACAACTTCAGGGCGTCCCAACGCACTTTATAGCCAATGAGGCACTTCTGAAATTTAGTCGTACTGCAGGAAAATAGCATCAAATTTGCACAAAGCAAGTGATTAACTTGAACATGGTTGATCTTTCCCCATCCATTTCTTTTGATTTGATTACTCACTATTCACACAAAAAGATTAATGATGAGACCATTCAATATGAATTGTTTCCCAGAAACAATGTGCAAAGGACTTCTCTGAACACGGTTGAGCCATTCAACATTGGCTTGCAGCCCTAAAAACAAAATCCCCTCTGTG
Source organism: Ginglymostoma cirratum (assembly GCA_024137785.1). Lineage (NCBI taxonomy): Eukaryota > Metazoa > Chordata > Chondrichthyes > Orectolobiformes > Ginglymostomatidae > Ginglymostoma > Ginglymostoma cirratum. Next base: position 13,320,740 of record JAHRHZ010000045.1, on the reverse strand, counting down.
GGTGTTAGTGTATGGACAAATTTGTATGCAGTTCTTTGCTTCACTGTTTTAAACCTAAGGTCTTTATTTTTTTTTCTCATGTAGGATACACAGAGGCAGGAGAAATCCTGGCACCGTGAACTCATCCTTTAAAAATAAATGCCCGTACTTCCCAATTTCAGTCTAGGCAGTTGGGCTGGATTGAAAATCAGCCAGGCAACTTGGAAAGAGCAGGGATGCTGGTGGTCCCCATGGAGGGCTGGGTGGAACCTACCTGGTGGACTCTGGCACTGACTGCTTTCAAAGTTTAAAAATAAAAATTGAAACATAAAACATCCATCCTGCTCTCACCCCATTACTTTTCATGCCCCATCTGGATCACCCTATGCCAACTGGATGATTGCAGCTCCAAAATCAAGGGGCTGGACTTTGAATTCTGAACCTCTGGCATTTTCATCACTGCAGGGTTGCACTAAGTCATGCAAAATGTGGCCTAAGAATTAATTTGTACAAATAGCAAACAGACAGTTAAAATATGTTTGGACTTATTATGCCAATTTCAAGGCATCATACTTTCAAGACCTGTATTTCTAACAATGATCTTTTGATTTATGATATAACTCACTAATTACTTAGAAAAATTGGAAATAGGTGCAGGAGTAGGCTGTTCAACCCTTCGAGCCTGCACCGCCATCCAATATGATCATATCACGTTCGGCAAATCTCTGTCTTTCTGTATTTATTTGGAACTGTTTGATTTTCAGAATCAAAAACAGAGTGCTGGAAAAACACAGCTGGTCTGGCTGAACCTGTTGAGGGATAAACTGTTCTACGATCAACTGGACTAGAAATGTTAACTCTATTTTTCTCTCAACAGATGCTGCCAGACCTACTGTGTTTCTCCAGCACTTTCTGTTATTGTTTCAGCCTTCCAAACACACATAGTTCTTTGTGGTTATTTTTTGGTTTTCAGAGTATTCTTAGTAAAATTTGATTAAGACAATCGGAGATTGAATCTAATTGAACTCCAAGGAATAAAAACTGAAAATGCTGAAAATACAAAGCATGTCTGACAGCATCTGTGGAGAGATGAACAGAGTTAATGCTTCAGGTTAAAATCTTTTGTCAGAAATAGGAAAGATTAGAAATGTTGTGTTAATGACAGAATCATGAATAACCACCATTCCAAAACAAAAAAAAGGTTAATGACAGAAATGAGAGAAAGATAAAAAATAAAGCCAACAGAAGAAAAAAGGAAACAAAATTTTGGAATAAATTAAACCCCAAAAGATTGAAAGCTGTTCCTTAAGTTTACATTGAGCTTATTTTGAAACCGAGCAGGCCAAAGACAGAAAGGTTAGAGCAGGAGAAACATGCAGAATTAAGACGGCAACTGAAGCTTGGGGTCATATTTGGGGACTAAACAGAAGTATTCCACAAATCAGTCACACAGTTGATATGGGAGCTCCTCCATTGTAGAAGAGATTATACACAAATACAGACAGACATAGTTAAGACTCTTGTAGTGCAGTGGTAGTGTCCCTACCTCTTGGCCAGATAGACCTGGGCTCAAATCCCATCTGCTTCAGAGGTGTGTCATGATTTTATAAAAAATCTAGAGGCAGACACAGAAAATGGAAAGCCTAGGGATCTTGGGACCCTTTTGACTTGTCAGGACCTCCTTGACCTTCCTTCTCCAAGTATTTTCACCCGCTTGCAGGCAGCACAGGGCAACCTACTCACACTTATACCATCTCTGACCTATTGGTTAAGAGCCACAGATTACAGCAACTAATGAGTTAACTGGAAACCAAACCATTGTTGTTGGCAGGCAGAAAACTGGTCACCACTCCACAGACCACTTCTCTGTAGTCTATTAGTTGTCTGAACAAGCAAAGTTTAGTTGATGTTGATTTATTTGTTAAAGTAAAGCTTTCAAGTTCTTGTCATACAATCTTTGAGATGGTCATTGAGAAATTCATATCTCTTTTACATATTATCAGTCTTAGTGAGAATGGCAATTATCTATAGCAAAATCTTTTATTTGAAGGAAGTGAGTGGAGTTAGAGGAGGAGTTTTTCAATGTCAGCACATGTTCAGCTAAGTGGATTCGAAAAGGAAAAAGTTACATTCCAACAAAATCTATGTGGAATAAGATGATGGCAACAGATAATTGCTGTGAGAAGACATCTGGCTGTGAAAGCCAGATTTAGTAGAGACTTGAATTAGAAGGGAACCAAGTCCCTTTGGCTGTGTTAATTTTGTCAAGTTTCATGGAAGGTTTCTCTTTATGAGACCTATTGAGCTTTCACACTGCAGGTACCCAAATTCATCTCATTAACTACCAGCCCCATTTCTACATCAGTCTTCATATCCAATCCTAGGACCATTCCACCACTTACCTAGCACTAAGAATTCATCACCGCCAGGAAATCCCAGAATGGACCAGCATTCCTGGTGCAACCACTATACTGTATGACCATTGTAAACCTGGACAAGCAAAGTCAGTCCAGAGCTGTTCTACATGTTTCCTGACCTTTGCTCCAGACCTGGCAGACAAGGAAAACTTGGTGTCCGTTTTGTGAACAGTGACATGGAGGTCCTAATTGAGATGGTAGTATGTAAAACGGGCATTTTCTTTTCTCAGGAAAGCCACAGGAGTCCACAATACCAGAACATATTAAATAAAAGCTGAAAGAACTGCGGATGCTGTAAATCAGGAACAAAAACAGAAGTGCTAGAGAAAGCTCAGGAGGTCCATGTTCTGTGACATGTTCTGAGGAAGGGTCACTGGACCTGAAACGTTAACTCTGATTTCTTTCTTCACAGATGTTGCCGGACCTGCTCAGGTTTTCCAGCAATTTCTGTTTTTGTGCCAGAACATAATACTCGCCTGATCTAAGGTTTCAGCCTGGGTCAGTGTGGTCTCAGCCATCTGGAAGAGTGCACAATAACGTTGGAAGAAGGACATTGACCTTCACGTCTCCACCACTATAAGTCCTACCATCTCCTCTCTGATACCTCACATTCATTCTATCTCTGCTACAGTACTCACCTCCCACCAAAGGTCATGTTCTACCACTATCAGTATTGCCTGCAATATCTTCCCTCATTCACTGTCAACCACTCCAACCCGCCAAACTAATCAACCTACATGCCCTTTGCATTGTCTAGTCACTTAGTTGGGACACCTCCTAACCTTTAACACAATTTCACCAACAGCACAGCTGTGCCTTGTACTTTCAATTTCCTTAATACCTACCCCTTTCTTAGTCCAAAAAGGAAAACAGCGAACAGTAGGATATAAGAATCAAAATGGGCATGGGCCACCTAACATTCGGTTCTTCACCCCTTACAAGGAGAGGATCATGAACGTGACAGCCCTGAGTGGTTGACTGATTGCGTCCAAGCCCCTGGCCTTGTACTGACTTATTGCACAGATCCCCCTGACTGAAGGTTGCCTCTATTGATTTGAATGAGGACCACTGAAACCATGACAAGCTTCCTAGCTTTTTTCTGCACTAAACGGCAAAGTAATACCACAGTGCAGTAAATTTTAATATCTCTGGATCAGGAGGCAAATTATAAAAAGACAAGCCAGGGATGCTGTGAGCATCTAGGTAGGCTCAAAAATGTGTAAACACTAAAACAGCAAATGTACAGTCCAAGATGGCAGTCCATGAGCTGGCAGCATGTCCCTAAGCGCAAAGTATACTTGCAACTGCATTGCAATGATAGTTGCCAGAGCGCCCCAACATTCAGCTTTGAAGTACAGAAGCGTAGTCAAACAGAATCAGAGATTTGCCACGAGGGTTCTTAGAGACTGGGACATATCAGGTGCCAATGTATGTGGACATGGGGTACATATGGCTAGTGTCCATGGAGTGTAATGTGAGATTTGGTGCCTGATGTCTCACATGGAGGTCCTTTGGAACATGCAGCAAGCTGGAATTGCCAGGTAACCCCTCTGAATTCCATGTCGCAAATTGCCTATGACTGTTTTGCTAACAGCAGATGGTAGGATAGGAAGCTGCATATTAATGAGGTGAGATTTTCAGTTAATAAGACCATTAAAACGCAATAATTCTCTTTACGTGGTAACTCATCGTTTTCCAACAAGAATCCTGATGTCCTTAGCTTAGTTAAAAATTCAATGAGTTGGCCTTTGGTGTCAAAAAAGGCATCACTGGACTTCTCATACGATTCTATCAGATTTCTTGCCCTAGCCCACATTGTTCAGGGCCCATAAGCTTCCGCACTATGTTTTAGGGTGACATTTAATTATTTTTGAAACATTTCCCATATTCCACCCCTCTACTTTAATACAACAAACAGAGAAGTTCCATCAATGTGGACCAGATATGATTCACAGTTTCAGAGATGAAAAGGCAGTATGGTAAGAACAATGCAGCTAAAAGGCAGTTGCCATAGTCCTACTGGACCATAGGCAGTGCTGGCATTAGAGAGAAATGACTGGTGGTGATTTAATCTGAGGGTCACCACATCTCAGGCAAGGAGCAAAGCTGAAAAGGAGAGTTCTTTGTGGTAAGGGGTAGTAGGACCCCAGTTCGTGCAGAAATTGAACCCACATCATTCTACATTGCAAACCAGCCGTCCAGGCAAATGAGCTAATCAAACCTCTACAGCTATCAATAAATTAAAATAAATTGTTGATGCCATTTTGTGTTTATTTCCTGTTGCTTTTCAGTAAATGCTGAGAACTGGTGAGGTCATTATGGCTTACAAGAAATATTGAGCACAAGTATGTCTCAACAGAATGACAGTTTCAGCTAATATAAATGTTACTTGTTTACTTAAGTGGAACCATAAAATATTTTAAATAGGTACTACTCAATTAGCACTCATTTCTTAAACCACAAGGAAATCAAGATCCATCACAATCCGAAAGAGTTTTGTTTTTGTTGGGCTGCTCTTGTCTACATCACAGTGAATCATAATGGATTTTCTGACCACTATAACTATTCCAGATTTACTTAATGAATAGAATTAATTTTTCAACTTCTAGGTACAATTTGAATTTATATTCTCCATATTATTAGCCCATACCTCTGGATTACTAATCGAGTAACATAACCAGTTGTTACTGACCCATACTGTGTTCATTGAAGATCACAGTGATGAACATTTTGACTGAACAGTTTTTATAGCTTAGTGGAATACAAAAGAATAGAAACTGCTCTATATAATTAAAAGGAAAGCAATGCATTTCTGATGTGCATCGAGTTTTACACTTACAGGAACAATGAAACATAGTTTTCAGATTCTCCCTCAGTTACAAGATTACACCTTTAAATTTGAATACAACACATAAATAGGCCAGAGATAGTAAGAACTGCCGATGCTGGAGTCAGAGAGAACACAATGTGGAGCTGGAGGAACACAGCAGGCCAGGCAGCATCAGAGGAGCAGGAAAGCTGATGTTTCGGGTCGGGACCCTTCTTCAGAAATGGGGGAGGTGAAAGGGATGTCCGAAATAAATAGAGAGGAGAGGTGGGGCTGGGGAAGGAAGGTGGGATGGTGATAGGTGAGTGCAGGTAGGCAGTGGTGGGGATTGATCAGTGAAGTGGGAGGAGCGGATAGGTGGGAGAAAAAGATGGACAAGTTGGGTCAGGTCAAGGAGGCGGGGATGGTCATGGGATCAGGCCGGGGGTGGAGAGATTTTGAAACTGGTAAAGTCCACATTGAGACCATTGGGTTGTAGGCTCCCAAGATGCAATATGAGGTGCTGCTCCTCCAGTTTCTGGGTGGTGTCATTATGACACTGGAGGAGGCCCAGGATGGACATGTTGCCAGGGAGTGGGAGGGGGAGGTGAAATGATTCACGACTGGAAGGTGTTGTTATTTGTTGCAAACAAAGCGCAGGTGCTCTACAAAGTGGTCTCCAAGCCTCCGCTTGGTCTCACCGATGTAGAGGAGGCCACATCGGGAGCAGCGGATGCAATAGACCACATTGACGGATGTGCAGGTGAACATCTGTGTGATGTGAAAGGTTTGTTTGGTTCTTGGATGGAGGTGACGGGGGAGGTGGGGCTAGTGGGGAATGTGGAGTGGACAAGGGAGTCGCGGAGAGAATTGTTCCTACGGAAGGCAGATAGGGGTGAGGAGGGAAATATATCTTTGGTTGTGGTGTCGGATTGCAGGTGGCGGAAGTGGCGGGGAATGATACGTTGAATACGGAGGTAGTGGGGTGATATGTGAGGACATGGGGGATTCTGTCTTTGTTTTTGTTGCAGGAAGGGGATGTGAGGGCAGAGCTGCGGGAAACGCAAAGACATGTGGTCGAGAGCATTTTCGACCACCGAAGGGGGGAAGTTGCGGTCCTGGAAATAAGAGGACATCTAGGATGTTTGGGAGTGAATGCCCTATCTTGGGAGCAGATGCAACGAAAGTGGAGGAATTGAGAGTAGGGGATCGCATTCTTGCAGGAAGGTGGGTGAGAGGAGGTGTAGTCTAGGTAGCTGTGGGAGTCAGTGGGCTTGAAATAGATGTCGGTTTTAAGGTGGTCACCAGAGATGGAGTCAGGGAGGTGCAGGAAGGAGAGAGAGGTATCAGAGATGGTCCAGTTGAACTTGAAGTTGGGATGAAAAGTGTTAGTAAAGTTGATGAACTGTTCAAGCTCCTTATGGGAGCACGAGGCAGCGCTGATACAGCTATCGATGTAAAGGAGGAAGAGGTGGGGGATAGTGCCAGTGTAGCTGCGGAAGAGGGACTGTTTCACATATCCTACGAAGAGGCAGGCTTAGCTTGGGCCTATGTGGGTTTCCATGGCCACCCCCTTAGTCTGTAGGAAGTGGGACCATAAATAGGCCATTTGCCCTACCGATCTATGTTTGTGTTTATGTTTACAAAAGCCTCCTCCCACTTTATTTCATCCGCTCGATCAGCATATCTGTCTATTCCTCTTTCCATAATGTACTTTTCCTTAAAGTGCCCATGCTATCAAGTTTCACTACTTTATGTAATAACAAGTTGCGTGTTCTAACCACTCTAGGTAAAAATGTTTCTCATTACTGTCTTGGTTAGTGCCTAAATTTTCTTATATTTAAGGCTGCTAGTTTTGGATTCCCCTCAAATGTTCTCCTCTACAATAACCTTATGAAGAAAGGACTGCAGGGAAGAGGACAAAGCTGACCTGGTTGATGGGAATGAGGAGGTTAACAAAATCTGAAAACAAAAGGGCCAAAGGTGAATGCATAGAGTCATACAGCATAGAAAGAGACCCTTTGGTCCAACTCGTCCATGCCAATCAAGTTTCTCAAACTAAACTAGTCCCATTTGCCTGCATATGGCCCATATCCCTCTAAATCTTTCCTATTTATCTACCTGTCCAAATGTCTTTTAAATGTTGTGACTGTACTCGCATCCACCACTTCCTCTGGCAGCTCCATACATGCACTACTGGCTGTGTGAAAAAGTTGCCCCGTACGGTCCCTTTAAATCTTTCTCCTCACCCTAAAAACATGCCCCCGTGTCTTGAACTCCCCTACCCTTTGCTATTCACTTTATCTATGGCCCTCATGATTTTATAAACCTCTGTAAGGTCAACCCTCAACCTCCAGTGAAGGAAGTCCAGCCTATCCAGCCTCTTTTTATAACTCAAACCTTCCAGTCCCAGGAACATCCCAGCAAATCTTTTCTGAACTCTCTCCAGTTTAATAATATCCTTTCCATATCAGGGCAACCAGAACTGTACGCAGTACTCCAAAAGTGGCCTCACCAACATCCTGTACAACTTCAACATGACGTCCCAACTCCTGTATGCAATGGACTGAACAATGAAAGCAAGAGTGCTAAATGCCTTCTGAACCATCCTTCTCTCTCCTACAAAGGCCACATGTGAAATTTAAAGCAGAATTTAGAACTAAATATGTTGTGGGGAAATATTTCCTCCATATGCCATGTATAACAACCATCTACAAACATTATGTTGTGATTTAATTACATGTAATACACAGGGGAAATCCTCCTCCATCCAAAAGCTAGCTTGTTTACTTCAGTTATAGGACAAGATTAATATATTATTGATCAACACGATTGTAATTTTCTATTTGCGCCAAGAAGCAAAAAAACAGCTTACATAAAGGCACTAATAGTACGCCATAGGATAGTAAAGGACAAAAACAAACATTTATCTGAAAATCCTCTCCCTCTATAATTTCAGAGGCATGAATCCATTTATGAGAAATAACACTCACATAAAGCAAACTTTCAGATTTAAATGTTTATCTACAAAAGTTCCCTCTTTCATTTCAAAGCCATTCTTATTAAAATATTTATTTCCAGGATTTAAATAATGTTTAGTTTAACATGAACCCTGTGTTTGCTGCAACAGAAGATTCCTTAAATTATAAATTAACAAAGTAAATATTCTTTTGTAGAGTAAGTTGGCATTGAAAATAATTAAATAACCTAATTTGAATAGCAAAATAAAAATCTTTTTAAACAGGAAAGAAATGGCAGCGAGTATATATCAAAACCAGCAGCAATTTGACATTAGATGCCAAGGGGAAAAAAAAATTCATGAGGCTGAAAATAAACTGTGCCATTTCACACAATAGACTTTTTTTTAACAATTAGCATATGGGATAACAGCAGGTGTTCATCATTCCCCCTAAGCTCCAGGCCATGCAGTCCCTCTGAGAGTCTGCGCTGCTGATTGGCATGTTGATGCCATGTCAATGCATTCATTTTCAGTTTCTCCAGCCACTGTTAGGCATTGACTTTGGAGGTCTACGTAGCGGCTGGAGTAAGAGGGAATGCTGTAGGCATTATAAAGTTGTCGTGAAGCCTGATTCTAAATGCCATACTACTTTAGATAACTAGGTCATAAAATACATTATGATGAAATGGGCCTATTTGGTCTCACACTTTCAGCGTTTGTAATTCTGGGCTGAATTGGCTAAGTGTCAATTTTGAGGAGTTTCTTGGAGGGTTTTCTCAGTGCATCTTAGTGAGTTTTTCACATTATTTTCTGAAATTTGTCCCATTAGCTGTGTACCATGCATCCGTCATGTCCTGCTTGCACTGTTGTGATCTCAGCAATGGTGGAAGTACTTGCCACTTCCAGGATTCTTGGTGCCAGTGTCATATTTAAAGCCTAGCAGAATGCTAGATCAAGCACTCCCAGCCAGGAGCTGCCCTTCACAGTGCTCATAGTTGGAGCATTGAAACCTCATCTTCAGAAGGCCTACCACTGCTCCACCATAGCCCTGGTCAAAGAACAGACTTGATTGCATTTATGCTTGACCTCAATCAGGGTGTTACATAATGGAGTAATCAGCCATGGTTGCAGACGGCAGCTCATGGGTCCCAGCAGCCATCCTTATCAAACATCCAGCCCTTGAAATGACGCAGGAACTTAGGAGTTCCTAAGGATGTAGGCCTCATGGCAGCTCCCAGACTATGGAGCAATGATCTGCAAGATGTGACAATCATAAATGACTTGTATATGAATGGAATTTGTTTGTTTTGTTGATAAATTTTGTCATGTTATGATCTCAACATGACACATGTACATCTGTAGTGCCTTTTCCCTCGGGTATGCCAGCTACGTTGGCAAAGCCTACTGCCCAGGCTGCAGCACAGACCTTGTTATAGGCAAACAAGATGAAATGTGTGATCTGACACAAATTGAATTAGTAACAGTCTTGATACATTTATGGGTTGAGGATTGAGGGAACCTAATCAGGACCTTAGCGAATCCTCAGAAGTAGCCAGTTGCAAAAACTTTAGTGCAGCTGTCACTTTGATAGCCAACGGATTGTAAAGACCACCCACTACTTCAGGTCTCAGCTCCCACTTCCCAGCTGGCATAGTTTGTGATAGTGTCCTAGCACATCTGTATTTGTGGCAACACTGTGCCTTGCTCAACTGGAGGAAGTGTCACTGAAGACTCGGGGTTTCTGAACCTTTTCCAGATCCTGAGGAGTTCTTCAGCTGTGACTTCTTCATGTACAAGCTGTTCTGCAGCTGTTAGAGGATAATGCTGGAACTGAGCTTGCTGGCACATCTGTTCAACCTCAATTTCTCTGTTTCTCCATTGTGACATGCCCACAGCTAAGATAAGTCTTATTGTGGCTGTGTGGAAAATATCTGAAACAGAACAGGTCAATGGTAATGTGAGGAGTCAACATTTGTAACACACACAAATTATGCTTTTGCATAGCCCTTGGCACAGTAGGAAATGGTCAGAAATCACACAACACCACGTTATAGGTCAACAGGTTTATTTGAAAACACAAGCTTTTGGAGCCTCACTCCTTCTTCAGGCGTTAGTGAGAGAGGTAGTATCAGACACAGAATTTATAAGTAAAAGATCAAAGGATCACACCAGTGATGTGGATGTACTAAACAAACCTAAGATGTTACTAAATCTTTAATCAGTTAGAAGGTTTTACTTGATTAATATGTATATGTAAATACCTGAATTCCTTTCAAGTCACTGTCCTGAGAGAACTAAAGATTTTATCAGTGTAAAGAAGAGGTGACATTTTAGGTCAGACAATGCATGTTCGATGTGAGGCCTTGTTTAGAGTCTGATAGTGTTTTGGTTTTGAGTCAGACTGGTTTTATTTCTGAAGTAGGAATTTATAAAACACCACATTGACTGACTGTTTATAAATTATGTGCTTTTTAAACAAAATAGAATGTATCCACGTTCTGTGTGTGTGAGGGGGAGAGAGTGTGTGTGTGTGTGTGTGTGTGAGGGGGAGAGAGTGTACGTGCATGTGTGTGTGGGGAGGGGGCAGAGAGAGAGACAAAGAGTGTGTGTATGTGTATAAGGAGTGAGGCTCCAAAAGCTTGTGTTTTCAAATAAACCTGTTGGAGTATAACCTGGTGTCGCGTGACTTCTGACCATGTCCACCCCAGTCCAACACCATCACATCCACACCACAGTAGGAAATGGAAAACTCCAATAAGATGGGGCATGCAATGCCTCTCCACAGACCTTTGACATAGGGGATCTTATTTCAATGTATGTAGCACAGGCCAGGTTATGCAAATACAGTAATCACTGTTTGCTTTCTGATACCTTGCCCCCACCCTACTCCCCATCACCCAAGAAAAGCAGCATTGTACGAAACAGCATGTTGGCGAATATGTACAGTTCAAGTTGAGAGAAAATCAGCTCCATGTTCCTGTGCAGAAACGTGGAGATCTTGGATGGTCTTTGTGAATTGTGGCCTGCAGGTGAGATGTTTATGGTGACCTGTGATTATATATGCTTTGCAAAGATGACAGTGATCAATCTGTAGTGACTAATGACATAGTCAGGATTGCTTGTGACCAGGATTTATATCCTACAAAGACACTGCCTGCATCTCACATGCAAGGTACTACGGCTATAGGTAAGATCACAAGATAGAGGAGCAGAAACAGGCCACTTGGCCCATCAAGTCTGGTCCGCCATTCAATCATGGCTGATATTTTGTCAATCCCATTCTCTTGCCTTCTCCCCATAACCCCTGATCCCCCTATTAATCTCTGTCTTAAATCGACTCAATGACTTGGCCTCCACAGCAATCTGTGGCAAATGAATTCCATCGATTCACCACCCTCTGAATAAAATCCTTTTCATATCAGTTCTAGATGGTCATCCCTTCACCCTGAGGCTCTCAAAATGAATGCTAACATTGCATTTGCCTTCCTAAATGCCAACTGAACCTGCATGTTAACCTTAAGAGAATCCTGAACAGAACACCTAAGTCATTTTGTTCTTCAGATTTCCAAGGGCTTTCCCCATTTAGAAAATTGTCTATACCTCTATTCTTCCTACCAAAGTGCATATTTTCACACTTTCCCACTGGTATTTCATCTGCCACCTCTTGCCCACTCTCCTAGCCTATCCAAGCTCTTCTGCAGCTTGCTCAGCACTGCCTGTCATAGAGGCATACAGCACAGAAACAGACCCTTCAGTCCAACTTATCCATGCCTACCATGCATCCTAAACTGAACGTCCTCCCCCTGTCTTTGCATCATCTGTAAACTGAGGAATAATACCCTCAGTTCCTTCGTTCAAATCCTTAATGCACAACATGATTAGTTGTGGTTCCAACAATGATTCCTGTGGAACTCCATCCTGGCTGCCATCCTGAAAAAGACCCTTTTGGAGCTGGGAGCTGGAAACAAGCTACAGAGAAGGGATTTACTCTAAAGTACAAAAGCAGTTTCTCTGTTCTCTGCATTCAAAATGCACTTAAAACTTAAGTTGCTATAAGCTGTGACTGCTAATTGATAAATCAGAGCCATTTGAAAAATTAACCAGCCATCCTGTGCCTCTTGCAAACCAGTAGAAACATTCATAAAAAGAAATGCTTGGATCACCAAGATCCAACTCAACAGCAAATTGTACATCAATGTGTTGAGACTAGGTACTAACAGAATGCAAACACATATAAATCGGCCTCATCATTCACTAGCAAGATTCTGATCCAAAGCTTAGTTGCAGATGGACTCTTTTTCTCAGCATTGAGAATCAAATTTCTTCCAATTTCGGCATATTTTCCCAAGTGTCTCACCATTGCCTGACATTCAGGGGTTTGGCAGATTCCGCCCACTACGTTTTGTCCATTAAACCATTAAATTTAAGGTTGCCTGAAGGATAGCAACTTTCACAATGTAGCACTCCCTTGGTAATGAACTAGACTGTCAGCCTTGATTATTCTTGAGTGAGACTTGAACTAATAACCTTCTGAAGTAGACTTGACACAGTTATGAATAAAACCAAGCTGATATCACTGACACAAAATACCGGCCAAACAAACTAACTGTGAGAACTGGTATTTCTACAGCACTTTTAACAATAATAAGTACAACAAACCATTCAGATAGAAGAGACAAATGCCAAGCAAGAACATGGAAAATGAGCGAATGCAAATGAAAAGAATGTTGAAGTTTTTTGAACCCTTGATCATTTCAATGCATGTGTCAAAGCCAATAATCATTGCCAACAATAAAAACAGAAACTGATAGAAAAGCTCAGCGGGTCTGGCAGCGTCTGTGAAGAGAAATCAGAGTTAACGTTTATTGTCCAGCAACCCTTCCTATAATCATTGTAAAGTGCTACCAAAAAGATTTCCCAGCAAGCATTGTTATTGAGAGGCCAGTGAATTTCCTTGACAAATCTGTTACTTAAAAATTAATGATTGACTCATTGGGCAAGTATGTTGTGTGGGTTGTTCTGTCCTATATACAGCAAGAAGAATTTGAGACTGATTATTTTCCACTTGTTCTCAAAAGATCATAAGCCAGAAACATTAATTCCATTTCTCTACACAGATGCTACTTAATTTGCTGAATATAGCAATCATTTTCTCTTTTTCATTTCAAATTTTTAAAATATGTTTAATTAACTGTATTAAGATAGCAGGAATGCTACCAGTATCATCCTCAGTATTACTGGGCTGAAATGAAAATAGGCCAGTAGGAGCTTCAGAGTTGGATCATATTTGTATTCTTTCCATCTTCCCTACCAAATCAATTCCTGAAAAGTAATCTGTCTAAATCCTGGAAAGGATGGGATTGGAATCTTTTGTGATGTTCCCAAAGATCAATGATAGCTGATAATTACTGCATCAGTTCAGAGGTGAACAACTGGCTTCACCAGTGAGCCTCTGGATGGCAATGAGTCATTGCCTCCAACAGAAGTCAACAAGTGTATAAGAAATAGAATCACGAAGTATGACAGACGGAATGAAGAGCAGAGAGCACATGAGGCTTTCAGTAAATGCTCCTTACCTACAGTGAGATGAAGATGTAATTTCTATTGTTATAGTTATTTAGCATTTATTTGATTGTTATATCCTTCATATTAAGTGTTTAAGTACAGAATTTTTGACTTTTGACTATAATTTTGATCAAACTTGTATTTTAATCAGGTATTGCAGTGCAAGAAATTAGATGTACAATTCTAACTTTCTACTCACAAACCAGGCTCTATCATAATTAGAGAAATATGAACAGAATCTAAAGTAATAGCTTTATAAAACCGTAGTTAGACTGCATGCAGCATTATAGAACCTTAGTTAGGCTGCATTTGGAATATTGTGTTCAATTCTGGTTGCCACACTACCAGAAGGATGCGGTGGCTTTGGAGAGGTTACAGAAAGATTTACCAGAATTTTGCCAGGTATGGAGGGCATTAGCTATGAGGAGAGATTGGAGAAACTTGGGTTGTTCTCACTGGAACGACAGAGGTTGAGGGGTGACCTGATAGAGGTCTACAAGATTATGAAGGGCATGGACAGAGTGGACAGTCAGAAGCTTTTTCCCAGGGTGGAAGAGTCAGTTACTAGGGGGCATAGGTTTAAGGTGCGAGGGGCAAGGTTTAAAGGTGATGTACGAGGCAAGTATTTTACACAGAGGGTGGTGGGTGCCTGGTAGGTTGCTGCTGGGGGTGGTAGTGGAAGCAGATACGATAGTGACTTTTCAAGGACATCTTAACAAATACATTAATAGGATGGGAATAGCAGGATACGGTTCCTGGAAGAGTAGGGGGTTTTAGTTGTGATGGGCAGCATGTCGGTGCAGGCTTGGAGGGCCGAAGGGCCTGTTCCTGTGCTGTAATTTTCTTTGTTCTTCATTCTAATACTCCATGGTCAGAGCGAGTGAGTTGATGTCTGGATGGACTCAGGCTCATCTTGAGCTTAGAGTTGCTAAAACAAAATCCTGGTAGCAAGTCAGCCCCTTAACATAACTGATGTATGGTTAACTAGGTAGTTACAGATTCAAGATGCCTGTCTTTGGAAAAAGCAAGTATGATAGCAACAAACACTAAGTCCTAGACTGGTGACCTCTCAAGTAAACAGTTATGTGTGGACAAAGGAATAAAAGATGCAGTTGGTTTTTTGAAACAGTGGGGATCAAGAAATAAACAAAGGAAAAATTTGCACTGGCACTAACCAGGCAGTGGTACTGGATTATAAAGTACAATTTAACTAAGTTTGAAAAAATAAATGATACTACTGTGTCTTTTTTTCATTTAAGTAATAGACTTAAAATGTTAAAAAGAATGGAAAAGTAGCAAAAAAAAAACTGTCAAGTAATTGGAACTCATTGTAAGTTGGGCTTACACTGTTTTTTTGTTCAAACATGGGAGAAGAGATCTGAAAAGGGATCAGTGACTAGTAGTGTGCCTCAGGGATGAGTGTTGGGACCGCAATTATTTACAATTTACACAGATGATTTGGAGTTGGGCACCACGTGTAGGGTATCAAAGTTTGCAGATGACACTAAGATGAGTGGCAGAGCAAAGTGTGCAGAGGACTGTGAAACTTTGCAGAGGAACATAGATACATTGAGTGAGTGGGCAAAGGTCTGGCAGATGGAATACAATGTAAATAAATGTGAAGTCATACATTTTGGTAGGAGTAATAGTAAAAAGGATTAGTACTTGAATGGTAAAAAGTTGCAGCATGCTGCTATGCAGAGGGACCTGGGTGTCCTTGTGCATGAAGCACAGAAGGTTGGTCTGCAGGTACAACAAGAAAGTAGGAAGGCAAATGGAATTTTGTCCTTCGTTGCTAAAGGGATTGAGTTTAAAAGCAGAGAGGTTATGTTGCAGCTGTACAAGGTGTTGGTGAGGCCACACCTGGAGTACTGTGAGAAGTTTTGGTCTCCTTATTTGAGAAAGGATATACTGGCACTGGAGGGGGTGCAGAGGAGGTTCACTAGGTTGATTCCGGAGTTGAGAGACTGAGTAGATTAGGATTATATTCATTGGAATTCAGAAGATTGAGGGGGGATCTTATAGAAACATATAAAATTATGAAGAGAATAGATAAGATAGAAGTAGAGAGGATGTTTCCACTGTCAGGTGAAGCTAAGACAAGAGGGCATAGCCTCAAGATTAGAGGGAGCAGATTTAGTACTGAATTGAGAAGGAACTTCTTCACCAGGAGGGTTGTTAATCTATGGAATTCCTTGCCAAGTAAAGTAGTTGATGCTACTTCAGTGAATGTTTTTAAAGCTAAGGTAGATTTTTTTTGAACAATAAAGGAATTAAGGGATACGGTGAGAGCGTAAGTAAGTGGATCTGAGTCCACGAAAAGATCATCCATGATCTTGTTGAATGGCGGAGCAGGCTCGAGGGGCCGGAAGGCCTACTCCTGCTCCTGTGTGTTCAGAGTGAGCGTCACCCAATAACAGATTGCTGATTGGTTTGTGTTATTAGGACTAGTTGTGGATGCCAGAAATTATCAGCATGGCAACAACTCTCTGGTTGGCTTCTAAACAGGTGAACAGTTTGTATTCTTACGGTACAGGGAGAGAAGCCTCCAGGTTGCAGAAAACACAAGGTCTACCTCTTTCTCAGCAGTGAAGTAACCAAAACTTGGAAGACAGCTAGATATAGTCTCCCACAAGTCGCTACAAATTGTTGCCTCTAACAATGAATAAAAGACTTCACAATTAGTATGCAAGTCACGCTGTATCTTCAGCAAAGTACTGACAGAATCTGGAAATATGGAAATTGGAGAACAGAAGATCTTGGGAAGCAAAAAGGACACCTCATTAAATCTTGCGACTTGTACTTTTGAACTTTGTTTCCCCGCTACTTCATCCTTCTCCCATAATACTCATGTTTGTTTGCTTGCTGTGTCTGTCTGTATGTATGTGTAGGGGTTAAAGAAGAAGATTACAGTTTCGACTAGTAGAGTTAAATGTTGATAATTCATATTTTGCTTGCCTGTGGTTAGAATTGATTTATTTGTAATAAACTGTAATTCTTGTTACGTACAGAAACGTGGTCAATATTTTCTGCTAACCTCAGTCCATCAGACAGATAAATTGGAAACTTAGGTGTATTTTGATTAAATCTTTAACTTTTGTGATGAATCCAGGAGTAATGAGGCTCAAGTATCAACATACTTCCCAAAGTTGATCAAGACCGAAGAACAGGCCAGCTGGTGCACCAAAGGTGCCCTACTTTCAAGATGACTGGAGCATTATCACTGTACTGAGATAATCCATTTATACAGAGAACAGAACAACTTAAAAGATGGATTTTTGTGGTATGTTAACAATGACAATTAGCATAGAAGAAGAAACCAGTGCAGATGTGCTTGTCAGTTCAGATCTGTATGAATTAAACAATGAAAAATGTAGACCATAATGTGGAAGGGCTATAGAAAGATGGAGTGGTCTACATCAAAGACTATGGAAAGTTTTTGAAGAAGGATTAAAAAGGATATGACAGCACAAATAGAGTATTTCTAATAGCTATGACTAAGATAATCCTGATGCTATAATAAGCTGAAAAGATGTGAACAACATATGGAGCGAGAGGTCATATCAAACTCAAAATGTTAACTTTGCTTCTCTCTTTACAGATGCTGCCATATCTGTTGGGTTTCTCTAGAATTTGCTGTTTTTATTGCATTCAAAATGGCACCCTCCATGTCTCAGCAAAAGTAATAATGTATATTTGACACATTTTAATTCAAATCTACATCCAACTCTACTTCAAAAATAATTCTGGAAAGGTTCCCAAAGCGTTTATGAAAAGTCATTCTGGATTTATTGTGGCCAATCTTTTGGGCCTTCAATGTCAGAGAATTCTTACCAGTTGGATCATTTCTTCAAATGTTTGCTCAGTTACAAAATGGTAATCGCACCCGTCTTCTTCTCCATAATATGGACTCCGGCTCGTGTGAGAGACACTGGAAAAAAAGTTCAAATATATGCCTCTATAAATCATTTTGCTAATACAGGACCTTGATGTGGATCTGGCTCATTAGAGAGGCAGTACTGAAGGTACTTGATACCAGATGTGTCTGTGTAACAGATGTAAATATAAAAGGAAATACCCTGTTTAAAACACCAAATCTCCTGACAAACATTGATAGAAATAAGCAGACAGCATTTGGATTGTCTTTTCCATGGAAACATCAACTTAATTTATATTTTGGTTAATGCCATACTCATCAATTTGTTGAGAATGTAAGATGTTTTTCATTTCTTTTTGCAGACAGCGGCATTATCACACAGATTCAGGTCATGTACAAGATGATACAGAGGTCCAAAATGCTCTGGTAACTGCATGCAGACATGTTGTAAATGCATTTGAAAATAATATACTTGTGATTTTTGGTAAATCATAATCTATTGGTACAACAATAATAATTCTACAGCGTAATAAAAATTACTTATCAGTACCGGGGCGTTATATCCAGGATAATTGTGAAATTGAGGTCAGTTAATCACTTAATTGTTAATAGTTTGGCTAAAAATTTTGCTAAACCTGAGAGTTGGTGCAAAAATTTTAAAAAGTGATCAGTCTAACACTTTGGTTAGAATGTATTTAGTGTAAGCAAATTTATTTTCACTTTCATCCTTCTAGAAAAGAAAAAAATAAACAAACACTTAACAGAGGAGAAGGACACATTTACAATATTGCTGGATGTTTGCCATAACTTCAATTTCTAATAAGTGTCCCGAGTGCAACATTCCACTTTCTGCGCAAATCATCTTCACGACCTCTCTGAGTGAGACAAATAGCTTGTTACCAAATAATGACATATTATGGGCAGTAATGTGCTGTTGTTCCATCTCCAACTATACCTGCCTTGAGATCTGGCTCAAATTTATTAACAGAGAAAAAGAGACTTTCATCTCATCAATCAGTTTGTCAAAGATGAAAGAAAAGTACTTTAACTCTTCAAATCACTCGTTTCCTCTGTATTTTCTTAATAGCAATATTTTAAGTAGCTTTACTATGCTGTCTGGCTGTGAAAGTTGCTGAAACCAAAACGAAACAGATGTTCCCTCAGAAATTATTTTTTGTTTAAACGGACATAAAGAGAACAAAACTATTTGTTTCAGATGTGCATGGTAGCTGTGCCACTGTTAATACAGTGTACTTGATTCCATAACTACTAGCAACAAAAGTGTTTCAAAAGATGCCATTCTATATTCAAAATAATTTAATATTTAAAAAACAACAAAAAATTTAAACAAGCAAGATATAGATTACATTGAGATTGTAAAACATTACTTTCGAAGACTTTTTTTAAGAAGTTATAAATATATCCAATACTTTAAAGAACAGTGCAGCACAGGAACAGGCCCTCCAGCCCACCAAGGCTATGCTGACACATTATGCCTTTCTAAACTTAAAAACGTTTTGCCTCTATGCTGTCCATATCCTTCTATTCTTCTAAAATTGCATGCAGTTCTGGTCACCACACTACCAGAAGAATGTGGATGCTTTGGAGAGGGTGCAGAGGATTTACCAGGATGTTGCCTGATCTGGAGGGTTTTAGTTATGAGGAGAGGTTGGATAAACTCGGATTGTTTTCGTTGGAAAGACAGAGGCTGAGGGATGACCTGATAAGAGATCGACAAAATTATGAGAGGCATAGGCAGAGTGGATAGTCAGAGGCTTTTTCCCAGGGTGGAAAGTTCAACTACAAGAGGGCACAGGGTTCAAGGTAAAAGGAGGAAAGTTTAGAAGTGCGGGGAACTTTTCAGAAAAAGGATGGTGGGTGCCTGGAATGTACTGCCAGTGGAGGTGGTGGAAGCAGGCACGTTAGCAACGTTTAAGGCATATCTTGATAGATACATGAACGGGAGCTGAACAGACGGATAGAAACTGCATATAGGCAATAAGTAGCAGATCTAAATAAGGAGTAGGTTGGAGAGTCCGGTGAAAAGTGGTGAAGTAGTGATTGCAGTAATACAATGAATTTTGAATTTGGACTTGAATGATTTTATTTCATGTATTTTACAGTGAGAAATACAATAGACTAAAGTGAAAAGCTTTCATTCATCACTGCAATATGGCGTAATTTTGAACGTTTAAGAATAAAAGAAAAAAGAAAAGATAAAGCTTAAAGCGAAGTCCATCTACTTTTGCTGGCGCGAACTTCTCTTTACCAGGGACTGGAAATTCTCTTTTCTAGATGTGAGTTATGCCAACTGTGATTAAAAAGCCGGCGGAAATTCAGACAACTGAGGCGGTGCAGGAAGTAAGTCCTGGGACTTTTCCTAACTGTGTAGTAACAAGTTCACAAAGCCACAGGTTGAAACAGGAGGAGAAACCAAAGAGTACAGATAAGGAAGTTGAAGTTCAATTATCAGAAACTATTTTTGATAAAATGGTTGAGAAAAACAAGAACAGGTGGAGGACAGGTGGATATTTTTAGTTGAAAGAAGTTAGTTGAATTACAAGAAAAAGTTGGAGAAATAAAGCAGTTGTACCAAAAAGCAAATACAGAAGATGAATCTGAATGTTTCCCAGAATGTTACTACCTTAAAAATGATGTCTTGGTGAGGAAATGGAGACCATCACATATTTAGGTAGATGAAACATGGGCAGAAGTTCATCAAGTTGTATTACTGGTGGGTTATAGAAAGGAGGTGTTATGGGTAGCACATGAGGTACCAGGAGGGAAAAAAAACAGGAGCAAAAACAAATTTGCTGGAAAAACTCAGCAGGTCTGGCAGCATCTGTGAAGAAAAAATCAGAATTAACATTTCGGGTCTGGTGACCCTTCCTCAGAACTCGTACCTCAGAACACTGTTCTTCCCTTCTGAGGAAGGGTCATCGGACCTGAAACGTTAACTGTGATTTTTTCTTCACAGATGTTGCCACAGTTGCTGGGCTTTTCCAGCAACTTTGTTTTTGTTCCTGTTTTACACCATTTACAGTTCTTTCCGTTTTTATTAGATACCTGGAGGAGGTCATTTGGGAATAAGAAAACTCAAGTCAAAATACAAGAACATTTTCTGGACTGCATAAAGATGTGGTTAAATCTTGCCAGCCATATCATGGGTGTCAGATAATAGGAAAACCTCAGGCAGTGATAAAACCAGCACCCTTAATACCCATTCCAGCATTTGAGAAACGTTTTACAAGAAGTTTAATTGATTGTGCAGGACCCCTTCCTAAAACAAAAAGTGGGAATCAATATTTGTTGACCATAACAGATGTGTCTACTTGATTTCCAGAGGCCATTCCATATCACAACTAAAAGGATTGTAGAAGAGCTACTCAAATATTTTTACTAGGTGAGGCTACCCACAGAGATACAATCAGATCAAGGATCAAATTTTACATCTAAGTTATTCAAGGAAATTATGCACAGCTTAGCAAAACAATTTAAATCAACTGCGTACCATCCAGAATCACAGGAAGCATTTGAATGGTGGCATCAGACTTTAAAGACCATGTTGAAGGCCTACAGTCAAGAGTGTCCAGCCGATTGGGATAAAGGAATTTCATTTGTATTTTTTGTAATTAGGGATACACCAAATGAATCAAATAAATTCAATCAATTTGAATTAGTTTTTTGACATGAAGTGAGGGGGCCACATCAATTAATTAAGGAAAAATTGATGACTCAGCGTTCAGAGACTACATTATTGGCTCATGAATAAAATATTAGGGAGAGATTAAATAGAGCAGGTGAGTCAGCTGGGCATTTAAAACTAGAATAGCATGTAATGAAACAGAAAGCAGACAAGGGATCAAAAATCCATAGTTTCACTAGTGAAGATAAAGTGTTAATATTACTACCAATGGTAGGGGAACCTTTAAAGACAAAACATTAGTGGGCCTCATCAAATTGAAAAGGAAACTGAGTGAGGTGAATTATTTGATAAGAACACCTGATGGAATGAAAACTCACAGAGTGTGTCATGTGAACATGCTCAAATGGTATTTTGATTGGGAAGGAAAGCAAAAGGAGAATGTGTTACTTGTTACAACTCAGAGTGAAGAACCAAATTGTCCTTCTAAATGGTGGATGACAGACTCTTCTCCAGAACTGATAATTTCAAATATTGAGAGATAAAATGTTTACTTGCCAGTTAGCCAGCTTTGAAAGACAATAAACCCAGCCTTAAGAACATATATCGAAACCAATTTCAGTCACTACTTTTGGGCAGCAGAGTAAAGAGAAAGAAAAATGAAGAGTTGGAAGACTCTGACTCTGTCTCTGTCTCTCTCTCTATCATTTTTCTCTCAGCCTCCCCAAAGACAAAGTAAACTAGGGAAATAACCAATTACTGAGAATGTAAAGATATTGACAAACTTCACCACTACTGAGGATATAGGTGAACAGAAAAACAACTGTGGTGTCAGATTAAAAATCTAACACCTTAAGGACTCTAAGGACTTTTAAACAGCATAACCTTTGTCTTCTTGTTCTTCATGTTTACCTGCAGTTGTACAGGGCTTTTGTGAGACCCACATCTGGAATACTGTGCGCAATTGTGGTCTCCATGTTGAAAGAAAGGTAAACTTGTCTGAGAAGAGGTACGTCAAAGGTTCATTGAATTGATTCCTGTGACAAGAGGCTGAGTAAATTGAGCCTGTGTCCTTGTGAGTTTAGAAGAATGGGAGCCAATTTCATTGAAGTCTACAAGATTGTGAAGGCGCCTGACAGGGTAGACACTAAGAGATTACTCCTCCTGTGGCTAGGGAATCAAGAATAGGATAGGGGGCTAATTGTTTAGGACTGAGGTGAGGAGAAATTACTCAAAGAGGTTGTGTACCTTGGGAATTCTGCATCCTAAGGGCTGACCCCTTATTTCGAGACTGTGATCGCTTGTTCTGATTTCCTCAGCCAATGGAAACATTACCACAAAATCTCCCTCCCCAAGTTTAGAGGAAGAGATGATGCCATGGTAGTCCAGAGGCTAACTCTAATGCTTAGCAGACATAGGTTCAAATCCCACCTCAGCAGCTGATGGAATTCAGATTCAATTGATAAAATCTGGAATTAAAAGCTAGTCTCAGTTCACGAAACCATCACTGATTGTCGTAAAAATCTATCGAGTTCACTAATATCCTTGTGGGAAGGAAATCTGCAGTCTAGGCCCACACGTGACTCCAGACCCACAGCAACTTGATTGATTCTTAACTACTGTCTGGAATGGACCGAACATGCTACTGACTTCAAGGGCAATTAGCGATTTGCAACATGCACATACCACATCATGACTGAAAAAATTTCCTGAAGAATTTTATATTTTAAACAGATTAAGTCTCCTTAGCTCCAGGGAATGAAGATCCAATTTACTGCATCTGCAGGAAGGAAACCTGTGAGCATTTGATTCACTGGAATACTCGATTCACTCCCTCTAGAATAAGACAGTGCTTCATTAGTTAAGGAGTAAAAATGCCATTTTCCTTGCAGACCATAGGGCTGTTCTCCTATTAGAGGACGAGATGACCAGTGGTGGTTTAACCTGAGGGTCGCCGCACCTCAGGCAAGGGGAGAGGTGAGAAGGTGAGTCCTTCATGGTAACCTCAGTCGGTGTGGGAATTGAACCCACGCTCTTGTCATCACTCTGCATCACAAACCAGCCATCTAGCCAACTGAGCAAACCTTATTTGCAAACCTTATGTGGCCTCTTTAGCTTGATGAACTAATCCCTCTCTTACAAAAGCTACAATATCATTCTGAGGAAGGGTCACTGGACCCAAAACGTTAACTCTGATTTCTCTTCACAGATCTTGCCAGATCTGCTGAGCTTTTCCAGCAACTTCTGTTTTTGTTTCTGATTTACAGCATCCCCAGTTCTTTCAGTTTTTATCTACTATATCATTAGCTTTGCAAATAGCTTCCTGGACCTTCATGATAAACTTCTGCAATTTGTGTGTAGGGACACCCAGGTTCCTTTGACTGGAGAGGTTTTCCACAATCTCTGCCCATCTAGATCCATTTGGATGATTTCACGATTTGCCACATTGTAATCCACCTACCCTGCTCTTGCCTGATCAGCCAATCTGTAGGAATCCCTTTGAAAGTAAGTTGCAATGAAGAAATAAAAAGCTTACAAATGGATATGGATAGGTTCAGTGAATGGGCCAAAATGTGACAGATAGAGTTTAATGTGGAGACATTTGAAATTGTCGATTTTGGTTGGAGGAATGCAACAGCAACTTATTATCTCAATGGAGAGAAACTTCAGAGTGCTTTGGTGCAGAAGGATCTGGGTGTTCTTGTGCATGAGCCGCAGAAAACCAGTTTGCAGGTAGAGCTGGTAATCATGGGTCAGAGTCCATACAGTGGCCCAACAAGTCCACACCGACCTGCCAAAAAGCATCCCATCCAGACCCATCCACCGAACCCATATTTTCCATGGCTAACACACCCAAACGACACACCCCTGGTTGCTACAGGGCAATTTAGTGCGGCCAATCCACCTACTGTATAATAATAAGGACGGCAAATGGAATTTTGGCATTTGTTGCTAAAGGAATAAGGTATAAAATTAGGGACGTGTTGCTGCTACTTGATAAGGCATTAGTGAGACCATACCTGGAGTACTGTGTACATTTTTTTGTTCTTTACTTAAGGAGGGATGCAATTGGATGACAGACAATTTACAGGAGGTTCACTAGATTGATTCCAGAGATGATGCGAGATTGAATAATTTAGGCCTGTACCATCTGGAGTTTAGAAGACTGAGCCAAGATCTAATTCAGGTCTATAAGATATTAAAGGGATTAATAAAGTCGATGTAGAGAGGAAGTTTCCTCTTGTGGGGCAATCTAGAACAAAAGGTCATAGCTTTAGGATAATGGGTGGCAGATTTAAAATAGAGATGACGTAAAATTACTTCTCCCAAAGGGTCATGAATCTGTGGAATTCGCTCCCTAGGATGCGGCAGATGTCAGAACATTGAGTAAATTTAAGGAGGAGAGACACAGTTTTTAATTAGTAATGGGTTGAAGGGCCATGGAGAGCAGACACGAAAGTGGGGTTGACGCAGAGATGAGATCAGTTATGATCATTTGAATGGTTTAGCAGGCTTGAAGGGCTGAATGGTCTATGCCTGCTCCCAGTTGTTATATTGTTTGCGGCCTCTTTGTGTTGTGTTCACTACTTAATTCCCCACCAAAAGAGCCACCTTGCACTGTCCTGCCACGTGTTGACCATGCCTTCGACTTGGCATTAAGCTAAAGCTGGTCATGGAAGCAACAATCAAGGGTTCTCAATAAAAAGGGTTAACAGATTCAAGCTGCGCAAGTTGCCAGAAAAACATTGCACTTTAATTGAAGTAAATGAGGATAGAAACAGCTTTTGCAGTGTTCAATCTCAATATCTGCCCTGTATCTCTTCAAAGTGAACTTGCTGATCTCTTTTGCTATGATCACCAACTTTATGTAACCTATGCATCATCGTCTTCCAGATTTAAAAAAATTGTAATTGAGCCTATAAATATGAATATAGAAATCTCCACCAAAACATTGCATGTGAGTACTCTCTCCATTTCCATGACTACAAATGGGTTATCACTATGCTGCAGTAAACTATTTTAAGTGTCCTCTCACCATTGCCAGTCACTGAGGCAGCAATGAATTACTGTAATTTATATAACATTGTCTGTAGCATAAAATTGAATGTGGTTCATATTGTCTGTTATTTATACACACATGGCTCCAAAGCTGGACCGTGTGGTGGATTACAGCTCTGTGTGGGGGCTGTACTCCAGAGCTACGCGTGGGTGATAATGGACAATTGGAAATTCTTCCCATCACGGTGCACATGGTTTTGAGTTCCAGCACAGTTTCGAATGTCATCATACCCAATGCTACCCAGTGCTGTCAATAATGTTCAGAAGAGTTTGCGGGCAAGTGATGGGGAGCAGAGGGTAGAAGAATAGCACCTCATTTTACACTTGGGAATCCTGCAACCTTCTGGATTCAACACTGAATCAACAATTTTAGGGCCTAAGCACCTTCCATTCTGAGGAAGTTGCCAGAAAAACATTGCACTTTAATTGAAGCGAATGAGGAAAGAAACAGAGATTGCAGTGTTCAGTCTCAATATCTGCCCTGTATCTCTTCAAAGTTCCAAACGTTCCGACGTTCTGAAACGTTAACTCTGATTTTTTTCTTCACAGATACTGCCAAACCTGCTGAGCTTTTTCAGCAATTTCTGTTTTTGTTCTTGATTTGCAGCATTTCCTGTCCCTTGTTCTTACCCTACCCCCACACACATCAGGCCTTGTTATCACATTGGCTGCTACCACAAACAACCCACTGTCAGCCACCACTGTCAGTCCCCAATAACAGCTATTCATTCTCCCGGGCTGACCGTGACCCATTCCTTTGTCTGCCCAACTGTTTCTCTCTCTGGGCTCAATTCTAGCTATTGTCTACTACTTCCACCTCACCCCTTCTCTAGCATATATAACTTTTTTCCTAGCTACAATCAGTTCTGAAGAAGAGTCATAAAATCGCTACAGTGTGGAAGCGGGCCATCGAGTCCATGCCAACTGTCTGAAGAGCATCTCACCCAGACCCACCCTCTGACCCTATCCCTGTAACTCTGCCTTTCCCATGGCTAATCCACGTATCCTGCACATCTTTGGACTGTGGGAGGAAACTGGAGCACCCGAAGGAAATCCACGGGAAGAATGGGCAAACTCCACACAGAGAGTCGCCCGAGGCTGGAACTGAGCCCAGGTCTCTGGCGCTGTGAGGCAGCAGTGCTAACCAGTGAGCCACCATGCCGCCCCCTGCAGAAATAAAACTAGAAACCATTACCATAGTTTGTATCAGAAATGGGGGAGGGGAAGAGGGTTCTGAAATAAATAGGGAGAGAGGGGGAGGCAGATAGAGGATGGATAGAGGAGAGGATAGGTGGAGAGGAGGCAGACAAGTCGAAGAGGCGGGGCCCATTCCTCAGATGACATGTCCATCCTGGGCCTCCTGCAATGCCACAGTGATGCCACCCGAAGGCTGCAGGAACAGCAAATCATATTCAGCCTGGGAACCCTGCAGCCCAATGGCATCAATGTGGATTTCACAAGCTTCAAAATCTCCCCTCCCCCAACCGCATCCCAAAACCAGCCCAGCTCATCTCCACCTCCCTAACCTGTTTTCCCTCTCACCTCAAGCCACACCCCCATCTCCTATCTACTAACATCATCCCGCCCCCTTGACCTGTCCGTCCTCCCTGGACTGACCTATCTCCTCCCTACCCCCCTACCTACACTCACCTTTACTGGCTCCATCCCCGCCTCTTGTCTGCCTCCTCTCCACCTATCCTCTCCTCTATCCATCCTCTATCCGCCTCCCCCTCTCTTCCTATTTATTTCAGAACCCTCTTCCCCTCCCCGATTTCTGATGAAGGGTTTAGGCCCGAAATGTCAAGTTTTCCTGCTCCTATGATGCTGCTTGACCTGCTGTGTTCATCCAGCCCCATGCTTGTTATCTTGGATTCTCCAGCATCTGCAGTACCTTTTATCTCTGATACCATAGTTTGTATGTTGAGAATCCAATAACTTGATGCTAAAATTGAGTTTGAAATATTGATTATTTTGAGCTGGTTCTGGTCATTTTGTCTCCAAGGGTTTACTTTGGTGGGCAACATTCTCTAGTTTTATCTTTCAGGCATCTCATTCAAAAAGCAAATCCAGCTTCTTGCAACAAGGTGACAAGGGGGACTGGACCCAAAACTCTGCTTTCTCTCCAAGAATGCCACCAGACCTGCTGAGTTTTTCCAGCGAATTCTGTTTCTGGTTCTGATTTTCAGCATCCGCAGTTCTTTGGTTTTTTTGTTCAGGAAGCAGAGGGTGATATTTGAGGGGTGTCTTTGTGACTCGAAGTCTGTGTCCAGTGGGGCTCCCACAGGGATCAGTGTTAGGGCCCTTGCTGTTTGTGGCTTACATAAACAATTTAGACTTGAACATATGAGAGTTGATTATTACGTTCATGGATGATACAAAAATTGGTGGGGTGGTAAATAGTGAAGAAGATATCCTTAGACTATAGGAGAAAATAGACAGGCTGGTCAGATGGGCTGTTCAGTGTCGAATGGAATTCAGGATAAGTGTGAGGTGAAAAATAAACAAGACAAAGAAATTGATGATGAACGGCAAGACTCTGGGAAGCACCCTAAATCAGAGGGACCTTAGTGTGCATGTCTACCAGCCCATTAAGATAGCAGGAAAGGTGGATAAAGTGATTAAGAAGGTGTATGGGATATTTGCCTTTATTTGCCAAGGCATAGAGTTTAAATTTAGGGAGGTTATGCTGGAACTCTGCAAAATGTTGGTTAGGCCACAGCTAGAGTATTGCATGCAGTTCTAGGATCCACATAATAGGAGGCATGTGACAGCACTGGAGAGGATGCAGAGGACGCAGAGGACATTTACCAGGATGTTGTCTCAGAGTTTCAGTCATGAGAGATTGGACAGACTGGAGGTTTATTTTCCTTGGAGCACAGGAGATTGAGAGGGGACATGATATATAAAATTTTAGACAGAGTAAACGGGAAGAAATTTTTCCCCTTGGTGGATGGATGAATTGATGGAGGTGGTATAGATTTAGGGTAAGGGGATGAGGTTCAGAGGGAACGAGGAGAGAAGCTGGTGGGAATTGGAAGTTTCTTCCAATGCTAGGTGTTCCATCCAATAAGGGCAATAAATCCTCTCTAAAAGCATTTCTTGGCTATTTTTTCAAAGTAATTTGACTTTCTGTAGTCAACAGCCCATGTTAATCTGGTCCACCACATTTTGAAAAAAGCACATGGATTCCCTTCAAACTCTTAGTAAAAACCCTTTTTGATCAAAAAAGTGCCCAAAACAGTTCAGTATCTTCCAGGTTTTCAGCCACAAATGTGAACATGTATTCCCAACAGTGGCTAGACTTATCTAGTTAGTTGCATCATTTTGGAAGAAGAAGAAAAGGCAATACAAAACAGAGAAAAAACAAAATACTATGGATGCTGGAAATTGGAAATAAACAAAGGAGGTGCTCAACAAGCTCTGCAGGTCTGCCAGTATCTGCTGAGAGAGAGAAACGATTAGTCCTGAACAGGTAACATTTTTAACCACTTCTTAATTACAAGATATATACAGTTCCAAAATGTTGCAAACATCTACAAAGGCCTGAGTGTAGTGATGTTTGCAATGTTGTTCACCTCATCACGAGAAGGGCATTGAAGTCTTAATGGTGTAAACCGCTTAAAGCTGGCACACCAGTTTGATCGACATGCAAGGAATGATCTGTGCTCAAAGACAGGGTTTCAAGGATTCAAAGATGTTGGCACTTGGACCTTCTCTAAATATTGGAGTTGAGCTGCCAGAAGCAGATTTCCTCACAGAAGTATGCAATATTGGGCTACCTGGTCTCTGATACGTTCAGAAGTGGGTGTGTGGCAATTCTGACTGGCATTGACGACTGGAAGTGTGTGGAGTTCTTCTTAAGGATTTTTTAAATGAAACATTACATGTCCTTTTCATGGGGATAGTCTGATACTTTTTTCACTGGAGTGTAGTAGGTTGAGAGGTGACCTTATAGTGGTTTATAAAATCATGACGGGCATAGATAAGGTGAATAGCAAAGGTCTTTTCACTAATGTAGGGGAGCTCAAACCAGAGAGCATATTTTTAAGGTGAGAGAAAAAAGATTTAAAAGGGACCTGAGGAGCAACTTTCTCACAAAGAGGGTGGTTCATTAGTGGAATGAACTGCCAGAGGAAGTGGTAGATGCAGGTACAGTTGTAACATTTAAAAGACATTTGGACAGGTACATGAATAAGAAAGATTTAGAGGAAGATGGGCCAAATGCGGGCAAGTGGGACTAGTTTAGTTTGGGAAACTTGGTTGGCATGGATGAGTTGAACCAAAAAGATTTGTTTCCATACTGTATGACTCTATAAATCTAGATGATTTTGTATTTGACATTCCTCAAACCAAATTGGACAATGAGGAAATTCTCAGAAATTGGAATAAATTATTGAGTTACCTTCCAGAGAAAGATCAAAATAATCTCATAGAATTATTAGAATCACATGGAGATATGTGTGAGAATAAGCTGGGAAGTATTAAATTGATTACCCATACATATATATAGGAAATGCCATTCCTATTATGCAATATCTTTATAAGCTTAACCTCTAAAATTGGCACAGGTGGAAAAACAGGTTCAAAGCATGTTCAGAGGTGACATAATCAAATGGGCTGAAAAATGACAGATGGAATTTAATCTGGATAAATGTGAGATATTGCATTTTGGTACAACAAACAAGGGTAGGGCTTACACAATTAATAGTAGGGCCTTGGGTAGTGCTGTAGAGCAGAGGGACCTGAGGAGCAGGCACGTAATTCTTTGAAGTTTGCATCATACATAGACAGAATGATTATAAAGGTGTTTGGCATGCTTGCGTTCATTGCTCAGTCCTTTGAGTATAGGAGTTGGAAAGTCATGCAAAAGTTGCACAGGACATTGGTGAAGCCCCTTCTGGAATACTGTGTGCAGTTCTGGTCGCCCAGTTATAGGAAAGCTTTTATCAAGCTGGAGAGGGTTCAGAAGAGATTTACCAGGATGTTGCCAGGCATGGAAGGTTTGTGTTATAAAAAAAGGCTGGATAGGCTGGGACTTTTTTCACTGGAGAGTAGGAGGTTGAGAGGTGACCTCATAGAAGTTTATAAAATAACGAGAGGTATTGATAGAGTTAATAGTAGTTGTCTTTTCCCTTGGATGGGGGATATGAAGGCTAAGGGGCACATTTTCAAAGTGAGAGGAGAGAGATTTAAAAAAAGATATGAGGGGCAAATTTTTTTTACAGAGGATGGTTTGCATGTGGAATGAACTTCCTGAGGAAGTGGTGAATGTGGGTACAATTACAATGTATAAAAGACATTTGGTTAGATACATGAAGAGGAAAGGTTTGGAGGGATATGGGCCAGGAGCAGGCAGGTGGGACTGATTGGACCAAAGGGTCTGTTTCCGTGCTGTATGACTCTATGACTCTCTAAGGGAGTTGCAGAAAATGGAGTTCAACCATAGTGATAGTACCGAAACTAGATGGTATCCAAAGATGGTATGTAGACTATCGATGCAAATATAACATCCAGTTCTTACCCTATTCCACGACTGGAATACTGCATTGAGTAAGTCGGACAAGCAACTTATATTTCTCAAATTAACTTACTCAAAGGATACTGGCAAGCACATTTACTCAAACAGCAATGGAAATTTCGGCTTTCATGACACCAAATGGACATTACCAGTTTGAATTCATGCCATTTGGGATGAAGAATGCATCAGCCCATCAAAGATTAACCAATCAGATCATACCCACATTCACCACTTCCTCAGGAAGTTCATTCCACATGCAAACCACCCTCTGTAAAAAAATTTGCCCCTCATATCTTTTTTTAAATCTCTTTCCTCTCACTTTGAAAATGTGTCCCCTAGTCTTCATATCCCCCATCCAAGGGAAAAGACAACTACTATTAACTCTATCAATACCTCTCGTTATTTTATAAACCAATTGTGCGGTGTACATAGACGATCTGATGATTTTTAGTCACACAGAAGAAACATTTGAAGCATCTAGTGGAATTGTTCGATCAACTGCAGGAGGTAGGCAAACACTGGCAAATTCACAAAAGCCCAAGTCACAATCCTAGATCATACCATTAGACATTGACAGATGGCCTCACAGGAAAACAAAGGTGACTGGGGAGTTTCTCATACTGTCAACAAAGGGAAAAATTCTGCGATTCCTAGGCCTCAGTGTTTTTACCAGAAATTCGTACCAAAATTTTAGCAA
This sequence comes from Ginglymostoma cirratum, assembly GCA_024137785.1. NCBI lineage: Eukaryota > Metazoa > Chordata > Chondrichthyes > Orectolobiformes > Ginglymostomatidae > Ginglymostoma > Ginglymostoma cirratum. The sequence goes on along the minus strand of JAHRHZ010000045.1, from coordinate 13,289,220 downwards.
TGTTGTTGCTCCACTGACTGACCTGTTGGGGAAGTGCAGAAAATTTCAGTGGATAGATGAGCGTCAGAAGGTATTTGACAGCCTGAAAGCTGTGTAGACCACCGCACCATTGTTAGCAATACCTAATTACTCAAAGCTGTTCGAGCTGGCTATCGATGCAAGTGATGTGAGTGATGATGAGGGTATATAAAGACATATTGGGTATTTTTCCCCAAAGTTGAATATTCATCAAAAGAATTACTTCACCATTTGAGAAAGACACATTGAGTTTGGTGCTGACATTGCACCATTTCAACATTTATGTTGCCAGTAATATATCTGAAATGATTATGTATACTGATCATAACCGCTTAACATTTTTGGAAAAATTGAAGAATAAAAATATCAGACTATTTAGATGGAGTTTATTGTTACAGCCATTCAGTTTGAAAATCATACATGTGGCAGGATAAACAGATGTAATTGCTGATGCATTGTCAAAACTTTGAAGACTTGGGGATGGGGGGATTTCAGTGACAGAAGGAACAGACTGAAATGGACTGTATTATTGCATGTTTACATGCTTAGAGTTAATACAATGTGTATATAATGTTGATAGAAACAGCATGAGAATAAAGGCTTTGAAAGTGAAGCCATCTTTGTATATTGATGTTTCTTTTTCAGAGGGGACATGTGATGATACTGTGCCTTTAAAAGATGTGTTTTATCCAGTTTCTTCTGCAGAGGGGTGTTGTCACAGTGGAGTTGAAATGTTTCCTTCAGGCAGGCAGTTGGTCACAGCTTTGAGTTCTCCCTGGGTGCTTTCCTTTTGAAAGTAAGGCAAAAGAACCACAAGTTGGTAGGACCAAGCTCAAACAGACCCAGAAAAAATTTTGGTTTTGCTTTCAGTTAATTAGAGGGTCTTGTTGGCTGCTGGAGCTAAAAGCTTGAGTTCTGTGTTACTTGACTGAAGTCTTAGACAGGTAGGCTTCCTCTTAAAAAAGGAAAACAGAATGTTTCTTTCCGTTTTCTTCCTGCTGCACCAGTGAGAGACAGCATGTCAGACTAATAACTGTGTTGCTGAATTTGCCTTTCCAAGCATTTGTTTATGGGATGCTGCCTAAATTGGAACAGTTGATGATTAGCTGTTACATAGTACATTATCTTAAGTATTTCAAGAGAGTAAAGTTATGCCAATTTTTCTTTTGTTGTATTTAAACTGTGTTGTAAGAATCAAGTATGTTTTGATTAAAACTTAGTGGTAGACCAATCAAGTCATATCTGGAACACAGAGCCTTACACTTGTCTCTTAAAAAAAAACCATAATATACTTTTGTTGGGGGTGCGAGATCTGGTCTGGTCCTTGACAATTAGAAATTCAATCCTGTCAAAGCCAGGAAGCCAGAGTGAAGGAAAATGCTTATAATTAATTAAATATATGTAAAATAACTATATTTATGAGTCCTCAATAAGTAGTTCTTCACAGTCATGTATTAGCCTAATTATAAACGAAAGAGAATACTTAGATAACAAGTTGTAGAGCTGGATGAACACAGCAGGCCAAGTAGCATCAGAGGAGCAGGAA
>JAHRHZ010000045.1:13238165-13282656 GCA_024137785.1 Ginglymostoma cirratum | reverse complement strand
CTGCTGTGTTCATCCAGCCCCACGCTTGTTATCTCGGATTCTCCAGCATCTGCAGTACCTTTTATCTCTTAACCAAGACTGTGTACAGCAAGTTCCCATCAACAAACAACAATGTGATAATGACCACACAATCTGTTTATGTAATATTGATTGTGGCATTGATGTTGATCGGGGCAGCAAGGTCAGTCATCAAATCTTCTTTGAAATAAAGCCATAGGACCTTTCATATCCATCTGAGAGGGTAGGGCCATGATTTAATGTGACCTCTGAAAGGTGATACTCTAACAGTGCAGAACAGTTACAGTACAGCGCTGGAGTTTTAACCTTGACTTTTGTACTCATGTTCTCAAGTGAGGTTTTAATCTTCAGAATGAGAACCTAGATAGCTACCAACTGAACCATGGTTGACAACTTATGTGACCAAGGTAAAATTGCTGCCCGTGGAAATTCAACCCAACAAGACATCAAGGCCATGTAGGAGGTTGGAGAAAAGAAATTGGGGATAAAAGGAATCGTAGGAAACATTTTCACAAATATTTCATATTCTGAACTTATTTAATCACTCTTGATTATTTAATAAAATGGCTTCAGAGTGAGCAAGACCAGAACTTTGAAAGAAAAAGTGAGTTGAAATAAGTTCTCCAAAGTTCTCCTTTGGTGAGAATCCAACCTAGACTAATGGAATGTGCATACTTTCCCTCTGACAGCCAAATGAAACGTGGCAACTTTAGTCAATCCTAATGCCGTCATTAGTAGCTGTAAGTCAACAACATAGTGTAGGTCATACTTCTTCACTAACTGTTGCTGCACGTACATTTACGTGATGTTAGCACTGCTACCTCCCAAAACTCAAATGTAACAACTAGAAGAAATCCCAAATCAGACTTGGTGCATTCACAAGAGTTAGTGAATCCAGTAAGTTGATTAAAGCATGGCCGCTAATTGCTCAAGAAAGAACCATATATGAAGAGCTGGTAGCACTAACACAGCCATTCTTCCTACAGAACATTCAACATCAACCAGGAATTCTGACCAACACAGCAAAGAGTTCAAATTCAGTTTCCTAACAACAACAGCAAGATTCAGCTTGCATTTATATAGTTCTTTTCATAACCTTACGGCATCCCAAATATACCACAGAGAATGAAGAAGCTTTTGAAGTGTATCCGTTATTGTAATGTAGAGAAACATGGCAACCAATTTTGGACATAGTGGGGACACATAAATAGCAATGAGATAAGTTATTCAGATCATCATAACTTTTAGTGGTACTCTATTTGCAGGTTGTGACTGGTGATGTCCCACAGAGATCTGTGATGGAGTCTCAGTTATTTACTATAAGTATTCAATGTTGAAATGGAAAGCCACATATCCAAGTATACTGATTGATAAAGAAAAGCGGTACTGCAAATAACATAGGCGGAAGCATGAAGTTGCAAAGACATTTTAAAATTTAAGTTCAAGGACAAAACTGCAGCAAATTAATTTCAATTTAGGTAATTGTAAATCACCATACTTAAAAAAGAAAGATAAGGGTACTTTCTAAACAATGAAACACTACGAGTAGTGGATATCCTAAAAGACGTGGTGTCCATGCACACATATCGTTAAAATATCACGGGCAGGTGCAGAAAATTATCAAAGAGGCTAACAACACCAGACTTTGCCAGCCTGGACCTGCATGGCCTCTGCAATGCCTACACACTAATCAACTCACTTGGGCCACTTCACCTCCTTTTTCCTACCAACTGCGTGACCCATTTCCATCTCACTTAATACTCCCCTTTCTCTCAGGGGGAAACAGCCTAGAATTTCTAAGGAAGAGCCTTGCCAAGTAGTGGGGCATACACAAAATCTGGCTCCTCAGCCTGAGGAGGAGAGAACCCTGACTTTGACCACCCTGAGTGGCTGCCTGATTGTGCCCAAACTCCTGGACCAGTCACAGAGTCATACAGCATGGAGACAGGCCCTTCAGTCCAACTAGTTCATGCCAATCATGTTCCCAACTAAACTTGCCTGCATTTGGCCCATATCCCTCCAAACATTTCCTACGATGAGTGGGAGATAGTATCGGGCCTGTCCTTGACTTGCTGTGGTGGAATGCCTGACTGAAGATTGTATCTTTTTACTTTTCAGTATTTTGGACTGAAATGGAAAAAGAACTGGTTTAAAAAAAAAACAAACTATGTTGAAGGATTGCTGCACTTTTTATAAGTATGTAACTTGATATTCATTGCTAATGCTTTTTACACAGCTACTTGTTCAAACATTACTGGAAGTCTAGTTACAGTGAGTTGGCTGTATACAAATGAAGATTTGACTGGCAACAAGTAGCTGATTGGTCTATGCACTGGAGACCAGTCATTGTTGACAAAGGCCTCTTGCCTGCAAACATTATGTGATTGGCTCCCAGGGAGCTGAACAGCTTGGGAGTCTCTGCGGGAAACGCTGCTTGACTCCTGAAGAAAGCCAGTTTATTTTTCCCTCATCAGTTGTTGTAAGCTGTGGCTCTTAACCTGTAAGCCAAAGACCCTCATAAGTATGAAGTAGCCACCCTTATGAAGGAGAATCAAGGGGCTGCTCGTCCTGACAAGCCAAACAGACTAACTTAGTGACCCCTGTTAACTGGGACCAATAAACTGCCTTCCCAAATCCTTCCCTCCACCTACCACAGCAATGTTTTTCTTTCCATCTGTATCAGTCTTTATGTGTGTGTAGAAGATGAGTTTATAAGTAGGTTAGAGTTTACAAGACTTAACTGGATGAGTTATACATTAATGGTTCATTATTGTTCATCTGTAGTTCTCATAAAGTCATACAGAATGGAAACAGACTGTTCAGTCCAACCAGTCCATGCTGAACATAATCCCAAACTAAACCAGTCCTACCTGCCCGCACCTGGCCGATATCTCTCCAACCCTTCATGTACATATTTAAGTATCTTTTAAACATTATCACTATGCCACATCCACCACTTTCTCAGGAAGTTCATTCCACATGCGAACCATCCTCTGTGTAAAAAGAATCTGCCCCTCATGTCTTTTTCAAATCCTTCTCTCTCACCTTAAAAATATGCCCCCTAGTCTTGAAGCCTCCCATCCGATGGAAAAGACATCTACCACTAACCCTATCTATACCCCTCCTGACTTTATAAACCTCTGTAGGGTCGCCTCTCAACCTCCTCTGCTCCAGTGAAAAAAGTCTCAGACTTTCCATCCTTTCTTTGTAACTCAAACCTTCCATTTCCCAGCAACATCCTGGTAAATCTTTTCTGAACCCTCTCTAGTTTAATAATCTTCCACTAACAGGGTGACCAGCACTGGATGAAGTACTCCAGAAGAGGCCTCACCGCCATCCTGCACAACCTCAGCATGATTTCCAACTCCTATACTCAAAGGACCGAGCAATGAAGGCAAACATGCTACACACATTTTTAACCACTTTGTCTCTAGGTTAGTTTATTTATTTGTAATAAATAGTAACTCTTGATAAGGACAGAAATCTGGTTGGTGTTTTTTGTCATTTTATTTGTCAACCTGGTTCTAAAAGACAGGCAAATTAGAGAATTCTGCGTGATTGTTAAAATCTTTAACTTCTGTGATGACCCTGGAAATAGAGGGGCTTGACTTCCAGTATGCCACCCAGTGACGTATAACACTCTCTTGATTTGATTGAGGACTGCTGGCAACCCTGACAAGCTTTCTAGTTTTGTGCCTATGTTAAATAGCAAGGCAAGACAGAAGTACCGTGAGCTCGGTAGTCCTGGCTGAACAGCAAATGTACAAGTCAGTCCTGGCTGAACAGCAAAACCACAAAAAGGCAATGCAAGCATTTCAGTGGACTCTAGATGAGTGAGTGCTAAGGGAGTAAGTCTGACACTGCATAAGGTGTCCCTGCTGCAACATTGCAATGATAGTTGCACCAGCATGTAGCGTGGCTATGCAATAGTGTGGTTCAAGTGGAATGGAGATGTGGTATTAAGTATCAAAACCCAGGTCATTCAACCCCCTATAAGATTCTGCCCCAAGGGCAAAATTCTCAGTGCCTGAATATTGCGGTCAAAGGCTAGAGAGATAGGAAAATGTGGCAAGATTGGAAAAATTATGTTCTTAATATTGAGAATAAAAGTCAGATTTTCCACCCAAGAGTTGAAAGACCAGATAAAAATCTCACGAGTGAACATCCAGGCGTGTATGCATTAATATCTCATAATTAACTATTTTCACCTCATTTATATAGAGCTTGCTAGTCTTCCATCTGGCAAAAATAAACTAGATAGTGACAATTCCCTAGTTGCAAGTCACAGTGGATACCTGGAGGCTTCAGCTCACCACTTGTTTCTCTGGGGCTCCATGTTGGTCAGCAGCCCCAATCACCAAAGGGCACACTCCATCAGTAATGACCCTATACATAGGGATTGGTATTGGACATGCATCAGCCTCACCACATTATTATGGCTCATCTCCAGCTCACTTTGAATGCAGTCATCCACTTCACGGCTATACTTCGGATCGCACCAGCACCTTTTATTGTAATGTTAAAGCCAAGCCATTTTGCGTGCAAGGACATCACCCATCATATGCATCAAAACGTCAGGGCTCTTCACTTGCTTTCTTAGCGTCCCCTCTATTTGAATGCTCACAGCATTTTTGTGTTCTTCCTAATCATTCAGAACTTGCAGGCTCTCATTACTCTTGTCTTGCCTTACCCGTTAGAACAGACAGAAAGCCAGGCAGCTTGTCATGGTTGTCAAAAGTGATCAGTCAAGGGGGTGACATGTTGTTGTACAGCACTAGGGGTGACATGTTGTTGTACAGCACTACGCTACATCAATTTCACACCTACAGCATATGCAAACAGCTTACACCTCAAACATATTGAATACGTTTCAACCAAACAGCCCTGTCTCAAAGTTTAGGGAGGGTAAGGTCAAGGGGGACTGTTGTCAGTCAAAAGGTACTGGCACAAACATTTAAGGTCAGTGATTGATCTCACTTCAGGTGTTTGGAGATGGTTAGTCAGCCACTTTGGAGAATCAGGGTCATGGGTCTATATCACTACAGTCTGTTGAGTATATGACAGTCGGTCCTGCAAATCCAGTGTAATTAGTCTCGGGATTGGTGGTAGGTCAGTTGAGGAGTTGCACAGAGATTAGACAGAGGTCTGGTCACTCATCAGTCAGGACTGTCCTCCACAAAAAGAGGTCACAGCTGAAGATCCCTTCAGGATTTGGAGGAGGTACAGGAGAAGCAGAGTCTATTATCCCAGATCAAAAGAGTCCATTATCCCAGATCAGTGTTCTGAAGAAGGGTCACCGGACCCGAAACGTTAACTCTGTTTTCTCCTTCACAGATGCTGCCAGACCCACTGAGCTTTTCAGCAACTTTGTTTTTGTCTGGATTAACAGCATCTGCAGTTCTTTTGGTTTCTACTATCCCAGATGCTGTTTCCTTAAGATGAGCAAGGCACATTACCATCACGAACTGAAAATGCACAGGACACCCTCATGGAACATTGTCATCTGCTGCACAGATGACATGATCCTGGTGGCCAAGAAGGTGACATTTGTGCTAAATTCTTATGCAATTGACTGCTTCCAAGGATCCACTGGGGACATGCAGAGATTCCCTGAATCCCCGACCCACAAATGTATCATGACAGTCACTGATGCAATTTGTGTCAAGACACACGCTTTCCTGTTTCCTGTGACGAGGTCAGTCCTGTGGCCTGGGCAGTAGGTTTTGCCAATATAGCTAGGGCTTTCCCCAGGTGCAGGGCTGTAGATTATACACTCATTGCATTAAGAGCATCATTTCATCAACAGAAATCTTTTCCCATTCAATTAATGTACAAGTCAGTTGTGATTATCGGAATCATATCTTAGAGGTCTGCAACAGTGAACCTAGGAGCTGCTATGATGCCTATATTCCTGAACTCTCAGGTTACTGCTTTCTTTCAAGAGCCGGATGCTTACAAGGATGACTATAGGGTGACAAGGATCATCTTCTGCAACCTGGCTGATGACTCTGCTCTGCAACTACCTAATTGAAAAGAAGGGTGGAAACAAAGCAACCCATTCTTCAACCGGGGCCATAGTGGAGCAGAAGAGCAGTCTGCTGAAAGTGGGATTTGTTCTGAGGAGGCCTTGTAGTACCATCCAGACAGGATGTGCTGCATAATCCTTGCATGCTGTGCACCGAACAAATACAGCAGACAAAGAGTGGATGTGATAAATGCTGAAGAGCTTGAAGGGTGGCAGCAGTCTTCCAAGGAAGAAGATGAGGACATGGAGCAGGAGGGATGTCAACTTCACTATGACAGTATGGTACAATGTCAGGCACAACAAACCAGAAATGTCACCTGCTTTCAAAAGATCTGAACTGGGTGAAGTGATCATTCATTGACTGCAAGTTTATTGCTATTTGAAAGGTAAGAAACCTTGTGTTCATTCTCAGAAGCAAATGCAGTTTTTTTTTTGTTTGTTTGTTTTCTCTTTGCTTTTGTTCAATAAAAGTAAACTTTTTCAACTGAAGACTTTCCAACATGTGATGCTTCCACATTGCACAATGGCAAGATATTATTTGAGACAAAAAAGAACTCCCTTATACAGGATTCTAAAGATGGGATGGGACTAAGGATAGGTATACATGTATCTTGGAGTTGTAATTACAATGACAGTAGATTAGGCAGGTGATGATGTAAAGTAACAATACAATTTTAATTGGGAGCTTCTACTTCCAATGAAGTGTCACCCATGTCATCTTTATTGCCCTCAGATAACTCACTAGAGTTCAGGGACAGACACCCTCCATGAAATTCCCCGAGATTGAAATTTAGCTGATTTATAGTAAAATTTAGTCCTATTTCCCAAGTTTATAGAGAATAGAAGGGGATAAAGCCTAAAAATTAAAAACAAACCTTTCAGGAATGGAATTAGGAAACATTTCTGGCAGACATGTGAAATTCTCTATTAACTTATGGTATTAAGGGGTTTGAGGTAAAGATGGATTTATAGATTAATTCACAGATCAACCATGACCTCACTGAGTGGTGGAACAGGTTTGAGGGACTACATGGCCAACTCATTTTTCTGTGCTGTACGTTAAAGGGTAAATGTTGGTCAGGACACCTGCTCATAACATTTTTGGTTACTTTAGACTTAATCTTATAGGGATCTGAGCAATATGGGATATGATACAATTTGTAACAAATCTTGATGTCAAGAGCATCTTTTATGCTTTTTTTCAAGCAGCATAGGGAGTTTCTCATGAGGCAGCAGTGAGTTGCCAATTAGTATGATTCCCATCTTACCAAATGTGCAACAATAATGGAGATGTCAAGAGAACTCAACATGGAAATTAGAAGGGGTACCTATTAACTTCAGCTCGCTGTTTTCGCCAAAGGACCTCTCCTTTGGACACTGGGCATCAGCATCTCAAACACTGGCTGTGCACCCCACATCTATGGACAGAGGCATCTGACATGTGTTAGCTTCTAAGAACCCACATGCTCATCTTCGATTCATTTACGGGTCACTGCTGCACTTCAATCCTGCAACTCTGGCTGCACTGGCAACTACCATTGTAATGCTGCTCCAAAGACACTCTGCACTCAGGGGCACACACCCAGCTCACGAAGTGGACTAGACTGCATCTCTGGGCTCTTTGCTTACTGTCATATTACTCATTCACTCTGAGCTTACCTGGACGCTCATTGTATCCCTTTCTTGAATTGCCTTGTCTTGCCTTTGTGCGCTTTGCCCCATGTCCAGAGCTACCAGGTTCATATCACTTCTACGTTTTCCTACCAGTTAGTACAGACTCAAAGTTGGGAAGCTAATCATGGTTGTTAACAGTCCTCAATCAAGTCAAGGAGGATTACTGGAACCCCTTGAGTGAAGTTAAGTAAATCAAGGGCAGTCTCCAATACCAGTTCAAGGGCCTGGACACAGTCAGTCTCTTGAGGTAGTCAGAATCAACGTACTTTCCACATAAGAGATGAGGTGCTGAATGCCAGCTGTTCCACCATCCATCTTGACTCTTTATGACCTATTATTTGCTGTTTTCCTCCTCGAATGAGAGGCGGCAAAGATTGTGGGAGATGAAAGTAGGAGGCAGAGCTGTTACTTGTAATGCATGTGGGCAAGTGACTCGAACAATTGTGTATAAGCAGTGCAAACATCATGCAGAATTAGTTGTCTTGTGGCATGGTATGAAAGATCAGGTGGGGAAGATGCCACAGGCAATAGTGAGAATGGTAGTGCGTGTGTCTTCGTAGAAAGTGGGTAGCAGGGATAAAGAGAGCGTGAGCTATCGAAGAGAAGATGGTGGCACTTACGCTGGTGGATTGGAGAATGACATTGACCTTCTTCCTATAGTGCTGGGCATTCCTCCAGATGGCTGAGGCTGCATTACCCTGGCAGCATCGTCTACTGCATTGATGCGGCCAGGGGAGAAGGAAATCCTGCATCTGCACTACCCCATTCAACTGGACCTCCGGGTCTCTGCCTGCAAAATGAAGCAACAATGTTCCCTGTCTGCCATGTCTTAGACAAATATTAGGTACAAGTTAGGACAGCTCTGGATTGACAGTGAATTTGCAGGTGCACAACAGGCTTTTAAAGATGCTGCTGGAGCAAGGGGTGCTGGTCTTTCGTCAGATATTCAGTGAGTGGTAAGTTGTTCCGGGAATAACATGTGGTAAGTTGATGATAGAATTGAGTGCAAAGGATACTGTAGAGTGGGGTAGGTAGTTAACAAAGCACATTTAGTAAGATATAGTGAGAAATTTCCCTCGGCCTAGCAATGAGATTCCTCCAAAGAAGTCTGACACATCTTGCACTTCACCAACCAAAGCAAGATTCAATTCCTTGTCACTATCCACACAGCATAATTAAATTATGAGAACTCATTCCACAAACTTTGCTTGTGTATCTTTGATTTTCTCTAGCTCTTCTTTGAATAATACAATCCATCTGTATAGTTTAATAGCTGAAAGATAGCATCTTTGGTAAAGCTTTAATAGAGTTGGAATATTTTAAATCTGTTTCTCCAGGGCTTGTTAATTTAATCACTTCAGGGAAAAGAAGTTGTATTGGCAATGATACTTTGGTTTTTAAAGTTGGTACCAATTTAGATTTACAGAGTCATACAGCAAGGAAACAGACCCTTTGGTACAACTGGTCCATGCCGAACATAATCCCACACTAAACTAGTCCTACCTGCCTGCACTTGGTCCACATCCCTCCAAACATTTTTTATTCACGTACTCATCCAAATGTCCTTTAAATGCTGTAACTGTATCCACATCCATTACTTCCTCTGGAAGTTCATTCCACACACGAACCGCTCTCTGTAAAGAAGTTGCCGCTCATGACATTTTTTTAAGTCTTTCTCCGCTCACCTTAAAAATATGCCCCCAGTCTTGAAATCTCCCATCCTCGGGCAAAGACATCTGCCCTTTACCTTATCTGTACCCCTGATGACTTTGTAAACCTGTAAAAGGTCACCCTTCAACCTCCTACGGTCCGGTGAAAAATGTCTCAGGCTTTCCAGCCTCTCTCATAACTCAAACGCTCCATTCCCAGCAACACCCTGGCAAATAGTTTTGAACCCTCTTCAGCTTAATAATAGCTTTCGTATTACATGGCGACCAGAACTGGACACAGTACTCCAGAACAGGCCTCACTAATGTCCTGTACAACCTCAACATAATGTCCCAGTTCCTATATTCAAAGGTCTAAGCAATGACAAGCGTGGTAAATGCCTTCTTAACCACCGTGTCTAAACGTGACACAAACTTCAAAGAATTATGAGCCTGAACTCTGAGGTCTCTGTTTTACAACACTACCTAAAGCCCTACTCTTAATTGTATAAGTTCTGCCCTTGTTTGTTTTACCAAAATGCAATACCTTGCATTTATCCAAATTAAACTCAATCTGCCCATGTTCATCCATTTGACTGAGGTCTCTTTGTCATCTTAGATAACCACTATACTACCAACTTTTGTGTCATCCACAAACTTACTAACCATGCCTTCTATATTTTCATCTAAATCATTCACATAAATGACAAAGAAAAGTGCACTCAGCACTGACCTCTGGAAAACCGCTGGTAACAGGCCTCCAGTCCGAAAAACAACCCTCCACAACCATGCCGTTAGACGAATTTTGAATTTATAATTTTCAATTAGCCAATTTACAAGCTTAGTTGATTAATAATTGTGTAGGAGTTCAAATCTAAACACTTTGACTTTATTTAATTTTCTTTAAATGGATAAAAAGGATATTGAAATAATGAAACGTTAAGGTGTCCTCAAGTCAAGTCACCATCGTCTTACCATAGGGCTGCTCTCTTATAAGGGACAGATGACTGGTAGCGATTTAACCTGAGGGCTACCACACCTCAGGCAAAGGGAGAGAGGTTGAGAAGGTTCATGGTTTCTTTAGTCGGTGTGGCATTATGTCAGAGGTAATAGAGAGCGTTTTGTTGATTTTGTTAACTCTTTACTGTTCCATCGCCTTCTTAGGTTTCAAATTCCAGGTTATTAATCAGGAGAGGTAAAGTCACCATTTTAAATCTGGAACAGAAAATGTAACTGCAACTTTACCAGCAGTTGTAATTTTGCCAAATCTGGAACAATTATTAATTCAGTGGTACAGTCAGCAAGGGATCAGACGACAGTGGTTTGAATTTCAAGATAGACGCCCAATCTATTTTTTGTGGCAATGAATAACATTGTTGCAATGCAGCATACATATTTAGCAAATAATCTAAGACAGAACATTTTCCCGTGGGTTTTTTTTAATCTTTAGATATATCACATCTCTCCTACAGTGGCATGGATTAAATCACAAAAATGTTTATTACCAAGTGTCCACAGGTGACTAGCTATAAATATTAAGCTTCATGAATGATGTTAAGTATGTTCTTGCAAAAGTTTAGCTCTGATAAAACACGGTTCCAAAAGACATCTGCAGGCAGAATATTAAATATGCCAGCAACTTATTCCACTTTGACCACAGCTGATCAATTACTTTTGATCCAATTTATGGGCGCTTGTTCAACATGTTTTTATACAATTCCGATGTCACTTGAACACTGCTGTTAAAATACCGTTTGTCAGTAACAGTTACATCTAGAATCTTAAATCTAAAACAAGCAATTGGAAAATCAGAAAAACCAGACTAACTTTTTTTTAAAGCTCACTTGAGAGATGTGGGCAACACTAGTTGGCCAGCACTTCTTGCCGGCCAGCACTTCTTGCCCATCCCTAGTTGACCTTGAGAAAAAGGTGGTGAGCTGCTTTCTGCCAACTGGTTTCAGAGTTAAACACTTCAGATTCAGCACATGCAGAACAATCAAAAAGATGCTGATTCTTGTGGTGATTTTAAACTAGGCAAATAAGTATTTCAAGGAAGGATAAGGGTCAATGACTGGTACTGCTGGCAAGGAACCTTTAATTTTCATATAGTCATATTTTCATTGTGAACTCTCTCATTTTTCTTAAGTGGCTAGTCTATATAGAATAACACAAAGAGATTTTGACAAACATCAGCAGAGTCTGGTAGGCAATCTCAAAGTCATTTGTCTTAATTTGGAGTTTATTCCAAGTGGAATTGGCGCGGGGAAATATATTTCAAATTGGGATGTGGTCAGTGCTGGTTACCCAACTTTTGTTGTATGTCCCTAGTTACCCTTGAGAAGGTATTGGTGAGTTGCCTTCTTGAACTGCTGCAGTCCACATGTTGTAGGTTGATCCTCAATGCCATGAGGGAGGGACCTCAAAGACTTTGACCCAGCGACACTGAAGGAATGGTGATGTATTTCCACATTAGGATGGTGAGTGGTTTGGAGTGGAACTTGCAGGTGACGTTGCTCCCATGTATCTGCTGCCTTTGTCCTTTTAGATGGAAGTGGTTGTGGGTTTGAAAGGTGCTGTCTCAGGTAAATTTCTGCAGTGCATCTTGGAGATAGTACACATTGCTGCTACTGAGCATCAGTGGTGGAGGGAGTGGATGCCAAACAAGCAGGACATCTCTGCATGAGTTCCTCAGGAAAGAGTCCTAGGCCCGACTATCTTCAGCTGCATTGTCAATGACCTTTCCTCCATCATAAGGTCAAAAGTGGGAATGTTTGCCAATGATTGCACAATATTAGCACCATTTGTGACTCCTAAGACACTGAAGCAGTGCACGTTCAAATGCAGCAAGATCTGGACAATATCCAGGCTCAGGCTGACAAGTGGCTAGTAACATCACACAAATACCAGGCAATGGCCATCTGCAATAATAGACAATCTAATCATTGCTCCTTGACATTCAGTGGTGTTACAATCACTGAATCCCCCACTATTAACATCCTTGGGATTACCATTGACCAGAAACTCGACTGGACTTGCCACATAAACACAGTGGCTACAAGGGCAGGTCAGAGGCAAGGAATACTGTGGCGTGTAACTCATCTCCTGATGCCCCAAAATATGTCTACTATCTCCAAAGCACAAGTCAGAAGTGTGACGGAATACTCCCTACTTGTTTGAATGGGTGCAGCTCCAACAGCACTCGAGAAGTTTGAACCATCCAGGTCAAAGCAGCCTGCTATTTTGGCACCACATTAACAAACATTTGCTCCTTCCATTGCCAAAGGTCAGTAGCAGTGGTCTGTACTATCTAAACAATGCACTATAAGACCACTGGGAGCAAATTGGGTCATTTGTCCCATTGAATCTGCTCCACCATTCGATCATGGCTGATATGTTTCTCAGCGCCCTTTCTCCTGCCTTCTCCTTGTAACCCTTGATTTCCTTACTAATCAAGCCTACTGTTGTATTTTAACCCTCACAAAATGAATGCCAACAATGTATTTGCCTTCCTAACTGCCATCTGAACCTGCATGTTGACCTTAACAGAATCCTGAACTAGGACTCCTTCTGTGCTTCAGATTTCCAAATTTAGAAAATAGTCTACACCTCTATTCTACCTACCAAAGTGTATAACCTCACACTTTCCCAGACTGTATTCCATTGTCCACTTCTTTGCCCACTCTTCTAGCCTTTCCAAGTTCTTCCATAACCTCCCCGCTACCTGTCCCCCCGACTATCTTTGTGCCATCTATGAACTTACTAACAATGACCTCAGTTCCTCTGTCGAGATCCTTAATGTATAATGTGAATAGTTGTGGTACCAACATTGACGCCTATGGGACTCCACTGACCACTGGCTGCCATTCTGAAAAGACCCTTTTATTCTGCCTTCTGCCAGTCAGTTAATCCTCTGTCCATGCCAATACCTTGCCCCTAACACCATGGGCTCTTTTCTAATTTTTTTTTATAGAAACAGGCCCTTCTGCCCAACAAGTCCACGCTGACTCTCAGAGCGTACCACCCAGACCCATCCCCATAACCCACCCAATCTACACAACCCTGGGCACCACGGGCAATTTAGCATAGCCAATCCACCTAGCCTGCACATCTTTGGACTGTGGGAGGAGCCCGAGCACCCGGAGGAAACCCACGAGGCACAAGGAGAATGTGCAAACTTCACACAGACAGTCGCCCAAGGGTGGAATTAAACCCTGGTCCCTGGTGCTGTGAGGCAGCAGTGCTAACCACTGAGCCACCATGCCACCCTAAATTTAGCAGCCTTCTGTGTAGCACCTTGTTAAAGGCCTTCTGGAAATCCCAGAAGAACACATCCACTGGCCCTCCTTTGTCCAACTTGCTCATTGCCTCAAAGAATTCTAGCAGATTTGTTTAGCGGATAGACATGACCTTCCTTTGAAGCTGTGCTGATTCAGCCCTATCTTACCATGCACTTACAAGTACTCTGCAACTTCATCCTTTATAATGGACTCTAAAATCTTACCGATGACTGAGGTCAGGCTAACCGCCTATAATTTCCTGTCTTCTGCCTCTCTCCCCTCCTAAATAGGGGTGTTACATTAGCTATTTTCCACTTCCCTTGCCTCCAGTGATTCCTGAACGATCACCACCAATGCCTCCATAATCTCCTCAAGAACCCTGGGGTTTGACCATTTGGTCTGGGTGATTTATCCACCTTCAGACCTTTCAGCTTCCCCAGCACCTTCTCCTTAGTGATGGCCTCTGCTCCCAGATTCTCTTGAAGACTGATACAAGGTACCTACTCAGCAACTCTGCCAATTCTTTGTTCCCCATTACTAGTTTTCCAGCTTCATTTTTCAGTAGGCCAATGTCCACTCTTGCCCCTATCTCTTATCTCTTACCTCTTACCAAGAAAAAGCTCTTGCAATCCTCTTTGATATTACTACCTGGATTACCCTCAAATTTTATTTTCTACCTCCACCCCACATTGCATTTTGAATTGTCCTCTGCTGGTTTTTAAAGGCTTCCCTATCCTCTGGCTTCACACTAATCTTCACAACATTATGTGCTTTTCCTTTTGCTTTCATCCTTGAAGTCATGGTTCCTTTGTCAGTAATGGTTGCATCATCCTCTTAGCATGTTTCTTCTTCCTTGAGATGAATTTCTGCTATACCAGCTGAATTACCCCTAGAAATTCCTGCTGTTGCTGCTCCACCTTCTTCCCTGCTAGGCTTCCCTTCCAATCAACTCTAGATAGTTCCTCTCTCATGTCTTTGTTGTAACCTTTACTCAAATCATAATACTTTTATTTCTGATTCCAGCTTCTCCCTCTCAAATTGCAGGGTAAATTCCATCATATTATAGTCACTCCCCCTAGCTCCGAATCAAGTCTGTTTCATTACACATCATCAAATCCAGAACTGTGAGATCTACTAGAAAACGCTCCAAAAGACCATCTTGTAAACATTCCACAATTTCTTTTACCTGGGACCCGCTATTAACCTGATTATCCCAGTCCACCTGCATATTTAAGTCCCCTGTGATAACTATAATGATGCCTCCCTTACATGCCTTTTCTATCTCCTAAACTCATTTCTGCCCCACATCTGGATTACTCCTGGAGCGCTGTACGTAACTCCCATCAGGGTCTTTCTTCTTTTGTGGTTGTTCAACTCTATCCGCACAGATTCTATGCGTTCTGACCCTATAGTTGCTTCTTGCTATCGATTTCATTTAATTTCTTCCTAACAGGGCAATTTTGTCCCTCTGTAAATCTGTATGTCCTTTTGATAAGACGCATATCGTTGGATATTTAATTCCCAGCTCTGAGCCCCTTGCAATCACATCTTTGTGATGGCTATAACATTGTACCCGCTAATTTCAATCCGTGCTATGGCTCATTTCATAAACTGCATGCATTTCATTACACTAGCCTCTTAACTGTAGGGAATCATCTAGGCTTCTTAGATGAAAAATTGGCTGGACAGTAGGAGATACAGGATGGTGATGGAGGGTTGTTTTTCCAACTGGAGGCCAGGGAACAGTGGTGTTCCGTCGCGATCAGTGCTGGGTCCACTGTTGTTTATCATTTACATAAATGATTTGTATGAGAATTTAGGAGGCATGGTTATTAAGTTTGCAGATGACACCAGTGAAGAAGGTTATCTAAAGGTCATAAAGGGCTCTTGATTTATTGGGCTAATGGGCTGAGGAATGGCAGATGGAATTTAATTTGGATAAATGTGAGGTAATACATTTTGGTAAGACGAACAAGAGCAGTGTGTATACAGTTAATGGTAGGTTTTAAAGTAGATTTGTAGCTCGGGTTGTGGATGTTGTGGTTGGTTGGCTTGTCGAGCTGGTTTCTTGTTCTGCAAACATTTCATTGCCCTGCTGGGTAACATCATCAGTGCAGCATCCAATGAAGCGCCGTTGTGTTTTCCCGCCTGTAATTTAAACTCTGGTATCCGTTGAGCTAGATTACCTCACTTCCAGTTTTCCTTCACAATGGAGTGTATATGGGGTCGAGCTCTATGTGTTTGTTGATGACTTTCTTCGTGGAGCGCCAGGCTTCTAGGAATTCCCGTTCTTGTTTCTGCTTTGCTTGTCCCAGGATCTTGATGTTGTCCCAGTTGATTTGGTGGTTCTTCTTCTCCATGTGCATAGAGATGCGTGAGTATTGGTTGTGTCTTTTTGTAAACAATTGATGTTCGTGTACCCTTGGTGTTAATTTCCTTCCTGTTTGTCCGATGTAGTGTTTGTCAAAGTCACTGCAGGGAATCTTGTATATGACATTGGTCCTGTCCATAGTGGCTAGTGGATCTTTGATTCGGGTGAGCAGTTGTCGTAGGGTTGATGTGGGTTTGTGTTCTACTCTGATGCCTAGTGGTCGTAGGAGTCTTGTGGTCAGTCCAGATGTGTTCCTGATATAAAGGTAGTGTGATGAGTGTGTTGGGGTGTGTAGTGTCTTCCTGGTTGTCGTTGGTGTAAAGGCATCTTCTGACCCAGTTTTTCGGGTATCCGTTGTTTTTGTATATCTGGAACAGGTATTCTTCTTCTTCTTGACGTAGCTCTGTGCTGCTGCAGTGTGTTGTTGCCCGTTTAAATAATGTTCTCACGCAACCACGTTTGTGTGTTAGGGTGGCTGCTGTCAGAATTCAGTACTTGGTCAGTGTGTGGCTTTCTTGTGTACCTTTGTTAGGGCAACTCTGGACTGCCAATACTCGATCGGAGTATGGCCACGGTTCCAAGGTGGATGACATACGCCTGGGATGCCAGTCTTTTTGATCATATCCAGGTCATGATGAGGTCTTCTGTTTAGTGAGAGTGGTAGAATTGGGCTAGCTTCGGATAAAAGAATCACCATAGGTGCATGGTAAGTAGTTAATGAGGTGAATTTAAGATGACAGCACAAGAAAAGGCCACACAGAACGAACACCTCCATGAAAATCAATGAAAATGCCACTTTGCCAAAATGTGATAAGAGTCACCCCAACTAAACCAAAGAATTGAACCATAAAATGAGATTACCACCAAGAAAGCACTGTCAGGTATAAAATGACAATTGTCACAACACATCACAAATAATTAGTGCTGATCAAAGATTAGCAGTAAAATGATAGAGATAAAAATTCACCTAGTCATCTGCTATATTGTTCATACCACTGCACCCTGTCGATAGCTTAATTAATTTCGGTGCTCTCATTTTTTGCTGGCCCCATATTTCATTTCATCCACACAAGATATGTTATACACTTACAGAACCATCTGTTCATCATCACAATATTTGATGTAGTCACAGGTTCAACAATATAGATCATTTACTGTACCTAATTTGGCTGCAACTTCTATATGACAATAGTAGCCTTTCAGTATAAACTGGCTGGAGGGCAAAAGCGTCTTTTGATATATTTTGGTTTACTTTCTTCCTATTAGAATGTGTTCTCTTTCTGCAGTGTGATGCTGCAAATGTATTTGCTCAAGTAGTTGTCTTCAGAAATAGATCAAAATATTTAACATTTTAATCTTTGACCTCTCGATTGTTAACCGCTTGCCAAGAATGTTGCATGACAAAATACACCTATGTTTTCTTCTTTTTCATTGTGAGATACCCAAGGGCCTACAGTTGCACATATATCTTTTTATTGTAAGGAACAAACAAAAACTTAAAATCGTAACGTTTTTAGTGGATTCATTCACCCTTTACTTTTCAGTTCCCTGTGCAGCACATATTCAGAAACTGAAGCATGAAAAACAAAAAGCAGCTAGAATGACCAACTCTTCAATTTTGTTTTAATTAATTGCTGGCCTGTAGATATGACTGTCAGGCTGGCATTTGTTGCCAATTGCTGTTTGCCCAGAACCTTGTAAAACAATATCAGTAGCAATTTTCTTATAGCCTTGTGGCTTACTGTACCAAACATTTGTTGCCTAACCAGAATTGCTTTGTGGTCTATTGCAATTGAGTAGCCACTTCTGAAAGCAGATAAGAGTCACTACATTTAAAGTTTTAGCAAAGATTAGTAGCTCAGGTTGTGGGTGAGGTTGTTGACTTGCTCGCCGAGCTGGCTTGTTTCTGTTCAGACGTTTTGTCACCATGCTAGGTAACATCACCAGAGGCCTCACTGATGATGTTACCCAGCATGGTGACGAAACGTCTGAACAAAAGCAAGCCAGCTTTACGAGCTAGTCAACAACCTCGAGAGTCACTACATTGATGTAGGATTGTGATATTTAGGCCAGACCTGCTAAAGATAGTAGGTTTCCTTCACCAAAAGAAATCTGTAAACCCGTGAGTTTTAATTATACGCTCGCAAGCTTTAAATGGCACCCTTTGCGGTAGCACTGCTGCCTCATTGCACTAGGACCTGGATTCGATTCTAACCTAGGGCGACAGTGTGGAATTTGCACATTCTCCCCATGTCTGTGTGGGTTTCCTCCAGGTGCTAAATTTCCCATAGTGTCCAGTGATGTGTCGGTTAAGTGGATTAGCCATAGGATACGCAGAATTACAGGGATAGGGTTGGGGGGAGGTTTTGATGGAATGTTCTTCAGAGGGTCAGTGTAGACAGGAAGGGGCGAAGGGCCTGCTTTCACACTGTAGGGATTTTATGATTCTAAAGGGAAGGGGCAGAGAGGAAGGAGGGTGTCAGAAAATATTATTTTTCAGAATATTCAGTTGACACAGAAAAAAAATGTCCAGTCAATATGAACTCCTCTTCTTCACAGAACTATGATTTTTTTAATCTATAGTTCATATGTGTGGAAACACCATCACAGGCATAATTTATTTTCAGTTATACAATATATCACTTTATGCTGATGCATACTGAGTCAGTTCCCGTTAATAATTTATTGTAGTGTTTGTCTGAATTCCTATTATCCGTGTACTGGGACCTACAATGTTCAATTTTAAAAGGAATGGGGGGGTGCAAAAATGTCCTCTGTTACATTGACCCTCTCTCCCACATTTGCCCTGCTTAAACTTATTAAAAATGCCAAAAAGCAGACATGAACTATTAGAGCAGCATGTTATTGGAGCTTCACGTGCTTGTCAACTGTTAGCTTTAATCAGTATTCACTTGATTTTCTGGAGAGACGACAACCATTTTACAGAAGACACATCTGTATTCACAATAGATTTTAATGGTATTGATGCAACAATGAAATTACTTGTATTCTATACCACAATAACACTTCTCAAAGAAATAGAACACAATGTTAATGCATCAAATAAAAGTTTCTGTTCATAAATGAGTTCATTTAGGCCGTCCATAATATGTTTTTCTTCCCCAGTCCCTAATCTAATCAGATACCTGCATAGTCATAATATTGAGTTATCTTACAACAGGAAAGCAAGTACATGAAGTGGTGGTTTCATCTAATCAATGATCTTTTCCTACACAAAATCCAATTTGGCCTTCTGTATAACTCACGCATCTATACAATTCATATGCTAATTGGTTTACTCTTATTTGCATGATGCATATTATCAGTGTTTAAGATGTCATTATTGTTACCAAATGAAAGCAAATAAGATTATCAATTTAGCTGTGACTTCACCTGGAATTCATATTGGTGTGCAACTGAACTACATAAAATGTTCAGCACAGAAACAGGCCATTTGAACCAGCTGGGCCGTAGGAACATAGGAACAGGAGCAGGTCAGTCAACCCCTCAAGCCTGTTTCACCATTCAATGAGATCATGGCTGATCTGTGGCCTACCTCCTTTGCCCCATATCCCTCAATACCTTTGCTTAACAAAAATTTATCTACCTCAAATTCAAAATTAACAAGTGATTTAGCATTAACTGCAATTTATGGAAGAGAGTTCTAAACCTCTACCATCTTGTGTATGTAGAAGTACTTCATAACATCCTTCTTGAATGGTCTGGCTCTAATTTTTAAACTATGCCCCAAAAGCGTTCACCCGCCACTCTTCATCTAAACCTATCAACACACCTTCTATTCAATTTCGTTTGTGATTATCTAGCTTTTCCTTAAATTTATCTATGCTGTGAGGTCTAAATGACAGAAATTAAGCCCTTGTGGGTCCCTGTCCACAAAACTAAAACATGTAAGGCACATTAATTTGTATTTTTATTTTAGGTCAGATTTTGTAAAATAGTTAGGTACCAACTCCACTCCAATGTTAACTTGGCTAAATGTAAGACCTATTTGGCCTATTAGACATAAGGTTGAAGGCTGTTCCAGGACTCCAGGACATAATTCAGGCTGATGCAATACTGCGATACTGAAGCAGTCCAGCAGTGTTGGAAGTATTTTTTTTAAAAATAATACTTTAAACTGTATCCCTAGTTAACACAAAATTCTCTTTCATTCCTTTGTTGTTTATGGACCATAAGGCCAGCATTTATTGTCCATCTCTAATATAAATCCAAGCTTTTTCTTTCTAGACTTTTTTAAGGAACAGGGTGATGAATTGACATTTTGGAAAGGTCAGATTATCTCACATCAAGCGATTTTATCAAAGTATCAAGGCAGTACTCCTCTTGAAGAAATAGGAAAGAAAAATACTTGAATGGAGGTGGAGAGGGGAAAGAGACCAGGAACTCGATTCCACACCATCATTTATACTTTTCATTTTCAAACGTTTTCAAATACCGTTCAGAACCATTCACCTTCCACCCTCATAGCAATGGAAAGAAATTACTTGGATCAATATAGGACACCCAATTAAATGAAAGGCTGTTGTGTCACAGATTCCTTTTTTTTGCTTTTATAGGTCATATCATTAATTATTTCACGCGGTACAAAAAGATAAATACCATCATTGTACTTACCAATATCCAAAATAGTTGCTGAATTCTTGGCAAAGCATGTGAGCAAGTTCTCGCTTTCCACAGGCCTGGGGCCCCACCAGAACCAGCATGGGATACGGAATATCAAAGTTAGGCAAGGTGCTGCAGAGAAAAGCAAGTACCTGTGAAAAGGCCTCAAAAAATTCCTGTCCAAAGTTTTGAAACAAGTGAAGAAGCTAGTGCTTAAGAGAATCAACCATGTTATCTTTTGAAAGACAAATTATATCAACACCCTAGGTGGGTGCAAAAGATCCCAAGGCACCATTTTGAAGAAAAGCAGGGGCATTTTCTCATGTTAAGCTAATCTTTATCACTCAATAAATATCACTAAAACAGTTTATCAGATTTAAAAATACTGTGGATGCTGGAAATCATAGATCATAGAATCCCTACAGTGTGGAAACAGGCCCTTCGGCCCAACAAGTCCACACCAATCCTTGGAGCATCCCACCCAGACCTATTCCCCTATAACCCACCTAATCTACACATCCCTGAACACTACAGGCAATTTAGCATGGCCAATCCACCTAGCCTGCACATCTTTGGACTGTGGGAGGAAACCGGAGCACCCGGAGGAAGCCCACGCAAACACAGGGAGAATGTGCAAACTGAACACAGACTGTCACCCGAGGGTGGAATCGAACCCGGGTCCCTCGTGCTGTGGGGCTGCAGTGCTAACCACTGAGCCACTATGCTGTCCTGAAATCTGAAACAAAAACAGAAATTGCTGGCAAATCTCAGCAGATCTGGCAACATCTGTGGGGAGAAATCTGACTTAACATTTCAGGTCCAGTCTTTAGGAAGGGTCACTGGACCCGAAACATTAACTCTGATTTCTCTCCACAGATGCTGCTAGATCTGCTGAGATTTCCAGCAATTTCTGCTTTCATTATCAGATTTTTACCTCCTTGTTATTGGTAGGATCTTGCTGAGTGAAAGACGTTTGCTGCATTTTGTGCGTTACGCAGTAGCTACATTTCAAAACTATTTAATTAATGATAAATCAATTTGGGACGTCCTGAAATTATGAAAGATGCCGTATAAATCTAAGTTTATTTCTTACTTTCTTAACAGGCAAACACATTGCTGGATTTTGCAACATTTCTTTGCAATTCATGTTTTCTTTTAATTTGTTCATCTAACTGTGTTTTGTCTGACTGAAAATGTTAATTTAAGACACTTTTCTGTTAGGTTCAATGGCATGCGAAGGCTACCAACTGCCAGCGCTGACTCACTGGTGACAAACCCAACTAAAATATGCTGCTAGTATCTGCTTTGTTTTTACTTGTTATCCTGCTTGTTAGTCTGAGACAACCAAGCAAATTTATACATTGCATATATTCATTCATGGTCATTGCTGGCTCGGTCAACATTTATTGCCCATCCCTAACTGCCCTGGTAAAAGTGGTGATGAACAGTCTTCTTGAACTGCTGTAGTCCATATTTCTTAAAAAATGTTTTAAATTTATTTATTCAAGGAATGTAGGCTTCTCTGGGTGCGTGAGCATTTATTGCTTTTTCTTAAGAGGAGGATGTGATGAGCTGCGTTTTTGAACTGCAGTCCACTTGGTGTCGGTACACCCACAATGCTGGCGAAGCATTCCATAATTTTCATCGAGTGATGGTGAAGCATCTACAAGGCACAAGTCAGTGTAATGGAATACTCCTCATTTGCCTGGATGGGTGCAGCTCCAGCAACACTCAAGAAGCTTGACACCATCCAGGACTAAGCAATCCATTTGATTGGCACTACATCCATAAACATTTACTGTCTCCACCACCTACGTTCAGTAGCAGCAGTGTGTACTATCTACAAGATGCACTACAGAAATTCACCAAAGCCCCATAGACAATACCTTCAAAACCCTCAATCACTCACCACCCTGACTTAGAAATATATTGCCACTCCTTCAATGTCATTAGATCAAAATCCTGGAATTCCTTCCCCAGTTGCAATGTGAATCTACCTAAGCATATAGAATGCAGCAGTTCAAGAAGGCAGCTCACCAGGCACCTTAAAATGGGTGTGCTCTCAAAAGATTGCATAAGAGTCCATGACAAATATTCCCCAGAGCTGCTGGGGCTATCAGACTGTACAGGGAATGAATTTAACAGAAGTTGTGGTTATTTTATAACAACTTAGCAGCACAGGGAGCAGTCTCTGAAAATCCTTGCACCAGGAGATTGCCTCTGGATTGGTTCTTGCAATACCAAGCAAGTTCCATAGGTGTATGAAAATAGCCCATAAACGGGTCTTTAATTGCCTGAATAGCTGCCTGTCTCCATGGCAACACATCCTGGAAAATACATCCAGAGGCAGGACAGAATTGGAGAGCTGTCCCAATGGAATTTTTTGCTATTTTCCTGGCTTCACTCTACCCTCACCTCAACACTAGCTCCCACCTGACAACCTCATACACCACCAGCCTCCAAGGGTCCAGGATGATTCTGGCCTTAAGCTGCTTTCAGCGAATCAGGTTCGATAGTTCAGTCATGTTTATTGCATACAGTACATTCATTTTATTCTTTTATTCGCTCATGGGACATGGGTGTCATTTGCTGGGTTGGCATTTATTGCCCATCCATAGTTGCCCTTAAGAAGGTGGCAGTGACCTTTCTTCTTCAACCACTGCAGTCCATGTGGAACAGATAGACCCATACTGTCACTGGGGGACAAATTACAGTATTTTGAGTGAATGACTCTGATTGAATGACGACATATTTCTAGGTTTAGAGGGGAACTTGCAAGTGCTGTTGTTCTCATTTGTCTGCTGGCCTTGTCCTTCTAGATCGGAGTGGTCATGGGCTTGGATGATTTGTCTAAAGATCTGTGGTGAATTTCAGCCTTTTTGGTGAATAGTGTCAAAGAGAAAGAGAGAAAGTGACACAGCAGACATTGATAAGCTTCTTCATAGCACTCTCCAAGTTTGTTAACTCACATATCAAAGGTGAAAAGTCACAGAACCTATTCCTCTCATACAACTCAAATCTGACTGTGTGGAAGTTATTATTCTGTTCTTCTATTTCTCCAAGTTTCTACAGTACTGTAAATTTTGCATCAAAATGACAGGTTCAGAGTCATTCAAACTATACTTTCCTGCAAACTGGGTGATCAAGTGCTTCAAGAGCTTTTTCTTAATTTCTAAAATGTGAATCCACATTAAGAGGTTGAAATTTCACTGTCTTGCACTGGTAATGAGGTAAACACTGAGAATTCTAATTCCTTTTGCTAATAGGCAGAAGGAAGATGATGAGTCTCATGAGTTATACAGGTACAAAGCTAAGCTATTAAATAACAAGCAGAGCCTGGGAAATGCACTGGAAACTTTCTAGAAGCTCAGCATTGAGAGATTTGGGAAAAATATTGATTGCTGTAATTAAGTTTTTTTTTTAAAATGACTGTTTAAGCAAAATCTGGATTTTTCTGCTGGCACATTTATTTAATTGCCTGATACAGCATTGTTATCTTGAATATCTCAAGTAAATATGCTGTGGGACCACAGAAATACGTCAATTATCTATGCTGAGAGACCCAAGCTGGTTTAAAGCAAAGTTAATTATCTGGTATTTCCCAGATTCAGTTTTAAATATATATTCATGAAGAGAAGCAGTTCATGGCAAAATTATATAATTTTGGAAAATTAAACAGATGCAGCCATTTAAGAGATAAGGATCTTGTAACATAAGCACTGTTCAAAGACTTGCAAATGGCAGTGATACATTAGTCACTCTTTTGTCACTGTCAACCTGAAAATCTGCTGCTATCAACCTGAAGCTTTGTCATTGTCACCTGAAGCTGCAGCCTATCAGCAATGACAATTAGCCAGCACCCCACATTGTTCTGGAAGGTCGATGTTTCAGATCGGGACCCGAAAAGTCGCCTTTCCTGCTCCTCTGATGCTACCTGACCTGCTGTGTTCCTCCAGCTCCACACTGTGTTGATTCTGACTCCAGCATCTGCAGTTCTTGCTAGGCTTATATTGTTCTGCTCAATCTCTGTAAGCCAAGCACAGTTGTACACATCCCAGAGGATTCAGTTATTGAGCTAAACAACAGGTGAGTCACAGACTACAGTGATAAGGACAAGGGAGGGGCACCAAATGAGAAGCACTATCCAGGAGCTCTTGTATTTGGGTAAATGTTGACATGTGGAGATATTAGGTCAGGGGAAGTAATAGCCTAGTGGTATTATTGCTGGACTGTTAATCCAGAGACCCAGGTAATGTTCTGGGGACCCAGGTTTGAATCCCACCATGGCAGATGGTGGAATTTGAATCCAATAAAAATCTGGAATTAAGAATCTAATGTTGACCATGAATCCGTTGCCGACCACCAAAAAAGCCATCTGGTTCACTAATGTCTTTTAGGAATGAAACTGCCATCCTTACTCAGTCCAGTCTACATGTGACTCCAGAGCGAGAGCAATATGGTTGACTCTCAACTGCCCTCTGGGCAGCATTAAATGCTGGCCTAGCCAGCGACACCCTCATTCTGTGAGTGAATAAAAAAAAATTACCATCTTTCTGATATTAGGTAATTGGAAGGTGATGAAATCACTCATGTAGCTGATGGACACATCAAACAATTGTTTCTTACACATGTAGGTCAGCACATAGCTGTTACGAATAACAACTGGGATGGACAGTGACGGAGGTGGGTGTGCGAGAGAGAGAGAGAGAGAGGAAGAGAGAGAGAGGAAGAGAGAGAGAGAGAGAGAGTTGCCTGTTCATTGAAGAATTTCCTGCAGCAGACGGCAATATCTCAGCAACTGGTTTTCTGCTGCCTTGAAGGCTGGTCAACCTAATGCAATTGCAAGATTCATGAAACAGGGCCAGTCTGTTGCTATCAGAGATAATAGGTACTGCAGATGCTGGAGAATCCGAGGTAACAAGGTGTGGAGCTGGATGAACACAGCAGGCCAAACAGCATCATAGGAGCGGGAAAGCTTGACGTTTCGGGCCGAGACCCTTCATCAGAAATGGGGGAGGGGAAGAGGGTTCTGAAATAAAATAGGGAGAGAGGGGGAGGCGGATAGAAGATGGATAGAGGAGAGGATAGGTGGAGAGGAGACAGACAAGTCAAAGAGGTGGGGATGGAGCCAGTAAAGGTGAGTGTAGGTGGGGAGGTAGGGAGGAGATAGGTCAGTCCAGGGAGGACGGACAGGTCAAGGGGGCGGGATGAGGTTAGTAGATAGGAGATGGGGGTGCAGCTTGTGGTGGGAGGAGGGGATAGGTGAAAGGAAGAACAGGTTAGGGAGGCGGGGACTAGCTGGGCTGGTTTTGGGATGCGGTTGGGGGAGGGGAGATTTTGAAGCTTGTGAAATCCACATTGATACCATTGGGCTGCAGGGTTCCCAGGCTGAATATGATTTGCTGTTCCTGCAGCCTTTGGGTGGCATCATTGTGGCATTGCAGGAGGCCCGGGATGGACATGTCGTCTGAGGAATGGGAGGGGGAGTTGAAATGGTTTGCGACTGAGAGGTGCAATTGTTTGTTGCGAACTGAGCGCAGGTGTTCTGCAAAGCGGTCCCCAAGCCTCCGCTTGGTTTCCCCGATGTAGAGAGGCCACAACGGGTACAGCGGATGCAGTATACCACATTGGCAGATGTGCAGGTGAACATCTGCTTGATGTGGAAAGTCTTCTTGCGGCCTGGGATTGGGGTGAGGGAGGAGCTGTGGGGGCAGGTGTAGCACTTCCTGCGGTTGCAGGGAAAAGTGCCGGGTGTGGTGGGGCTGGAGGGGAGTGTGGAGCGGACAAGGAAGTCATGGAGAGAGTGGTCCCTCTGGAAAGCAGACAAGGGTGGGGAGGGAAAAATGTCTTTGGTGGTGGGGTCGGATTGCAGATGGCGGAAGTGTCGGACGATGATGCGTTGGATCTGGAGGTTGGTGGGGTGGTACGTGAGGACGAG
Organism: Ginglymostoma cirratum; assembly: GCA_024137785.1. NCBI lineage: Eukaryota > Metazoa > Chordata > Chondrichthyes > Orectolobiformes > Ginglymostomatidae > Ginglymostoma > Ginglymostoma cirratum. Next base: position 13,256,084 of record JAHRHZ010000045.1, on the reverse strand, counting down.
GGGGATTCTTTTTTGGTTGTTATTGTGGGGACGGGGTGTGAGGGATGAGTTGCAGGAGATGCGGGAGACACGGTTGAGTGCGTTCTCAACCACTGCAGGGGGGAAGTTGCGGTCCTTGAAGAATGAGGACATCTGAGATGTACGGGAGTGGAATGCCTCATCCTGGGAGCAAATGCGGCGGAGGCGAAGGAAGAGGGAAGAGGGGATGGCATTTTTGCAGGAAGGTGGGTGGGAGGAGGTGTATTCTAGGTAGCTGTGGGAGTCGGTGGGCTTGAAATGGATATCGGTTTCTAGGTGGTTACCCGAGATGGAGACAGAGAGGTCCAGGAAGGAGAGAGAGGTGTTGGAGATGGTCCAGGTGAACTTCAGGTTGGGGTGGGAGGTGTTGGTGAAGTGGATGAACTGTTTGAGCTCCTCGTGGGAGCACGAGGCAGCACCGATACAGTCATCAATGTAACGGAGGAAGAGGTAGGGTTTAGGGCCAGTGTAGGTACGGAAGAGGAATTGTTCCACGTAACCTACAAAGAGGCAGGCATAGCTTGGGCCCATGCAGGTACCCATGGCCACCCCCTTTGTCTGTAGGAAATAGGAGGAATTGAAAGAGAAGTTGTTGAGGGTGAGGACGAGTTCGGCTAAGCGGATGAGGGTGTCAGGGGAGGGGTCTGGTCAGGTCTGCGGGACAGGAAGAAGCGGAGGGCCTTTAGGCCATCTGCATGGGGAATACAGATGTAAAGGGACTGGACGTCCATAGTAAAAATGAGGTGTTGGGGACCTGGGAATTGGAAGTTCTGGAGGAGGTGGAGGGCGTGGGTGGTGTCATGGACGTAGGTAGGGAGTTCCTGGACCAAGGGGGTGAGAATGGAGTCTAGGTAGGTGGAGATGAGTTCGGTGGGGCAGGAGCAGGTGGACACAATGGGTCGACCAGGGCATTCAGGTTTGTGGATTTTGGGAAGGAGATAGAAGCGGGCGGTGTGGGGTTGGGGAATGATGAGGTTGGAGGTGGTGGGTGGGAGGTCACCTGAGGTGATGAGGTTGTGGATGGTTTGGGAGATGATGGTTTGGTGCTCGGGGGTGGGGTCATGATCCAGGGGGCGGTTGGAGGAGGTGTCGGAGAGTTGGCGCCTGGTCTCAGCGATGTAGAGGTCAGTGCGCCATACTACAACTGCGCCTCCCTTGTCCGCGGCTTTTATGGTGAGGTTGGGATTGGAGCGGAGGGCTGCACGTTCTGCGGGGGAGAGGTTGGAGTGTTTGAGAGGGGTAGAGAGGTTGAGGCGATTGATGTCTCGACGGCAGTTGGAGATGAAGAGGTCGAGGGAGGGTCGGAGGCCTTGGGGTGGTGTCCAGGAGGAGGGCTTGTGTTGGAGACGGAAGAAGGGGTCAGTAGAGGGAGGGTTAGATTCACAGTTGAAGAAGTAAGCGTGGAGGTGGAGGCGGCGGAAAAACTGCTCAATGTCCAAGCGTGAGCGATATTCATTGATATGTGGGTGGAGGGGGACAAAGGTGAGCCCTTTACTGAGGACTGACCGTTCGTCCTCAGTAAGGGGGAGGTCTGGGGGGATGGTGAAGACTCGGCAGGGCTCAGTGTTGCTGTCTCCTCTGGAGCTGCTGGCTGTGGAGGCAGTGGGCGGAGCGTTGTCGGCGTCAGCTGTGGGCAGAGTTGCGTTCACCTGAACATCTGCCAATGTGGTATACTGCATCCGCTGTACCCGTCGTGGCCTCCTCTACATCGGGGAAACCAAGCGGAGGCTTGGGGACCGCTTTGCAGAACACCTGCGCTCAGTTCGCAACAAACAATTGCACCTCTCAGTCGCAAACCATTTCAACTCCTCCTCCCATTCCTCAGACGACATGTCCATCCTGGACCTCCTGCAATGCCACAATGATGCCACCCAAAGGCTGCAGGAACAGCAAATCATATTCAGCCTGGGAACCCTGCAGCCTAATGGTATCAATGTGGATCTCACAAGCTTCAAAATCTCCCCTCCCCCAACCGCATCCCAAAACCAGCCCAGCTAGTCCCCGCCTCCTTAACCTGTTCTTCCTTTCACCTATCCCCTCCTCCCACCTCAAGCCCCACCCCCATCTCCTATCTACTAACCTCATCCCGCCCCCTTGACCTGTCCGTCCTCCCTGGACTGACCTATCTCCTCCCTACCTCCCCACCTACACTCACCTTTACTGGCTCCATCCCCACCTCTTTGACTTGTCTGTCTCCTCTCCAGCTATCCTCTCCTCTATCCATCTTCTATCCTCCTCCCCCTCTCTCCCTATTTATTTCAGAACCCTCTTCCCCTCCCCCATTTCTGATGAAGGGTCTCGGCCCAAAACGTCAAGCTTTCCTGCTCCTATGATGCTGCTTGGCCTGCTGTGTTCATCCAGCTCCACAGTCTGTTGCTGTGGTTGTTAACATTGTACTGGATGGGGTCAGTACAGCTAGGGATAGCATCAATAGCCACCCAATTTTGCAATTACCCACATTAGTCAAAAAATGCGCCAGTTTGTTAAAAGTACAAGTTGACAGTGGAATTCAAACAAACTCACCATTGAAGCCTTAAGTACTTTTTTTTACACAGAGGGTAGTTTGTGTGTGGAATGAAATTCCTGAGGACTTAGTGGATGTGGGCACAGTTACAATGTTTAAAAGACACAAAGATAAGTATACGAATAGCAAACGTTTTGAGGGATATGGGGCAGGAGCAAGTAGATAGGTCCAGTTTATGGATTATGTTCAGCATGGACTGGTTGGACGAAAGAGTCTGTTTTCATGCTGTATGACTCTATGACACTATAATGCGAGGTCTGAAGTGAACAGAGTTTGGAATAAACAGTAGAGGTAGAATGATATAGCGCAATTAAGCTTGAAGATAAACTAAGAGGTTATGTCAACTTATAAAAAGCACACAAAAAGTGTGACCATTACCTGAAACATGGTAGAGGCCAAGTAAATCTAGAATTAACAGCCATAAAATACTCATGCAACATCTAATGGTTGACCTATCAGTCAAAAGTTAAAAATACATTAGTACTGAGTACTTGAAGCACTGACAATTCTGCCCAGCTGGGAGTAATGACTATTTTGCAAAGACGAGACTGCTCATCTCTGAATGGATTGTCTAATGAGAACGTTAGAGAATAAAAAGCATTGGGATTAGGAAAAAAGGAATCTGTTGTTTTCTTTCCACAGCTCCAGATAGTGGTTAAAATGGTTCAGAATAAGTGTTAAAGGTCAGGCACCATAAACATGCTACCCCCACAGTTGATACAAAGAGGAACGCTTAGAATAACCGTCATGGAGGGAAAGTAACTGTTGGCTAATTGCAATCGCGTAATTGCATCACTCAAAAATTTTTTAATACCTCTAACAACAGTCAAGAAGCAGCCCAATTGATTGGCATCAAATCCACAAACTTTCATGCCCCCCATCACTGATGTTCAGTAGCAGCAGCGTATACCATCTACTACAATGCATAAATTCACCAATGCTCCTTAGACAGCACTTTCCAAATCCATAGCCTCCACCATCTGGAAGGACAAGGACAGCACATAAACCCTAATGGCATTGTGATTCTATAGCAAATAGACTACAGTGATTCAAGAAGGCAGTTTACCACTGCCTTCTCAAAGGCAAATTATGGAGGGTAATTAATGCTGGTCCAACATTGACACCCACATCCCATGAATGAATTGTGCCCACAATACCACTGCCAGGACATTACATAGAGAATAATTATTCAGGCATGTTATAGTAGCAGATATGTTAGAGAATGGTCTATTTAAAATTTCAGTACTATGTTTGATACAATTTTCTTTTCTAGCTATTAAGGGTTACAGAACCAAGGTGGATCGACGGATTTAAGATAAAAATTACTCATGATCTAACTAAACAGTGAAACAGACTGGAGTGAGGTCGGTTGAATGGGCTCTTTCTGTTCCTACATTCCCATGAATGCTGTGCATCACTTAATCAGCAATAAATCAAAGACCTGATGTTGAAAGAAAGACAGGTAACCATGTATATTTTTTCATAGGTCCTGGTGCCACTCCCTGCTGCACCTCCCTCAAATGGGCTCCTAATCTTAAGATTGCAAATGACAGTGGCTACATTCCCTTCATTTCAAAATAATTTACATGCATCTTCCCTTACTGTGGGCACCAGCCGGTCCCGAGATCCCAAAGAATACAATACAGGCTGAATAACACCCCTCAACAGAAACCCTGGTTTGTCTTAGTGATCCCCTGTAATAGTAGAACAGGTTTATTTGAAATCACAAGCTTTCAGAGCATAGCCCCCTCGTCAGGTGAAGTGAGAGATCTCTCATCAGGTGAAGTGAGAGAGAAGCACACAGACACAGAATTTATAGGTAGAGAGATCAAGGGCAGGGAGATCAAAAGATCATACTAATGGAGTGAATGAAGTGTCGAAAAGTCAGTCTCTGCAGGTGATCAAAAAAGTGTCAGTGTGAATAAACCGTCAACAGCTGAATAATAAGCGAAGGGATGACCTATAATCTGCTACCCTTGACCCCACCACATTGGCCTATATCTGTAAAATCTTCCTTACTCTCCTGTTTTAACACCATCACCTTGATAAATTGTTATGATCTCTCTACCTAAATAAATTTGTACAGTTTTGGATTACTTTGGTTAGACCCTTGGTATGCGACCCTTATACCTATCGTGTTATTCCAGTCATTTGGTTTGTCTCCAGCGCCACCCTATTTTTCATTTTTTGTAATTATCTCTCAGCCTCATTTAATCAAACTATAGGTCATCGCTTTGCTTGTTAGTCAGCTGTTGACACTTTACTCACATCATCTGACACTTTTTTGATCACCTGCAGAGACTTATTATTCCACACTCCACTCGTACCATTTATATGATTTTTTGCTCTCTCTGCCTTGATCTCTCTGCCTATAAATTCTGCCTGTGTGCTTCCCTCTCACTCACCTGATGAAGGAGCTATGCTCAGAAAGCTTGCAATTTCAAATAAACTTGTTGGATTATAGCCTGGTGGTGTGTGACTTCTGACTTTGTCCACTCCAGCTCAACACTGGCACCTCCACATCCTGTAATATAGATTGCGAAACTCAAAATGTTTCTTTAGGGTGCTAGCCCACACTCTGGACTAGACTCCCAGGTAAGCTTCAGCTGTGGCATTAAGTGGCCAAGGAGACTCTTATCAGCTGGCATATCAGCCATTGTTTGTTTGCCAGGCTGCAGTTGGAGGAAATTTCTGACATAGCAGACCTCCCTGTTTTGGACGTAGCTGATGTGGTTGAATTTCTTTAGCAAATGAGATGGTTTCACCCCAAACAAAACTCTCTGGAAACTGGTTAAAGACGTTCACTCATCCCATTTTAATCCCAGTGAACTCAAAGCAGACGTGAACCAGAAGGCCTGCAGAAATTTATTGCCGTTAATTCAATTAGGTAATAATGAATGAGAATATCTACCCTGACCAGTTTTTAGCCCTTAACCAACATCATCAGAAAATATTTACCTGGTTATTTCTCATTACTGATTGTGGGATCTTGTTGTGCATGAATTGGCTGTCACTTTCCTCACATTTAAACAGTAACTTCACTTCAACAAGTGTTTCACTGACTATAAAGCTGAATTATGCAAAATCTGAAGTGAAGACAGTTTTGGAATAAATAGCCAAGTTGGACTTATTTGTGACAGTCCCGCCATGGCAGATAGTGCAAACTAATGTCCTTTAGGGAAGAAAATCTGCTGTCCTTACTTGGTCTGATCTGCGTATGACTTCAGACCCACAACTTTTAACTTCTGAGCAATTAGGGATATGCATGAAATATCAATTAGGAATACACAATAAATGCAGAAGTAGCCAGCAATGTGTACATCCCATGATAAAAATATAAAAAAACACTTGATGATGTCACAGTAGCATGAAAGCACAATATTAGCATAAGCTTTTCTTTTTCTTTCTGAAGAGCTGGAATGGTTTAGGACATTAAGGTACTGAGATTACCATGAAGGACTTTCTATCTCAACCTCTCCCTTCGGCTGAGGTGTGATGACTCCCAAGTTAAACCACCACTAGCCATCTCTCTCTAATGAGACAGCAGTCTCATGATCTAATAGGACAATGGTGATTTTTTTTTAACTTTAGTATTGTGCTAATCGCAAGGTAAGTACATACGAGGAAGGTCCTTGGTCCATCTAAATTAACCTATCCAAACACAGCCTGAAATCCCCCATCACAGCACCTGTTCCCGAAATGATTGTAACCAAAAGATTCTAGCACAGAACTAGTGAGTCATAACACACAAGCCTTTGTTCTGAGCCCAAATGCATTCAGATCATAGACAGTATTAGTGTATAGCAGGGCCGTGCACTTAAGGGAGTGAGTAGACATACTTAAATAGGTTTAAGCTAACTGAACTAATGTAGAAAATCCATTCTTTCCTACCCATGTTTGATCACAACAAGGCCAAAAATATGAGCTCCCCAAGTCTATGGATTGTGTCATGTATTTTCAGGAACTGTTAATATGATCCTGTAGCCATGGTCTTTGACCAACAGTATCCATTCTCTCATTCAATTGTTTGGCAAGTCACCACAAGTAAATGATACAGTTTCTGGGAAGGAATAAATGTCCTGATTAAAGAAACGGCAGCCAGGATTCTTTACATCACTGTTTATTGAGGATTACTAATCAGCCAATGTTCAAGCTGAGACTTCCAAAAAAATTTGAGGAAGTACAGGTTTGATGGCAAAATTGAAGCCCGTGGATAAATATTGCAGCATGGATACAAAATTGGCTATGGGATGCAAAACAAAGTCGTGGATGGTTTTATTGTAAACTGCTGGGACGTTTACAACAAACTCTCCCAGGATTTAATGCTAGGGCCATTGCTGGTTTATATTCATGGCTTGTGCTTGAGGGAACAGGGCACAATTTTGAAATGTGTGGAAAACCTGAAAGTAAACGGTGAGTTTGATCATAATAGTCTTCATCAAACTGGCAGGTGGAACGAGCAGACATATATTAGCTGAATGTTAATGCAGATTTTAGTCAGAAGAATGAGGAAACAGAATGCGTGCTGAATGGTACAACATTAGAGGGGCTGACTACTTCAGCACAAATCTTTGAAGATGGCAGGACAGAATGTATACATAATATATACATGAACGAACAAATTAGGAGTAGTTGTAGACCATTCAGCCCCTTAACCTTGCTTTGCCAAGCCATTGCATCATGGCTGATCTGACTTTGGCCTCAACTCAATATTTTTGCATACTCTTGATAATCTGACTCCCTTGTTAGTCAAGAATCTATCTTATTGAAGAAGAACAAAAGCAGTCAACAAGGCATTTAAAACACAAATGTTGAGAAGTTGTATAAACTTATAGTAAACAGTAATTTGACCCCAAGTACAGTATTTTATCCAATATATGTTCCACAATTAGGAAGCATGTAAAGGCATTGGAGAGTGTACAGTACAGAATTATCAGAATGGTTCCAAGGATGAGAGATAATAGACTACAGAAACTTACAGTATAGAAGGCTAAGAGCTGATCTCACAGAAATGATTAAAACCAAGAAATGTTGAGATAAAGTTAACAAAGACAAGCTGTTTGCAATGGGGAAGGAGTCATAACAGAGGGCACAAATTGGCCAAAGAATCAGAGGTAACATGAGGAGAAAACCTCTTACGCAGCAAATAGTTAGGATTTGGAATATTCAGTCTGAGAATGAAGTCAAGAGTAGTCTTCATTAGGGATCTAATTACTATCTCTAGGAGAAAACGTATTGTAGCAACATGGGGAAAGAACAAGGAGGTTGGAATAGCTGAAATGCTCTTGGATTGTGCTGGCAGGAATCCAATGGGCTAAATGGCCTTCTTTTGTGCTTTAGTATTCTACACTCCATGAATAAGTTAAAATGCACAACCTTGAAAATATAATCCACAGCATAGATGAATGAATAATAGTGGAAAATACATTTTTCTGCTGAGAAACTCAAAAAAATCAATGAAAATATTAAGGTCAACAATCATTGTCAGTTGATGCACAAGGTCTTTAGTAGTATTGCATCAGACAAATCAAATTTGGAATGTTTGAAATATCATCCAACCCTGCCTAACTACTTCTATTGACAACAAGGCAATAAACAATTAATAATCCTACATGTTTCAAAACTGGAAGTATAATAGATCTTTCAACGAACAAAAGCATCAAAACATTTAGACTACTTAAGCCAGTCCTCAAGCATTGGATTTTGCAATGTTTAAGCACCCTCTACAGGCGAAAAATACACTTTCAGTTAAAGACATACCTGTCATAAATCCTCTGGAGCTGCTGAAAACTATACATTATATGGGTGATGTGGTCATTGGCAGCTACCACTTCAGCTGGAGGGTTATATTTGTTGATTGCCAGAACCTGGGAGAGAAAAGCTGATGTAATTATATTTTTCATAACCAATTATATTGTTATGCCTCCTAGAATGTAGAGCTAATGTATAAACCAATAACACCATGCCAGTTAGTACAGCTGTGATGTAAAAAGAAACACTGAGATTTGGGCTTAAAATTTTCAAAACCTATCGATCATAAGGAACTTCAAATGTTGCTTCAGCACATCACAAAAGTGGTCAGAATTTCCTGAAATGTATAACAATTGGTGATATAGGATCTGTGTCCAATTAAGTTCAATAGGTAGGCATTCAATGATGGAAATCCAATCAGAAGATCCACATTCCTGTCATCGTGACTTTGGTCTTGAGGCCCAATGTCTGGGCCATGGAGTGCAAATGTGTCTGCACCTCTCCAATAGATCCTGAGAGGGCTGGACCCAAATCTTCATGGCATCTGCCAACCTGTCGATAAGGGCAGCTAGACAGTCACATCTGGTTTCCCCCATAAAGCAGTTTTACATATCTACCGTATCAAAATATATTTTCATTAGTTAAAGACCTCTATCAGATTACCACCCAGCCTTCTTTTTCTAAAGTCTGTTCAGACTTTCCTGATACTTATGCCCTCCCAATTCTGGCTAAAATATCTGTCTATGATCACTGTGGCTGCTTTGCAGTATTTAAGTACCTCCCCTTAATTCACTTTCAAGGTGAAATTTCCACCTCTATCTGAGGAGGAAATGCTGTCTTGGAACCCATTAGTGCCAGCAAAACGCAAGATTAAGAGGTGTGGAGTGAAGAGCCCTGTGTGAGAAGGCAGCTTCGGATGGGTACAGGAGGCCCACAGAGAGAGATCACCCCTTTGTCTACCCACACAGTGAGGGCCTTCTAATACTACTGGTAAAGTACCAGCAATGGTGATGATACACCCTTCGGAAGTCATTAGCTGGCCTGACATCTCTTTTACTGCACCACTAAAATTTCTGATAGGTTGAAGCAGGCAGTGCAATGGCCACCCTCTGGATTTTATACACTTGTCCTATCGTCAAGCCAACAGATAAGAAGCATTAAAACCACCCCAAACTTAGTGGTAATGACACCATAGTAGATATTCTCAATAGTCCAGGAGATACATACTTGAGTTCATTGCTTTATGTAATTAGTCCCTCACTGATTATCCATATCTCTGGAACTACTAAACTATGAAAGCTATTTGGAAGGGTGGCTATTACAAGATGATCAGAGGATTAGATAGGATGGACTGTGAGAGCCTTTTTCCTCAGATGGTGACGGCTAGTACACGGGGACATAGCTTTAAATTGAGGGGTGATAGATATAGGACAGATGTCAGAGGTAGATTCTTTACTCAGAGAGTAGTAAAGGCATGGAATGCCTTGCCTGCAGCAGTTGTAGACTCGCCAACTTTAAGGGCATTTAAATAGTCATTGGATAAACATATGAATGATAATGGAATAGTGTAGGTCAGATTGGTTTCACCGTTGTTGATTGTTATAAGGCTCCTACTCCTCAAAGGGAACCTCCAATAGTCATGGAGGGGCAGGAAGGGTGGAAGGGAGGTGGAGGTCCCAGCCACCTCTGGAGTGTCCTGAGTAAGAGACTTCGAAGGAGGTTGTTTCTTTTGTTGCTGGGTGCTTCCTGGCACTACCTTGTCTTCTAAGGAAGGGATACCTAAAGTGCTCGCCAGGATCCCCATTTTTCTCATCATAACTTGGGTCTTGAGGCCCAGTGTCTGGGCCATGGACTGCAAGTGTGTCTGCACCTCTCCAATAGATCCTGAGGGGGCCGGACCAAATCTCCATGGCATCTGCCGACCTGTCGATGAGGGCAGCTAGACAGTCGCATGGCTTACTGCTTGCTGCAGCTTCACGGCTGCATTGTGGGTCACTCCCTCCTATACCTGTCAGCTGCTTCTGTTCCTTCTAGTACATGAGGATGAAGTCCTCAAATGCAGACAACACGGAGTCCTTTCCTGCTTGGGGCTGAAATGGTGCCTGATCTTCGACAAACCTCCGAGTGCTAGCAATCTAGGCCATTTCTACTTCGGTCAGCTGCAGAGTTGTAATGTTGACGTGCTCACCAGATTGTGATCTCATACTTTTTTGCGTTAAAGTTTCCCAACAAATTATCAATATCTGAGCTGGTGGGATGGAAGAAGCAGCCTTGCTTCCTCTGTGGCCTCTGAATTCTCACCCTCAGAGGTCAAGGAGGTAACTTCTGTGGTGAAATGGCTGGCTCCCCTAGGAGTGGTGGAGATGCTGGTGCATACTGCAAGGTAAAAGAGTAGGCATCATGGCCAGTGATTAGGAGCAATAACCAATGAATGACACTGTGGTTCTACTGTAAGAGTTGCAGTGGAATGAAGAGTTGATAGGACATGGATGATTTGGCACCTCTGCAAGAGTGGTCCACTCTTGCCGTGCAAGGGCATCCTTCTGTTCTCCTTGACGTCTAATGTTGGGCACCCCTCCACCCATTTGGACTCTCTCTGCCCAGTTATTAGCTATTTTCTTCAGAAATGAGAGAAAGGGATGGATTCAGTGAGATAACGATGGGTGACACATCTGTTAGAGTTGGTGTATGTGGGAGAAAGATGAAGTGCCCTAAGTGAGTGCATATGTGTGCAGACTGCACGCAGAGTTAGTAATGTGGAAGGTTTGGGTGTGGGGGCAGGGTGGGGTGTTGGTCAGTATGAGTGAGGGAACATGTTGAAGGTGACAGTGTGAGTGGTAAACCATGAACCTTGGTGGGAATAGGGTGCACAGCAAAGATAAAGTGACCATGAGGTAGCAGAGGGAGAAGGGTGGCACTTACCCTGGTGAAGGGGAGAAGGTCATTGATCTTCTTGTGGCATTGTTGGCCATTCCTTCAGATCATGAAGACGGTACTGACCTGGGTGGTGACCTCAGACTAGGTTGACTTCTGCTTCGCTATCTAGGAATCGTAGTGCCATTTTCCCTTTCTATGACATCTTCTGGAAACATCCGTAACTGAGCAGGGAAGCTTCATAATGCCACTGCTCATCCAGGTTCATAGCCGTTTTTTAAAGATTGTGGATGTGCAAGGCCTGCCAATCTTTTCGTAGACATCCGCTGACTGGCAAGTTGTTCCTGGAGTAGCATGTGGTAAGATGGGGCTGAAATCGGACGCAAGGGTGCGACGGAGACAGACTAGGTAGTTAATGAGACAAATTTGACAAGATGCAGCAAGAAACCTTGCTAGGCCTCATGTCAGAAATCCCTTTACAAGACTTGACACAACTCACACCAAAAAACATAAGATTCTGTCGAACGACACGGAGAAAGGCCTTTAGACTGTGGAAAGGCAAATAGAGAAATTGAGAGAGACTTTCTTCCCCACCTCTATAGTGAAAATACCCAAAGTCTGAAGAAACCCAGTCATCCTCTCACACCACTGCTGTAAGCTGTGCCTTTTAACTAGTAACTAAGAGAATTTGTAGTGTACCAATTACTCTGTGCTTACTGTGAAGAAGTGAATAAACCTGGGGAAAGGAGATTGAAAACTAGAAGATCCTGGCAAGCAAAAGGATCATCTCAGTGAAGCATGTAGTTTGGTGCTATTGAATTGTGTTTCCCTGTTTTATTTTCCATCAACCCTTAAAACCAATATCTTTTTATTCGTGCGCGTGTGCGCGTGCGTGTCTGTCTGTCTGTCTGGGTTTTTAAAAGGGAGTTAGACTCTTCACTAGCACAGCCACATATTGACAGTTCATGGCTGTTTAACAGTGATCGAATTTATTTATTTGTAGTAAATAATAGTTCTTGTTAAGTACAGGAGGAAGAATTCTGCCCATAATATTTAAAGAATGTTCACTCTGTACATTTCTTGTTGTTTGGATGCTTATAAATTAATATTCAAAACCTATAAATAAATGAACACTTTCCAAGCAAGTTAAGCTGTGATTACAGAAATAAAATTGCATATGTAAAAGTTACAGCACATTTTATACAAGTAAACTGTTGTCACATAACACATTTTAAACAACTACTTTATCACAGATCTATGAAGTTGCACTTCATGATGTGTGCTTTACTTAATCCTATCAATATATTTACTTGATCCTGTCAGTATATAATTAAAAACAATTTTTAAGGAATTATTCAATTTACCTTATCAGCTGGTTTCACTTTTTTAAGATCCAGCTCAGTCAGTTTCTGCACTATGTAAAGAATCCAGTATAAATAATCAGGGTGTTCCTGTTGGGAAAATGAAAGCAAGTTAGAAAGAACTGACTTCATGCAAGGATTAACGTTTTAATAATTTCATTGAAAAAACTTCATTTAACTGAATGCACAGCCATATGTTTGCCATATGGGATCCTTTAATCCCTCAATTTCTACCTTCGAATTTTTTTTGGGAAGCGTGATTGAAAAAGTTTCATTTGATCATGGGAAAGAAATGACACATTCACAGCAAAATTGTTCTGGTTGCTGCCAAGTGATCCTGGTTAGAAGTGAATATTCTATAGGTATTAGAGGAAAAAAGAAACAGGCTTGGCTGGGATGTCTTTAGAGTATGATAATTTATTGACGTACTTAACTGATGATCATTCATTAAAAGGTAGCCAGTCGGAACAGATAGAAGAGTTGATTAGCATTTGTGGATAGGAATATGGGCGCAATGGGGTGTTAGAAGCACCTAATTTGAACAGTCAAAGTTAGAATATATCTGTAGCACACATGAAAACCAAAACAAAAAAATGCAGATGATTACTAACTTAAGATTCACAGTAAATGTGTAACACAGATGAACTGTTAAAAACAGTTCAACATATGTCATACATAAACAAAAATAAAAATGGACTGCAAATCTGCAACACACTATTTAGAATAAATAAATATATTCAAAATATAAATGAGAACATTCCTTACTAATTAAAATATCAGTAGAACCAAATGCAGCAGAAAACCTAAATAACTAAATAATAAAATATGTATATGCAATACTTAAGTTCTTTTTTCTGATTACTTTCCTTGAAAGAGTATTTAAATACAGAATTCCTTTTCTGCAGCTTTGGGAAGATCTGCTTATCCTGAATGTTGTAATGTGGTCTAAGAAACTTTAGGAAACTTATTTTGTCCCTCAGCAATCTCAGAGGCTTGAAAAGTTCTAAATGTTCTCATAAATTCAATGGAAAGCAATGAAAAGTTGGTGCCGACTGAGGTGAAGTGGTAATAACAAGGCCTAGGCTTAGCTTTCCCTAAATTAGGCTTAGTTTCCCCTCACTTATGCTGACAAGATTCAAAATAGACGTTTCTGACTGAATAATAATGGCAGTGCCCAAGTTTAATTAACCTTGAAGGTGGCCACTGATTCTAATAGCATCACAGTAATGCTTGATGCTTTTGAGTAGGATTAAAACTCAGGTCTTGACTGTAGTTCCCACGACGTAAACAAGGCCCTGGAATACCATTTTGTTCTAAATTACAGTTATTCATTTAAAAAAAAGACCCACATAATACTCCAGATTTTAATTTAACATTGTTGTTGCGCTTTATGCATGCTTTTTAACAGCAAGCACAAAATAATTGCTGTGATATCATAAAAATGTTTAACACCTGTTCATGCATGATTTTTAAACAACCATGACATTTGCTAGATTTATGTCAGTGCTTTTATTCTTTGCAAGACATAACTCTAAGTGATAGCGACACCACGAATTCCATGTCATCAACTGACTTTGAAGGAACAATTTCCCTTTTTTACAATGATACTTAGAACTTGATGCAATGACAATATTAATGCTGAGATTTAGCCAATGTTTCATTCATGTGGCTGCCAAAGGAAGCTTGTCTGTTGAATTCCATCTTGTTTTCCTGAAACATACGCACACCTCCCCCAAACCCATCTACAAACATTAACTTCCCCTCTGCTTTCCAGTACCTGTATTGGGTTCCACAGAAGATTCAAAACCCGTAGAAATCTAAGGTTTTGCATGTGTTTAATTTCATTCAGTTCTCTGACCTAACAATAAAACAAAAGTCAATACAATGAATAAGGACATTTTTAGACATCTTTATATGGCACTGGATGTCTTAACAAACTATCAATACTTCACTGGTCACTGTAAGCATTCATCAGCAACTGTAGGTTAAGAAAATGTCAAACCAATTTTATTGGCTGCAATTTAACAGAAGAATAATCTGATCCTCCTTAAGTCACTGAGAAACTACAGGAAGAGGTGCAAACTGATTGAACATTACTTGATTAATTGATGAGGAGTCAGGATTGGCATTCAATTAGTGATTGCAGCCTGACTGGAGATGGGACATCAGGTATGCAAGTAATATTCTGGTCTGACTCATTTGCACATGGTTTAAAAAAAGAGAAGGCATCTGAACTTTCAAATTGGTCAGGGCACAGAGACATGTTAGTATAGAACAGAGGGAAATGTCAGTGTAATTAAAATGTCATTGCTGTGGAATAGATTTTCTTCAAAGCCTTACACATTTTGCAATCAAACTTTTTCCACAATGATGGCTGTTTAAGACAGGTTAGAGCTGTTGAGCATTGCATAGTTCTAAATGAACATCTGTCCCTGTGAAAATTTCTAAATCTGAGAAGGCCAGGCTTCGTTTCCCTGACCTCCCCCAGTTCGGACCCCAACCTTATGAAAATGAGCAGGGTGAGGATCGGAAGTGGGACATCATCATGTAGGATGCTGGTGTCTTACTTTTGTTGCTGGCCTTTATTCTGACCCAATCCTGCCAAATGAATATCTGGACACCAATTCTTGCAGAAAAGTGCAATAAAATGGTAATACGATATCGGAAGGGGAATCAAAAAGTAACTATAGTTCCAAGATTATATATTTAAAAGGACATTAGGGAATGTAATCAGGAGATTTGTATGATGGAGTCACTAGATTGATGGGTTCACTAGAATGACCTCTGGGATGAGAGGGTGGTTCTATGATGAAATGCTGAGTAATTTACAATATTTATAGAAGTGTGAAGTGATTCATTTTGGAAGGTCAAATTTGAATGCAGAATACAGGGTTAATGGCAGGATTCTTGGCAGTGTGGAGGAACAGAGGGATCTTGAGGTCCACGTCCATAGATCCCTCAAAGTTGCTAACCAAGTTGATAGGGATGTAAAGAAGGTGTATGGTGTGTTGGCTTTCATTGGCAGGGGAATTGAGTTTAAGAGCTGCGAGGTTTTGCTGCAACTCTATAAAACTCTGGTTAGACTACACTTGGAATATTGTGTTCAGTTCTGGTCACCTCATTGTAGGAAAGATGTGGAAGCTTTAGACAGGGTGCACAGGAGATTTACCAGGATGCTGCCTGGACTGGAGGGCAGGTCTTACGAGGAAAGGTTGAGGGAGCTGGGGCATTTTTCATTGGAGTGAAGAATAAGAGGAGACTTGATAGAGGTGTACAAGGTGATGAGAGGCTACAATAGAGTGGACAGTCAAACTTTTTCCCAGGGCGGAAATGACTACGACAAGGATGCATACTTTTAAGGTGATTGAAGGGAGGTATACGGGAGATGTCAGAGGTAGGTTCTTCACACAGAGAGTGGTGGGTGCGTGGAATGCTCTGCCGGCAGTGGTAGTGGAGTCAGATACTTTAGAGACTTTTAAGCGACTCTTGGGTAGGCACATGGTGGATAGTAAAATGTAGGATATGCAGGGTAGTTTCATTTTAGTAGGATAATAGGTCGGCACAACATCGTGGGCCAAAGGGCCTGTTCTGTGCTGTACTGTTCTATGTTCTATTGTATCTCATTGAATCAAGGAAGATTACAGGTGGACAGAAACGTGAAGTTAAGGCAATGATCAGGAATGATCATATTAAATGGCAGTGCAGGGTAAGTGGCCATATGGTTCACTCCTATTCTTATTTCCTCTGTTTCAATGCTCGAAGTTCGCTTTTGGTTACCAACCAGACTGATAATTGAAAGATTCCCCTCACTAAAAGATCCCACATCAAACTCCAGGAAAAAGCTATCAGATTTTTCAGACTGGAAGCTGAAGTCACAGTTAACTTAAATTGAGGTGTTAGGAAAAAAAAAATTAAAAATCTTGAGTACTGTATAAGAAGTGTTTTTAGGTACTGTCATGCGGGTGTTTTGACATTACTGGCAATATGCTTCTACTGTGTGTTTCTAATTTTTTAACGGCACATTATTTGTAAATAGTTTAGTCTATTATATTTTATCTTCATTTCTTTTGCTTAATAAATGCTAGTTTTATTGTTACAACCAAATCTGTAATATTGCATGCTCACTTTTCAGTGAGAGATCAACTCATTAAAACCAAAAAAAAAAATCTATCTAGCCAGATTCCAGTTTGGGAACTGGTTGGGATTCCAGCTTGTCCCATAATAACATCAGCTGGGATCATATTACAAGGGATGTAATCTCAAAATAAAAGGCATGCCATTAAGATTGAGATGAAGAGGACCTTCTTCATTCAAAGGACAGGTGAGGTTTTGGAATCACAATTTAAATAACGCTCTTCCTTTCTGTTTTTCATACCAAAGTGTGTAACTTTGCATTTAGCCATGTTGAGCTACATCTGCCATGTGTTTGCCCACTCACTCAACATGCTTAAATCACCCTTGCCTCCTCCCCACAATTCTCAATACTGCCCAGTTTTGTGTCATGAACACACTCGGAAATGTTGCATCTGGTTGCCTCATTCAAGTCATGTATATAGACTATGAATCATTGGTCCCCAAGCATTGACACTTGTCATACTCCACCAGACACTCCCTGCCACTGAGAAAAGGACCATTTATTCCTGCTGTCTGATTCCAGTCTGCCAACCCATTATTGATCCATATTACTCCCTATCTCATGTGGTTTAATTTTGTCCACTAACTTCTTATGAGGGACCTTATCAAAAGTCTTTTGAAAAATCCAAATAACACATCCATTGTTCTCTCTTACCTATTCTACTTGTTACATACTCAAAAAAAAAACTCCATCCTACTTACCAAGCTATTAGGTCAGTTACAATGTACCTACTTTAAATACATTTTCATTCTGTAGGTACCATAAAAGGAGCTCATTCACTGGCCAGATGGTAATGGAATTCAGTAAACCTTGAATTTGTCACATATATTGCATACCATGCGTAGGTTCTTACCTGATTGTTCTGCAGATTGATTGTTTCCAAAAGGTCATGGTCTGCTAAACCTTTCAAAGATTCTATTTTATTGTTTGACAAGTCAAGCTTGTTCAGGCGTTTCAGTTTTGCCAGTCCCTTCACATCTGTGATCTTGTTACCTTGCTGTGAATAAATTAGAAATGTAACAGAGAAAACTATTCGACACCCTGAGATAATTTGTTGTTGATAATTTCAGGGGAGAATAGAAAATCAAGTTTCCTTTTATATAAGATAACAAGGTGTAGATCTGGATGAACACAGCAGGCCAAGCAGCATCAGAGGAGCAGGAAAGCTGACGTTTCGGGCCTAGACCCTTCTTCAGAAATGATGCTTCAGTTTCTGAAGAAGGGTCTAGGCCCGAAACGTCAGCTTTCCTGCTCCT
>JAHRHZ010000045.1:13171401-13237765 GCA_024137785.1 Ginglymostoma cirratum | reverse complement strand
GGCCTGCTGTGTTCATCCAGCTCTACACCTGGTTAACTCAGATTCTCCAGCATCTGCAGTTCCTACTATCTCTTCCTTTTATATACATATTTTTGCAGCTTATCAGGTATTCAGGTGCACAGTTACGTTTAGCATTATTTTTAAACATCATAGCAATACTAAGGAACCAAAAAATGTAAAAAACCAAGCAACAAATAACTCAATTCTTTTTCAATCTGATACATCACTATTTAATTTATGATTAGGTTCTTTATGGAACAGAGGAACAGTTGAAGCTGTGTGTGAATATATGATTGCAATTAAATATAAGAATAATCAGATATTAAAAAAGCAAACTGAATCCCTAGTTTCCAATCTATAGGCATAGACGATAAAAGTAAAAAGATAATGCTGAACGTGCTAAGATCTTAAACAAACAGTGCATTGTGTGTTGATTAGAGATGTTAAATTTAGGAAGGTCTGGAAAACAACGGAGCAAGTACAAGAGGTTCACTGAGATATTACCAGAAATGTTCTGAAAATAAATTGTTATCATGAAAGATTTGGGAAGTCAAAAATGAAAACAGAAAATTCTGTAAATACTCAGCAGCTCTGGCAGCACTGTGTAGTGGAGTATTTACAGCGCTTTCTGCTTTAATGTCAGATTTCCAGCATCTGCAATTTTCTTTTCTTTTGAGAAGTCAGTGCAATTTTTCACTGAAGCTTGAAGGTTAACGATAAACTGAAAGACGCCTTCCAAATTTCAAAGTAGCTATAAATAAAGTCAATACTACATATAGTTTCACTGTGTGACATTGTAATTAGGAGGCTCAAATTCAAAGTAAGCACAACAAGAATTAACTAAATTGTCTTTACAGTTAAAACGTGAAACTTTATATTGTTGATGAACTTGAGTCCAGGATTTGTTCTTACAGAATTAGACAGCTGCTTGAAAAAGAGGAATATTGAAAAGGAGTAAAACAGGCAGGAGAGTGGAAGATCTGGTTGCTCACATGGAGAAAACAACATCAGCATGGAATTGATAAGCCAAAAGGCCTGTTTCTGCACCATATTACTCTACGATTCTGCAATTCTGAACAATAAGATGTGTCACTACTGGTTCATGAATAAGCTAATTAGCACAGCATTCCAATGATTTTAAAAGGTTGATAGAGCAAAAAGTTTGTATACAGCTGTGCCTTTCCTACATATCCTTGCTCACAAAACAGAATATATCTAAAGTCCCACTGCAAAAAAACACATGCCATTAACCATACCTATGAAACCACTCAGCATAAAAAGGACAATTAGTTGGCGAATACTCAGGATGAGTACTTACCTGTCACTGTACCAAGTTCAAGCATCCAGACTCCTCTGAGTCTTTATTTAACAGCATTTACTGCAGTAAACATATGGCAATTTGTGGCAGTTTTCTGAAGGCTGTTTAACACAATGGCATTTCCAGTGAAAAAATTTGAATGTAAAGCGGGTTTTTACAGCACTTGAAATTTGCCAAAGGGCTCCGTGGGCTGGAAAACCTTTGATTGACAGCTGAGCTTCCAACATATTGAATGTACTAACAACAAGCAAATCATCTGAAAGTGATCATGACAGTTGTATCTTCTTGATTTTTTAAATAAAACTTTTATCAAGGAATTAATAATACATTAAAACATTACGTAATGTTTTTCTTTTCCAATTATATTTCTCATACCAGATGGTACTTCACATTTAATGTATATGGGTGGTACTTAATATTTCCACCAGGCTGGGAGGTGGAGAGGGGGTGGGATTTAATAGTGCCACCAGCACAACATACAGCATCTTTTAGCTTTCTGACTCCCATCAGTTAGACTGAGGTGGGTAAAGTGGGATTTGCCTCACCACCTCTAGGTCAATGGAGGTCCTGAAGTAGCTATGCCCACCTCCATGGAAAAATCATAGTACAAATAATAGTTATTTAAGTTATAGGAATCACAAAGGCTCCAAACACTGCAACACTTCATAATTTATGGATGCAAGCATAACTCATAGTAATAATAATAATAACCACAGCAACCATAACCGAGACTCAGTGACATTGTAGGTCCCATCCATTTTAAAAAGTTGAGATCAAAAATGTTATCTCAGACTTTGGGGAACTGACTTCACAGAAATGTCATGAATGATCAGTAGTTGTAAGTATTGCACTCCATTCTTTACACAAGGCACATTTGGCACCAATAGAGAGAAAAGGAATGGATGGCCGTGCACAATAAAAAATAATGAACAATAAAGCAAACAATACATATTGGCTCAAGGGTTAGATGTGTCTCATAAAATCCCAAGGAATTGAAGGGTATGGTGAGGATGAGCCATGGAAAAAATATTGACTTTTCAAGAACCATGGTCTTGACCTACTCCCTTTTTGTTTTCTCAAATTTCTAGTTTTGTTAATAATACTTATTACTTTCATTGTGTACTTTGTGACCTCTCCCAGCCAACCTTTGGAACATCTGAAATGTCAGGAACAATGGGCAGTGCTTTAAAGCTTACTCCTTATTCCTCTAGGCAAGAGACAAAGTGAAAGAAATAAGAAACAAAGCTAAATAAATTCATGACTTACGAGGCAAAGGAACTTAATTGGCAAGTTGTCCAAACCACAAACTTTTGAAAGTTTATTTTCTGCGAGGCTGAGGTAGCTGAGACTTTTACAGTTGCTCAAGCCTTCAATTGTTTGGATTTGATTATCTGTGAACCAGCAATTATTCATAAAGAAAAACGCAGCAGAAATAATGAACCATTTAAATCCCCCAAAAAATTTGCAACTAAGTAAATCCTGCCAGTCCACTTAATTTTCTTTCTCAGCTCACACTGCAGATCAGGGGAACTGTAGGCTTTGGAATTATGATATTCAGCTATTGTAATTAGGATTTCTTTCCACAGAAAACGGAGAAAATTTTCTTCATTTATACCTTTACCACATTTCATTACAATCCACTGAATTTGCTAGACTAACCGCTTTTTGGATGCAGTGGATATCGTGCTTTAGTATATAGCCATATGTTTTAGTGACATAGCAACATTTGTCTTTGCTCCAAACCAACCCTGCCAACACTGAAATATTTTGTTGAAGAGTCATTAAGCTAAAATGGTAACTCTGTTTCACTGTCCAAAGATGCTCACACCTGCTGAGAGTTGCCAGCATTTTCTGATTTCATTTTCTTCTACAATAACATTTGGCCAATTGCCCTTTTCCTCCTGCATCTGCTTATTCAAGCATCTAATTTTCTATCTTTACACCAGCCTTTCTTTGGAAGTTACTCATTCTCTAAATGGCATCTAAGCCGATGACCCTAAAATGTCTTCCTTACTTTCCTAAGCCTCTGAATTGAACACTTCTTCAACTTTAGTGTCCTAAACATAGACCATAACTGTTCGCAATTTCTTCCCTGATATTGGTCTCTAGTACTCATTTAGCATCACCCTATTTATAAATTCCATCCTCACACCATGGAGTTTTCTTAAATTCCCTGTCATTCAGATTTATAACTGGAATGAGGAGACAATCTAATAATAATTGAAAAATAATTAAATATTTCAAGAAAAGAACTATTCTTATTATTTTTGCAAAATGTGTAAACATGTAAAGGATACTGTCCAAATTCAACTTAAAGAGGAACTGATAGTCTGATAGATCATTCATATTAGATATCTGGTTGTGGGAAAAATCTACTTCCTGCAATGTAAAAAAAAGACAGTGACTATGGTTTGAATATAACTTGGTGCTGTCCGTTTCCTGAAACAACATCAGTTCAAACAATTTCAACACCAAAGCTTAATCATGGCTTGAAATGGTAAAAACATATTTAATAAACATGGAATATATATAATTTTACAGTTATACTATTTTACAATAGCAAAATTCTAATGAAATGAGAATAGGAAATGCTCAATTAAAAATAAAATGAACAAGAGTTAAGAAATAAAAACAATAAGTGCTAGAAAAACTCATCAGGTCTAGCATCATCTGTGGAGAAGGAAACTGTGTTAACACTCGAGTCCAGTATGACTCTTATTCCAAAGAAAGTCATACTGGACTCAAAATATTAACTCTGTTTCTCTCTCCACAGATGCTGCCACACCTGCTGAATTTCTCCAGAAGTTTCTGTTTTTATTTCAGATTTTCCAGCATCCACAGTATTTTGCTTTTATAAGAGTTAAGAAATGCTTCTTGAACAGTAAGAGAAATTACTGAGAACGCAATGGCAACTTTTGAAAAAGATGACTGTTCTCAGTTCTGTTCTATTCTGCACCCATACCTTCATCACTTTTTTTTTTATTATATGAGCAAGGCTTTCAAATTCCAAGCCCATAATAACAAAATTTTAAAGTTCTACTATTCTTGGTTTGAAACTTTATTATTGCTGCAGTTATATTGGATTGAACGATAGGCATTGGATTAAAGCTGTACTCCTTCAAGCACTCTTCTGGTGTCATTAGCCTTTAACATCATTCTTTGAAGTTCAATATTCTAACGTACAAAATAATCAGAGCTTGTTACTCAGACAATCTTACCAAGCCAGATGTGCATATCAGGAAATCAAACGTTCTGTCCACTATTTCTAAATATGTACATCTGGTTCTTGAAGCTCAAAAAGCTAACACAAATATAAACTTTGTCAAACAAATCTCTTAATGTATCTTAAGATTACTTTCCAAACTTATATAAAAGCAGTACCCTGATAAATTGGCAACACATAATCAATACTTTCCTTCTCTAATTCATTCATACCTCCTTTGTTTTACATTATTTATCTTGCCTCAATCCTTGCATAGAATCCTGTCCCAAACTGAACATTGAGTAAGTAAGACTTTAATTTGTTTAAAAGCCACTCAATGAATTACCTTTATATTTTTGGGTAGTTTTAGATCAGCCAGTGATTTCAATTCATTGTGGGAGGCATCCAGCTGCAGCAGGTAGGGCATGCAACTAACGCAACGCAAATCTATAAATCATAAAAGTAATGTTCAACTGCAATTGAGAAGACAAGCTACTTGAATAATAATGTTCACAATTAACTGAAATGCAATATATTAAAATACATTTCATTGGGGCTTATTTTGTTTTACTGTGGTTTACTTTCAAATTTCCTCAAAATGAAAGCCGATCTTGTCAAAATGCATCTAAGCCATAGTTTTATTGTGTAACGATGCTGTCACTTTAAAGAGGTTATTTTGTCCTTGAATATTGTGAAGCGTAAAGGCAGAGGTACCGAAGAGTCTAGGGAATAACCGTTTAACACAGAGGCCAGTTCTCCCAGTTCAGGTTTTTTCTAATTTTTTTCAGCTGTAGCAGTCACAGATGTTTTGAGTACCACAAGGGTTGAAAGCTTCAATAAAGGATTCCTAACTGACTTTCTCTGAAATCTCTCTCTGGATGTTGTTCCCTCCTGCTTGTAAGAATCTTTGTTTGAATTTACCTTTTTGCCAAGTGTGTTTCTGGGATGTTATTATATTGGAACAGTTAATTAGTTAGGGGAAGGCGATAGCCTAGTGGTCTTATCGCTGGACTGTTAATCCAAAAACCCAAATAATGTTCTGGGGACCTGGGTTCAAATCCTGCCATGGCAGATGGTGGAATTTGAATTTAATAAAATATCTGGAATTAGGAGTCTAATGATGACCATGAATCCATTGTCAATTGTTGGAAAAACCCATCTGGTTCACTAATATCCTTTAAAGAAGGAAACTGCCATCCTTACCTGGTCTGGCCTACATGTGACTCCAGACCCACAGCAATGTAGTTGACTCTTAACTGCCCTCTGGGCAATTAGGGATGGTCAATAAACGCTGTCTAGCCAGCAATGCCCTCATCCCGTGAATGAATGAAAAAAATGTTGCTGTATTGGATTGGTTAGGTTTTCCAATAGTTAAGTTACTCTAAATTCCGCTTTCTTTTGTTCTGTTTCAACTGTAGCGTTTAAATAAATTTTGTTTTGCTTAAAGCCAAGTTGCAACACCCACTTCACATCTGCCTTTAAAATAAAGAAAAGGTAGGGTCCAGGCTACCTTCTTAAAATAATTTGATGGGGTCTGACTTAGTCTGGTCCATAACAATTGTAAAACTTATAGTTCAAAGCACAGTAATCAGTTTCAGAATGTTAAGTAACAATCTTGACAATTTGTTCTTCAGTTTCATTAATAAATAGGTCATGGAAAAAAAACATTTTTTAAATCCTTTTTTTTCTATAAAATATAAACATTTTTCAGTAACTAATGGACCAAAGGAAAACATGAAAGCAAGATGGGAAGGAGCAAAAAAATGTATTTTCTACTTGCTTGACTGTACCTAATATCTTGAAATCACACCTGTAGCTGGTGTAATATTAACTGTAGAATGTTAGCAAACCTAAACCCAGAAATTCATTTCTATAACATTTGAGTTGCTGCTTCCATTTTTTTCTGCATTTTAATTTTTTTATTACAGATGTTTAATTATTTACCAATGCTTATTACAGAAATGGCCTTTTCCCCTCCGTATCATTTACTTATTTTAAATGTTTTCACTAATTTCATGAACAGGCAGTTTAATGCACAAGTATGAGTTAAAATCCCACCGTGGTTGGTTAGGTACTTGAATTCAGATTTTTAAGTGGTGATAATGGTAAAAGTGACAACAAAACTATTACATTGGCATCTGTTGGCCCTTATTTCAAACAGGCTGGAGTACAAGAGAAGGGAAATTTTACTACATTCGTACAAAATGCAATTAAGACCACATCTGGAGTAACGTGAACAGTTTTGGTCCCCTTATTTAAGTAAAGATATTATTTCATTGGAGACAGTTTGAAGGTTCGCCTGGATGATTCCTGGTATGGAAACATGGTCTTATGAGCAAAGATTAAACAGGTTAAGACTCAACAGGTGATGGTTATATGGTAAAAATAAAGGTTAATTGGGTGAGTATATACGGGGATCAAGAAATCAGTCAGAATTGGAGTTTTGTGATGTAATAGTCAGAATACAACACTGACTGGTATAAGTATATGCTAGGATTCTATCTAACCAACATTTTAGCCTCTAGTGTTTAACAAGTTATGCCTTGTTTCCACTGCTTCACTAGACCATTCTTCAATGGCTACTCTATAATCCACTGATAAACAATACTCAGCTCTCAATGTGCAGTGGCAGCTTATCATGGTCAGACATTCTATCCCTGACAATATGAAATTCCCCGTGAGTCATACACCACACGTCAGAAGACCTACTAGAATATTATTAGAGGTGATACTGCATTATTGTTAGAGGCCAACTTACCACTTATGCTCACAGTAAATCTAGGATACAGTATCAGGTTGGTGTAGGTTAATGACTTCGCTGGGTTCATGCAATTTTTTTTTGATCCATTGTGAAAATACTTCCAGTGTACTAATCTAAATATTTATACCTCTTAGTTTATTATAAGGGAGTTCCAACTTCTGGAGGTGAATGCAATCATAAAGGATAGAGATGTCAGATAGTTTGCAATTCTGAAAAACAGAAAAGAGGACTTAATTGCAGAGAAACACTGGATAAGGTGAAATAATAATGCATTCATATCTCATAGAAAAAACTGATCTGAAATCTAACCCTTGTAAGCTTTGTCAGGATTCTTCTAACAATTTTCCCAGGTTTTTAATTTTGGCTTGGCATACCGCTGTCACTCAGATTTACAGCTATGCCAGATGTGACTAAATCAGTTGTCAGGTCTCCTATGGTACCAGGATAAAGGGGTACAGGGCCATCTGAATCCATCTGGCTTTCAGTGACAACTTGTTCCGCTCCTGTTTTTATAAGCCTGGAATCAACCAGCACATTTACTCCTTCTGTTAACGAATCGTTTTCAAAAGGTTATTTGCCAAGGATGTGAATATATGGAAAATAGAATATACCAGTACTGATGGGAAAAATTGGGCAAAAATACACTAATATCACTCATGCATGATTGAATTGTTTCCAATTTATCTTGTATTTGTTCAGATTGCATTTTTCATTATTGAGAATAATGTAATAGAACACCAACCAAGGAACCACAGAATGATTGCAGCATAGAAGGAAGCTACTGTTCCTGTTATGCTTGTGCTGGCTATCTGAAACAAACAATTCACCTAATGTCATTCCGTTGCCTTCTCCCTGCAGAGCTGCAGATCTTTCTTTTCTGATAATAAGCCAATTCCGTCTTGAATCCTTCAAATGTAGCTGCCTCCATGACATTCTTAGGTCTGATTTTATGCACAGAAAAGAGAGCGTCTGAAACTTAGATAAAATAGCACTCATGTGCCTAATTCAAAAGCCCCATCCTGAACCTGGATCCCAACTGTTTTCACAGTAGGTCACACATTGGACATGTAAGTTTCATGGTGACAACTCCACATACAAAACTGCAGCTAATTTCAGACTAATCTGATGAATGGGAATATCATTTTTTCTTTATGTCATGGGACACGAGTGTCGCTGGCTAGACCTTCATTTATTGCTCAGAGGGCAGTTAAGAATTGACCATATTGCTGTAGGTCTGATGTTACATACAGGCCAGACCAAGTAAGGATCATAGATTTACTTCCCTAAAAGATATTATTGAACCAGATGGGTTTTCACAACATTTGACAATGGTTACATGGTTGCTATTAGTTATTTATTAATTCCAGTTTTGTTACTGAATTCAAATTTCACCATCTGCCATGGCAAGATTCAATTCCATGTCCCAAGAACCCATGAACATTAGCCTGGGATTCTGGAATACTAGTCTAGTGACATTACCCCACCATTGCTTCCTTCCAATATGCTTCACATATTAGACCCAGTAGGAGTATATATAAACTTACTGGAATTCTTTGGAGAGGAAGGTACCCTTTTGAAAAAGTATAATATCCTTTTCTGGTTATGGCCCAGGACACCTTTGGGAGATGTCAAATGTCCTTTGGGATTGTTAAACATAGACATGAATGTGCATAAAAAGTGAATAAACTCATTGAAACTGTAAAGCCATTTGGAAAGGTAAAAACACTTAAATCTCCTGCTCTTCAAAAATAGGAGGTCAAAACTATCTGCTTGTTGTCTCATTCTGTTTATGTACTCTGAGGATTACATTACAGGATTAGCACTGCATGACTGATTTCACAATCTATCATTATCACAGTTGGGGGAAGTTTCTGATAAAATCTTACAACGCAATGAATTAGGAAGCTATGTCATAATTGCACTCAGTTCTATGGGAAAGAAATTAAAGTGTTTTCGCTCCTGGACAATGCTGTAGCTGCGTATTTGTGAAATCTGTGCAAAGCAAATTGACAATAATATCAAGTCTGTGAGTTGGAAGGTGTCAGATGTATAAGGGTTGAGTGCCATGCTCATCTTGATCATGGTTACATTGCCATTCCTATGATCAAACTTGGCTTAAAGCAGATGGGACAGCTCTATGAGTGTCTCCTTGTTGAAACTGAGTCTGCAGGGCCTGCAAACGCAATTTTCCTCTATCATTATGGAACAATTCTGCTATTAAGAACGCAGTTCCTGACAAGTGAGAGACTTGGTGACCTTTAATGCAAGGTTAGTATACTGCAAATGCAACGTATAATGATGAAGAAAATTGCAAGTTCTTCCATCAAGCAGTATTTATTAAAAGATTCACACCAGTAATGAAGAGATCCCATGTGCAAATGTGCATGACCAGCAGTGATTTCAAATGCAACATTGTAAGGGGTTGAAGTGAGCGAGTGGATGTATTCATTCTTTTATGACCCACATGAGAATTCAATAGCAGAAATTTCCAGCTCTGTTCTATAGCTGAGATGAATGGATGAAAACAGATCTTAAAACTCCCAGTGCCCTAAAAAGTGGTTATTAATCTAACTGGGCATTTGCAATGTAAGTATACAAAGCACAATATCATGTTATCATAATCCCATGAGAAGTGGTAGTTTATGATTCAACATATATTCAGTTCATCAATAGTTAGAATTTATATTTGGATACCATCAGCCAATAGCATTTTCAGTAACATCTTGCGCTGACAAACTTACAGGAAGGGAGAGATGGAGATAGGTCTGTTCTAATCCAGTTGCTGAATGTCTCAGGTTTGATAGACCTTTCGCTAGTATATCTTCTGTCAGTACACCATCAAATTCTTCCTGCAAAACCAGACCACTTGTTAAAAGTTTCAAACGTTTCCTTAAGACACACCAAATAAAGCCATCTGTTCTAACATTTCACAAATAAATGCACCAGTCAGTATAGCAATCTCAGCTGTGCTGTGATGGTGATATGCTAAATGTAAGACAGTCAAGAGAAAAATATTCAAGGTGTCAGGTGTAGTGTACCAAAACAAAAGATGAAAGAACCCATCTCAATGCATAAGCACAAAGCTACCTTGTGAAATCTGCAAAATATAGTTTCCACTCATCTGGGGCAGCAGACATACTTTCCACAGTCCAAAATATTTAGCATAGGCCAGCAAGACATGAGAATTAGGAATTCACAATTGTGTATCAAATGTCTTACCAACATGGGGAAACTGCGCCCATTGCTAACTAATGATAAATTTCACTTTTCGTAGTCAAAACTTTCACTCCTATTATTCTCCTTGTCTTGGTAGCTCAATGGAAATGGCTTAAGTTTTCTTTTAAACTCAAGATGCACGTCCAGCTTATACCACATGCTGGAACACTGACTGATTGACAGCCTCAGGAACAGGTCTATCCCTCCAAGATCTTTTAATTTACAAAATTGATTGCTCAGTCATTTTAGGTAACTTGGAGTATAGCAAGCTTGTTCAGCTCAGATTTTGAATTACTATCACCAAACCATAACATAGCTCAAATCCACAGTTCAATTAGAACAGAGAACATAGAATCCCTACAGCATGGATGCAGGCCATTCAGCCCACCAAGTCTCCATCGACCCTCCAAAGAGCATCCCACCCAGACACACACCCCTATCCTATCCCTGTAACCTCTCATTTCTCATGGCTAATCCATCTAGCCTGCACATCCCTGAACACTGTGGGAAATTTAGCATGGCCAATCCACCTGATCCATTTTTGGACTGTGGGAGGAAACCAGTGCACCCACAGAAAACCCAAGCAGACACCGGGAAAATGTGCAAACTCCACACAGTTGCCCAAGGCTGGAATCAAACCCAGGTCCCTGGCATTGTGAGACAGAGTGCTAACCACTGAGCCACTGTGCTTACTTCATCTACTGTCATTTGAGTTTCGTCAATATACCATTGGTTCCCAATTCTAATTCATGATGGAATTCCCCCGGAACAATTTACTGCAATGAAATGGAACTCGGTTCTGATAAAAGTAGACAAAATTGAAACATTTGCAACGAGCTTAAGCGGGAAGCACCGAGTGGATGACTCAACTCAACCTCCACCTGAGGTCTCCCGTAGTACACATGCCAGTCTTCAATCCATTTGATTCACTCCACTTGATACCAAAAAAAAGGCTGAAGACACTGGATACTTCAAAGACCATATACACAGATAACATCCATGTAATCATACTGCAAACATTTGCACCAGAACTAGCCACACCCCTTGATAAGCTGTTCCAATACAACTATAACACGGTAATGTTAATGGTAAATGTGTAAAGTTTC
This sequence comes from Ginglymostoma cirratum, assembly GCA_024137785.1. Lineage (NCBI taxonomy): Eukaryota > Metazoa > Chordata > Chondrichthyes > Orectolobiformes > Ginglymostomatidae > Ginglymostoma > Ginglymostoma cirratum. Next base: position 13,226,162 of record JAHRHZ010000045.1, on the reverse strand, counting down.
CTATGTCCTATGCAAAGAAAGCATGAAAAATCCAACCTGGCCAATTAATGTCCTATCAGTCTACTCTCAATCACCAGTGAAGTGATGGAAGGGATCATTGACAGTACTATCAACCAGTATTTGCAAAGGAATAACGTGCACATTGACATTCATTCTGGATTCTGCCACAGTTACTTGGCTCCCAACCTCATTACAGCTTTAGTTGGAGTTCAAGCTGATCTCCAGAAGTGAAGCAAGAATGATTACATCATGGCAACATTCAAACAAGTACAGCATCAAGGAACCCTAGCAAAACCAGAGTTACTGGGAATCGGGGAAAACTGTCTGTTGGTTGAAGTCATGCCTAACAGAACAGAAGATGGATGTGGTTGATACAGGTCAATCATCTCAACCCCAGGAATTACATCAGAAGTTCCTCAATGTAGCCATTTTCTAATCAATCTGTTCAGAAATGTTACTACACATCTCTGAAGCAGAGAGGACTTGAACCTGTATCTCCTGGCTCAGAGGTAAGGATGCTACCACTGCAGCACAGGATAGTGTCCTAGGCCAAACCGTCTTTAGCTGCTTCATCAATGATCTTCCTTCCATCATAAGGTCATAAGTGACATATGTTGGCTGGTAGTTGCACCACGTTCAGCATCATTCTCGACTGTCCAGATCTGAAGCAGCCAATGTCCATGTCTGGCAAGACCTGAACAACGTCAAAACTTGGGCCAATAAGTGACAAATAACATTTGCACCACACAAGTGCCAGACAGTTACTATCTCTAACAAGAGATAGTCTAACCATACTGAATCCCCCACTATCAACATCCTGAGGTAACTAATGAAAAAGTCCCATGTAGCTTGATACCTTTAAAAAAGTTAAAGTTTATTTTTTAAATTTATCTCTTTAATATATTCAGGAATTGAGCCTCCACAGCCTCCCGTGGTAGAGGATTTGAGAGGTTTGCTATCATTTGAGTGATGAAATCTTTCCCTATCTCTGTCCTAAATGGTCTACCCATGGTTGGTAAGTTAAGAACCAGGGGATATATCTGAAAATATCTCAGATACGTCCCCTAGTTCTTAACACACCTACAAAGGAGAACATGCACCCTGCATCTAGCCTGTCCAGCCCTGATGCTTGTATACAAGTTCTGGAATGAGACTATTGAGATGATTCTCTTTAGAGAGGCTTTGGATGCAGTTTGAATGGCCTGATTCTAACTCTTGTTAGAATGACTAAAATCTCTTTGGGGGGTGGGGGGGTTTATTCCAGTTATATTGGCTACAAACCTGCAACACCCCCTCCGCTGGGCTCTCGCATTCCTCCAAGCCACTGCTCTCGCTGTTGCTCAGGGCGCTGTCCAGCAGCTCTTGGTAGAACTCTTCCACCACCTCATCGCTTTCCTCGTCCAGCAGCTCGTCCAGCAGCTCCCCGGCCAGTTCCTGCACAGCCTCCTCCAGAGCCTCGTCAGCGCACACCCGCACCATCTCCTCCAGCATCTGCCACATCATGTCCTCCTGTTCTTGCACGTCCTCTTCCTCCTCCACCGACTCGTCGAGCAGCATATCGCCCTCACTAATCGTCGCCGCCACCTCCATCACCAACAACAAGAACGAGTGAACCCTCTTCTCCCGGTTGCAAACAGCAGAGTTTATCCACTCTCAGCCCTGACTCCAACTACCGCCATCTTGTTGTCAAAGTGGTTGCTAAGAGACGGCCGGCCCCGCGGGGCTTCACGGAAGTTGTGAACCATAGATAAAAGGTACTGCAGATGCTGGAGAATCCGAGATAACAAGCATGGGGCTGGATGAACACAGCAGCTCAAGCAGCATCATAGGAGCAGGAAAACTTGACGTTTCGGGCCTAGACCCTCTTTTCTGATGAAGGGTTTAGGCCCGAAACGTCAAGTTTTCCTGCTCCTATGAAGTTGTGAACCGTCGGGAACTACAACTCCCATAGAGCATCGCCGCTGCACATGCGCACATACTGTGTATTGGGAGGATCCTTGAAGGGAGACGAAAAGGCCATTGTAGGTGAACAACGAGCAGGGAGAAGAAGCTACCAATAAACATTTACTGCTAAAATAAAAATAAAATACTGCAAACGCTGAAAATCAGAAATAAAAACAGAAAATGCTGCCAGCGTTTCCACAATCCTTTCTGGCATTGAACAAGTTATTCCAGATCAAAACACCGGTGTGAAAGGAAACACATCTTCAGTTGTGTCTGATAACTTTAAATCTGTTTCCTTCAGATTCTAATTCTATCAAAATACTCCACGAGTTTTCACTGGTGAATTAAATCTCCACATGACTTTTTGTTCCAAGACAGACAATCCCAATTGCTTTAGTCTCTCCATGTAACTCTCCATTCCAAAAATGTGTTAGTTAGATGGATTGGCCATGCTAAATTGCCCATGGTAATCAAGAATGTGCAGCTAGGTGGGTTAGCCATGCAAATTGCAGGGTTACAGGAATAGATAGGGGGATGGGACTGGATAGGACGCTCTTCAGAGGGGCGGTGTGGACCCACTGGGCTGAGTGGCCTGTTTCCACACTGTATGGATTCTATGATGATGATGAACTGAACTTCCTCAACTGCGGTATTGTTCGAGTGATTTTCTGCACCTTTTGTAAGGCCTCAACAACCTTCCAACAAGGTTAGTCTTTGTCACTTGACTCCCATTCTTTTGGAGAAGATGACAATTATACTTAGACAAGGATATGTAGATGCAATTCTTTTTATTAAAAAAAACACAATTTGAGAATTCCCCATTATTACACAGTAGGTTTGAAAGCCTCCAATAACTCTTCTATAGAAGCATGCTGAGTGAATAATTTGTTAGTCGATGACTAGCATATACCCACTTAAGGTTAGAGATTCTTTTCTCCGCTATCTATTTTAAATTAGCTATATCTTTGACTAGGCATTCTTGACTTAGATTTTTTGTGGAATATACATTATACCACAAAGATTGACAATCTATGATTGATATTGGTCTTGTTACTTATCGCATTTCTTCCAAGATCTTAAAGAAATACGACATTGTGTTAACAGTATCAACAAGAGCGAGAATTTTAGCGGCTAATTTCACCACCTTTCTTATTTTCTTTGCCTCTTATGCCAAGCAACAATTCTTCCCATTTTCTTCAACAACAAATATCAGAAACACTCCTGCAGTGGAAAATCCATCACTAAGATTTGCATGTGAGGTATCATTAAAAATTATTCATGCCATATTATCGGGATCACTTAAAGATAAGAACTTCAACATATGCTTCTTGGTTTCCAATTTTAAAAGTAGTTCTATTCACACTCAAGGTGTCCACCTTTGGATTTTTCAGGACAACACATAAGATCCAGCACATTAAACCTTATCTGGTCTGGTCTGTGTAACTAATCAGTTATAGAGTGATAGAGTAATACAGCATGAAAACAGGATCTTTGGCCCAAACTGGTCCGTGCTGACCATGGTGCCCACATTTGGTCCATATTCCTCTAAACCCAAGTACCTACCCAAATGTTTTTAAAGTGTTGCTATTGCACCTGCCTCAATCACTTTCTCTGGCAGCCTATTCCATATACGCACCACTCTCTGCATGAAGCATTTGCCTCAGGTTCTTCTTAAATCGATCCCCTCACACCTTAAACCTGTGCCTTCTAGTTTTCAATTCTCCATCTCTGGGGAAAAGACTATGTGCATTCATCCCATCTATGCCCCTCATGATTTGATTCTCCTCAATAAGGTCACCCCTAATTCTCCTATGTTCCAAGGAACAAAGTCCTATCCTGGCTAACCTCTCCTTATAATTCAGGCTTACTAGTCCAGGCAACATCCTTGTAAATCTTGTTTGCACACTTTCCAGTTTAACTATGTTTTTCCTATAACAAGGTGGCCAAAACTGTACATAACACTTCAAGTGTGGCCTCACCAATGACTTACACAACGGTAACAATAACATCCCAACTCCTGTCCTCAATGCCTTGACCGATGAAGACCAGCAGGCTAAATGCCTTCTTCATCAACCTGTCCACCCCTGATGTCGCTTTCTAAAAACTATGTACTTGTACTCCTAGGTCCCTCTGTTCCGCAACACTCCTCAGGACTTTACCAGTTGAGCTGACTAATGAGATTCCTCAGGTATTCCTTTTCATTCTTGGTAGCAGCCCCATCTTTCTGTCCAGAACTAGTATGAGTAATTGCAATTTACCAAGTAAGGCTCCTGATGTAGAATTACATTTGACTCACTTTGCTTAATTTCCAAATCCACATATTTGAAAACTCCAGAGGCTTGACAGCTAAGTTTGAACTTCTCAATTTGACTGATAGTCCTTTTCCAAAGTCATTGGTGCTCCCCCCATAACAAATCATCACTATGCATCATAAAGATACCCAAAAGTGTTCTATTATAATGCCAATAGAGCATTGTCAGAGTTGCCTTCGGTTGTGAAGATCCTAACATTGACAGAACTATCCTTACCAAAAAAACCCATTCCTGAATAGCATCATTTAACTCATAGACACATTTCTGCAATTTCCAGAGCTCCTTCCAGAACTTTGGAGGCTGTAACAACACTTCCCTCTCAACAGGTTACCGTAAAGCATAGCTGCTTTAATATCTAGAGAATTAACTTCCAAGAAACAGTTGCTGAAACGGTTGAAATGTTTTTCAAAATTACCTTTGCAGCCATAGGAGAATCCACACTCTTGTCTTACTCACCTAGACATTGCTCAAAGCTGCCAGCTACTAACTTAGCTTTACCTATAATCCCGTATGGTAGGACTTTTGTGTACAGATCCCTTTTATGACAAAGCAAGTTGACCTCTTATCATCAGTTTCTAAACATAATCTAGATTCTTTATGGTTTGAAACTCTTAGTTTAGCCTTTTTTGTCACCCTATCTTCAATTCTACTATTAGCTACAAGCAACACCCAATCATGGGGTCATCTATTTTTGTCCACCTGTTTGAGAAAGCTTTCCATTATCCATGCTACCCTGTCACCATGCTCAGCTGTACCTTACTTTCTCATGTTGAAATCTCTCTGGACTACTACAGATATCTGCTAAAAACCCTCTAAACTTTAAGTAATGTTTTCTTCTGAGGTATATCTCCTGAATCAGTACTCAATCTGGAACTATGTTTACTAGTTCACCACTCTTGTACTCCTGCTGCTAATCAATGGCTCTCACTTCTGGTCCCTTATCTTGGACATTTACAGTTGGTGCATATTTCCTGAGCTTTAAAGTCCTACTCTTCTGGTTCCAATCACAGAACACGTGGGTATGCAAAATATGTGGTGTTTCATCATTAATATCTGCTCCCCCATTCTCAGAGTTTGAAAATCCATGACTCAATCTGATCACTCACAAAGAATCTTGTTGGATTTCGATGTTGTATATGAATGTTTTCCCATCACATCCAATAACCTTTCCTGGCTCTTTCCATTCCTTGTCCATCTTTCTTAAAGTAAACCATGTCACCAGATCTAAAACCTTCCCCAGACAATCAGATGCAATTTTTCAACACTCTCCTCATTTTTAAAAATACTTTTCTGCTGGCATGTAAGGCATTACTTGAGTGGAAAATTAATCTGATCATGCTCTTTCTTGTGCTGGAAGATCATTGTGCAGTATTTAAGGTAATTCTTGGATCTGACCATATAATAATTTGTATCAACTGTACCTCAACCATCTGAAAGGAATTTCTTTGTATATACTATCCATGTCAGTGCCATTTTTAACTTACCATTCAGATGATGTACCAGTATATTATGCAATATTTCAAGACTATGAGATGAGGTTTACTTTACACAAGCCATGGCTGAACAGACTTTCTGCAGCCATATGCACCGTTTTACTATTTAAGTTCTGACACATGTCCAGAAATCCATCATTCACAAGTTTACTTCCCCTATCTGTTGAGAATTTTGTTGGTGACCCAAGGCCAATCCTGACCCCCTTTTTAATGACTTTGCCAACTATAGTCTGTCTGTCCTTATTGTTCAATACCATGGATATACTAAACCTGGTCACTATATCTACAAATTATAATATTTGATCTTTATCCATGATCTTCAGATCTGTGGCTACTACTTAGTAAATTCCTGGGCCAAAGGAACACTTACAACAGGGCATTGAGGTATATTTTAATCAAGTACAGTCGCCATAGTCTGACCAGATCATAGGGCTGCTCCATCATTCCAGAGAGATGACTGGTGGTGATTTAGCCTAAGGGGTCACTGTACCTCAGGCAAAGGGAGAATTTTGAGAAAGGAGGACCTTCATGGTAACCTCATCTGGTGCAGGAATTGAACCTGTCTGTTGGCATCACTCTGCAGTGCAAACCAGATGTCCCTGACCCCTGTAAAATAGATACGCAGGAAAGCTCGGATTATTGAATACAGCTTAACTCCTCGGTAACTGTAAACTGATTGCATATTTTTTCTCACATCCTGGCTACACTGCTCCCAAACCAGTTGCAAACCTCAAATCTTGAATTGACAACACCCACACACCGACCTCACTAGACTTGACTGGATAGATTGGACCGGAATTAGTGTGGGCGAAGCTAACCCAACTCACATCTTACCATCCCTCTCATCTCCTCATCTCCCTGACCGCCACCAGTTCCATCCTGGCCCCCATTGTCTGATGTCCCCCACCCCAAAGTCAGACTCGACCCGACTCAACTGAATTTTCCCCGCCTGTCACTGGACTCAAATCGCTCAGAGCTGATACCCACCCTTTCTTCCCATCCCAACCTACCCTAAACACTGCATCACTTACATTGCCATCTTCCAACCTACCTACTTTGCACCTAATCCTTTCCCACTTGGCATCATACTCCCTACCCAGCTCGCACACCACTTACGTGGCACCCTACTACCTACTCATTTGGCACCCTGCTGCTGGTACCCTTCCGCTTCCTCAGTTACCAATCCACTTACCGGGCACCTATCCAGCTGACACCCTACTAAACTGGCACCCCATCCCTACTCATCTGTCATCCTATTCCTAGCACCCGATCCCTCTCCAGCTGGGATCCTCCTTACTGGCACCCTTGCACCCTACCCATCTTATGCTCCCTAACATCAGCATACTAAATCATGCTCACCTTATGAGCTTCCCATTTGACAGCAGTTGTCACTATGGCTGTGTGTAATTCTGGACCTTTACATTTCAGAATAGGGGACATGACTGATGTGAAAAAGGAGTTGTATTTGGCTTCCTTTGGCATTTCACCATATTATACTCCATTTGGCCCCTCGTTGTTCCAGTTCATATCCCTTTGAAGATGGACTGATTATAATAAGATCAGCCAGGTGGACCTCTTGGAATATGAATCTCCCGACTGGGCTGCTAATCTGGTCCATTCTGGGAGCCCTGGCTGACAGATATAAATGGGAGGGTCAGAGCTTTTGTTCACTCAGAGAGCTGGCTCAGTGTCAAGGACTCACTACTCGAAAATAAAGGGTGATTTGGTGCCGGAATACTGGCAACTATAGAGTTGTTTCAGAAATCTCTTTGGGATCCCCCTGCAGCTTACTGTCAAAGCAGGTTTGTGTTGTCAGCCAAATCTCAATACCTCCATTTAAGTCATTATTATACATTACAAATGTTTGAACATCCAGTACTGATCCTTATGGCACCTAGCTCATTAACCAAGCCCACTTGTGCGATGCAAATTACATCCCAGAGCTCCTCATTAGTTCTGTCATATTTGCTTTGTCAATATTAATTAAAAGCAATTAAGGTACCAAAAAGTGAGAATTGTCTCCAGTCACCCAAAGGTTTCATTTTTTAAGATGGATGGATATGTGGACATTTATCACTGTTATTCAGACAGAAGTTTGTAAAGTGCCTCAAATCCGCACAGATCTAAGGTGTCGAATGAACTGAAGACTCCTCATCAAATTTCACAAACTATTCCAATCAGACCTTTAGTCTTTAGTTGTCACCAAATTCTGTCACATATCTCACCATAGTTCATGTTGCTGAGATCCTGATAAGATTCTGCCCTCTGTCTTTCTATAATAATGTTGATCCTTAATCCTGTAATTATCCCTTTGCCTTGGTTGTGAGTCTTCCCAAATCCTTCTAAAGTCACAATAATCAGAATTGCATACAATGGGATAGATCTTAACTTTGTGCAAGGGTTTGTAAAGAGTCATCTGGGTTCACATTTCATTACATATTCATTTCCTTTTGAATTCAAAGTCATGAGTATTTAATAAAAACTATTAGTATTTGGCTTTTCACTAGCCAATGGAAGTAGCCAGTGATACCTATGAAGTATGTTTATGACTGAGAATTTATTTTTGCTTAAAGACCAGACAGGCAGCAGGTTATTTTCCATTACTTTTCAGAGGATGAGGTTGTCGTTAGGCCAGGATTATTGCCCATCCCAAACTGTCCATCAGAAGATGATGGTAAGCCAGCTTCTTGGACCATTGCAGTCCTTGAAGTGGAGGGACACCCCCAGAGCTGTTAGAAAGACAGTTCCAGGATTTTGACCCAGTGACAGAGAGGAAATTGTGATCTTGTACCAAGACAGGTGTATGGCTTGAAGAAGAACTTGTAAGATAGTGATACCACACGCCTAATGCCTTTGGCCTCGCAGATTGTGGGTTTGGAGGATGCTGTTGGTGAGTTGTTGAATTGCATTTTGAACATGGTGCACATTGCTACCAAAGTGCATCAGTGATAGAGGAAGCTAATCTTAAAGGTGGTGAATGGGGTGCAAATCAAGCAAGCTGCTTTGTACTGGATTCTGTTGAGCCTGAAAGTTGTTGGAACTTCATTCAACCTGGCAAGTGGAGAGTATTCCATCACATTCCTGACTTGTAACATGTGGATGGTGGGCAGGATTTGTGGAGATAGGAGGTGAATTATCCAGCATAAAATTCTCGGTCTCTGACCTGCTCTTGTAATCGCAATATTTATACTGTAGTTACAGTTCAGTTTCTGTATAATGAAAACCCCCAAGTCAATACAGGTATTTCTCCTATAACATGACAGTTGCGCTCTTGTGCAACTTTGCGCTGTAGAAAATTGCGTTAAAAGAAATTCTACTGTACAGCAGAAATCCAAACAGTATCCACTATTCATCAAACGCATTAATGAAACACGCATTAGAGCGAAATACCTGTAGAAGAGGATTCAGCTGCAGTTGAATGTCAAGGGAAGATGTTACGTTCTCAAGTCGGTCATTGCCTGGCACTTGTATGACACAAACATTACTCCTGTGGTTCATCATAGGTGCCAGTCTCTCTCCAGGATTATGTAGCCATTCTCCTGCAGGGTTATATCACAATCATTCCTGCTGTCAGGCTACTGGGAACAAGCAACTCAGCCAACTAGTAATGGGAGTAAATCCAGCATGTTGAAGTAGTGTGATTTAGACAAATATTTGACTATCAACCAGAAGGCTGTGAATTAGAGTCTGGGGACTACCAGTCACTCCAAGTTGCCTTGCCTCAGTTGGGTGAGTTTTCTTAGATCTGCACTGAGCTGCTTGATGGAATGCCACAGATAGAACCTTGAATTGTGTTCTGTGTTGTCTTATCACACTTGAATTGTCCCAGCTGCCTCTGATGTTTGGAACAATTGATAGCAGCTGTTAAGGAATCTGTGATCCAAAACATCCTCTCCGGAGGTCATCAACATTCATGCAAGAACAACAAATAACAATTGAAAGCAGAGTATCACAAAGCCCCATTAAACAGCACAGAAAACCAAAATTATAACAACAACTCCACTAAAACGGGAAAACAATTGAAATCATTGTCGGGGATAAATTACTTCTTTTTAGGGGAAGTATTTTTTAAGAAACTACAAAAGACCAGTCAATAAAAGAAAACAAACATGAATTAAGAGCAGGAGGAGGCCATTTGGCCCCTTGAGCCTGCCCTGCCATTTGATAAGATCATTGCAGATTTAAAAGTAGCATTTTCCTGCTTAGCCCCACACTCTTTGACTCACTAGTTAGTCAAGAATCCAGATGAAAGGTTTTCAAAGACATTGCCTTCAGCAGACTCTGGGAAGAGAATTCCAATTCTGAGAGAAAACAAATTCTTCTGAATCTCTTAAATGGGATTCCCTTTAATTTTTAAAATTATGTCCCTAGTTCTAGACTCTCCCATAATAGAAACATCCTTTGAGCATCTACCTTGTCGAGTGCCTTCAGGATCTTGTGTGTTTCAATAAGATCATCTCTCATTCTTTTAAAATCTTGTTGATATCGGTCCAATCAGTCCAACCTTTCCTCACGACTCAGGAATCAGTTGAGTGCGTCTTCGCGGAACTGTTCAAAATGCAATGATGTCCTTTTTAACTAAGGAGGGCAAGTGTTGAATCTTCTGAGGAGTGGCAATCACAATCAGATTGTCATTTTCTACTCCTTGTTTATTTTACCGTGTCACAAAGCTCCATGGGGAGGTTGAGTCAGGGGTTTTTGTTGCAGAGCTCAGGTTAGGGCAGTGGGAAGTCAGGCAGAACGTGTCTGTCATGGGACAATCAGATCGGGGGCAGGGCTACATCATTTCAGGAGAGTTTGCAGGTCGGGAGGATGAGGTCAGATCAGCCTGGTGGCTGGAGGGGGGAGGGTTTGAGGTTGTCGATTTATAATTAACATATGTTGAAGAAGCTTCTCGTCCCTCTAATGTTTCCTGCATATCCATTCGGGTAGGTGAGATGAACCTGAAAGTCTGTGAATCTGATCAGAGTTTTTGCAGTATTCCAGACTTTCATTGGAAGAATAAACTTCAAAACAATTCCTGGGTAGTCAGTGCATCAGAACTTCCAAAGCGTCCTGTAGTTCATAGTTGCAGGGTGCAATGCTGCAATGACTAACTTCCAATTGGAAGATCTGAGCCCAAAATAATGCATAATTTTTTAAATAGTTTTTTGTATGGAATGTGGCCATTACAGGCAAGGCCAGTGTTTGTTGTCTTTGAATTGCTTGATTCTTTAGGCCATTTCACATGATACTTAATAGTCAACCGTGTTGCTGTGAACTAGAGTCACATGCAGGCCAGACCCAGTATGGCAGATTTCATTCCCTAAATGCAGCAGCACCTCGGAAAGCAGAGGTTTCTGGGAAAGGAGGGACTTTTTTTTTTCCTCTCAGCTATATAAGTGAGTGTTTTCTAAACCCGAGACCCTACCCTTGTAGGGCCTCCCACCCATCCACCTCCTCTAACCTTATACACCAGGGACAAATCAGGTAAGCTTCTCATCTTTCTTTTTACTTTCTGATAAGGGGACTAGCAGGGATGGCAGTGCAGGGAGAAGAAGGTTCCTCCTGCAGGATGTTTGAGGTGAGGGACGCCATTAGTGTCCCGTCCAAGTACATCTGCAGGAAGTGCACCCAACTCTTGCTCCTCCAAGACCGTGTTAGGGAACTGGAGCGGGAGCTGGATAAACTTCGGATCTTACGGGAGGCAGAGTCTGTGATAGATAAGAGTTACAGGGAAGTAGTTACTCCTAGGCACAAAGAAAGCTGGGTAACTGTTAGAAGGGGGAGAAAACAGTCAGTGCAGGGATCCCCTGTGGTCATTCCCCTGAAAAACAAGTATACCGTTTTGAATACTGTTGGGGGGAACGACTTACCAGGAGCATGCACTGGGGTGCAGGTCTCTGGCACAGAGTCTGTCCCTCTTGCACAGAAGGGAAGGGGGGAAAGGAGGAGAGTGTTAGTCATTGGGGACTCAATAGTTAGAGGGTCAGATAGAAGGTTTGTTGGAAACGAAAGAGACTCACGGTTGGTGTGTTGCCTCCCAGGTGCCAGGGTCCGTGATGTCTCGGATCGTGTCTTTGGGGTCCTGAAGGGAGAGGGTGACCAGTCCCAAGTCATGGTCCACATAGGTACCAATGACATAGGGAGAAAGAGGGATAGGGATGTAAGGCAGGATTTCAGGGAGCTAGGGTGGAAGCTGAGAGCTAGAACAAACAGAGTTGTTATCTCTGGTTTGTTACCCGTGCCACGTGATAGCGAGGCGAAGAACAGGGAGAGACATCAGCTGAACACGTGGTTGCAGGGATGGTGCAGGAGGGAGGGTTTCAGGTATATGGATAATTGGGGCTCATTCTGGGGAAGGTGGGGCCTCTACAAACAGGATGGTCTTCACTTAACCAGAGGGGCACTAATATCCTGGGTGGGAAATTTGCTAGTGCTATTCGGGTGGATTTTAACTAGCTCAGCAGGGGGATGGGAACCTGTGGTGTAGTTCCAGTACACAGGAGGATGAGAGTAGGGAGGACATGGACAGGATTTCACGGTCACAGGAGTGTGCTGGCAGACATCAAGCTGGTTTGAAGTGTGTCTACTTCAACGCCAGGAGTATCCGGAATAAGTTAGGTGAGCTTGCAGCATGGATAGGTACCTGGGACTTCAGTGTTGTGGCCATTTCGGAGACATGGATAGAGCAAGGTCAGGAATGGATGTTGTAGGTTCCAGGGTTTAGATCTTTCATAAAGATCAGGGAAGGTGGTAAAAGAGGGGGAGGTGTGGCTTTGTTAGTCAAGGACAGTATAACGGTGGCTGAAAGAACTTCTGACGAGGACTCGTCTACTGAGGTGGTATGGGCTGAGGTCAGAAACAGGAGAGGAGAGGTCACACTGCTGGGAGTTTTTTATAGGCCTCCGCAAAGTTCCAGGGATGTGGAGGAGAAGATTGGCAAAACGATTCTGGGCAGGAGTGAAAGGAACAGGGTGGTCATTATGGGAGACTTTAACTTCCCCAACATTGACTGGAAATGCTATAACTCTAGTATGTCGGATGGATCAGTTTTTGTCCAATGTGTGCAGGAGGGTTTCCTGACACAGTATGTCGAAGGGCCGACAAGAGGGGAGGCCACACTGGATCTGGTACTTGGTAATGAACCAGGCCAGGTGTTTGATTTAGTGGTAGGTGAGCACTTTGGAGAGAGTGACCATAATTCGGTTACGTTTGGGTTAGCGATGGAAAGGGATAGGAACATGCCACTGGGCAAGAGTTATAGATGGGGGAAGGGCAATTATAATGCGATTAGGCAAGACTTAGGAGGGATAGAATGGGGTAGCAAAATGCAGGGGATGGGGACAATCGAAATGTGGAGCTGGTTTAAGGAACAGATATTGCGTGTCCCTGATAGGTATGTCCCTGTCAGGCAGGGAGGAAGTGATAAGGTAAGGGAACCATGGTTTACAAAAGAAATTGTATCTCTTCTTAAGCGGAAGAGGGAGGCTTATGTGACATTGAGACGAGATGGTTCAGATGAGGCGATGGAGAGCTACAGATTAGCTAGGAAGGATTTAAAGAGAGAGTTAAGAAGAGCAAGGAGGGGACATGAGCAGTCATTAGCAGGTAGAATAAAGGAGAACCCTAAAGCTTTCTATAGGTATGTGAGGAATAAAAGGATGACTAGGGTAAGAATAGGGCCAGTCAAAGACAGAAGTGGGAAGTTGTGTGTGGACCCTGTGGAGATCAGAGAGGTGCTAAACAAATATTTCTCATCTGTTTTCACTTGGGAAAAGGAGAATATTGTAGAGGAGAAGACTGAGATACGGGCTATTAGACTTGAAAGGATTGAGGTTAGTAAGGAGGAGGTGTTATCAATTCTAGAAGGTGTGAAGGTAGATAAATCCCCTGGGCCGGATGGGATTTTTCCAAGGATTGTCTGGGAAGCTAGGGAGGAGATGGCGGAGCCTTTGGCCTTGATCTTTGAGTCGTCATTGTCTACAGGTTTAGTACCAGAGGACTGGAGGATTGCAAATGTTGTGCCCTTGTTCAAGAAGGGCAGTAGAGATGACCCAGGTAATTATAGACCAGTGAGCCTTACGTCTGTTGTAGGAAAAGTTTTGGAAAGGATTATAAGAGATAGGATTTATAATCATCTAGCAAGCAACAATCTGATTGGAGATAGTCAACATGGATTCGTCAAGGGCAGGTCGTGTCTCACAAACCTCATTGAGTTTTTTGAGAAGGTGACCAAGCATGTGGATGAGGGTAGGGCAGTTGACGTGGTGTACATGGACTTCAGTAAAGCCTTTGATAAGGTTCCACACGGTAGGCTATTGGAGAAACTGCGGAGGCATGGGATTGAGGGAGATTTAGCAGTTTGGATTAGAAACTGGCTTTCTGAAAGAAGGCAACGAGTGGTGGTTGATGGAAACTATGCAGCCTGGAGTCCGGTTACTAGTGGTGTGCCACAAGGATCTGTTTTGGGACCACTGCTGTTTGTCATTTTTATAAATGACTTGGACGCAGACATAGGTGGAAGGGTTAGTAAGTTTGCAGATGACACTAAAGTCGGTGGAGTGGTGGACAGTGTGAAAGAATGTTGCAGGTTGCAGGGAGACTTGGATAAACTGCAGAATTGGGCTGAAAGGTGGCAAATGGAGTTCAATGCAGATAAATGTGAGGTGATTCACTTTGGGAAGAATAATAGGAAGGCAGACTACTGGGTCAATGGAAAGATTCTTGGTAGTGTGGATGGGCAGAGGGATCTTGGTGTCCAGGTACATAGATCCCTGAAAGTTGCCACCCAAGTTGATAGTGCTGTTAAGAAGGCACACGATGTGTTAGGTTTCATTGGTAGAGGGATTGAGTTCCGGAGCTGTGATGTCATGCTGCAACTGTACAAAACGCTAGTGCGGCCTCACTTGGAATATTGCGTACAGTTCTGATCACCCCATTACAGGAAGGATGTGGAAGCATTGGAAAAGGTGCAGCGGAGATTTACCAGGATGTTGCCTGGTCTGGAGCGAAGGTCTTATGAGGAAAGGCTGAGGGACTTGGAGAGGAGAAGGCTAAGAGGGGATTTAATAGGGACATACAAAATAATCAGAGGATTAGATAGGGTGGACAGTGAGAGTCTTTTTCCTAGGATGAGGACGTCGGCTTGTACGAGGGGCCATAGCTGCAAATTGAGGGGTGATAGATTTAAGACAGATGTCAGAGGCAGGTTCTTTACTCAGAGAGTGGTAAGGGGGTGGAATGCCCTGCCTGCCAATGTAGTTAACTCAGCCACATTAAGGGCATTTAAACAGTCCTTGGATAAGCATATGGATGATGATGGGATAGTGTAGGGGGATGGGCTTAGATTAGTTCACAGGTCGGCGCAACTCGAGGGCCGAAGGGCCTGTTCTGCGCTGTATTGTTCTATGTTCTATGTTCTAAAGAATGTTGGTGAACCAGATGGGATTTTACATGGTTGCCGTTAGGTTAGTTCTTAATTACAGATTTTATTGAATTAAAATTCCACCTTCTGCCATGGTAAGACCTGAACCCCTATCACCAGAACATTATCCTGGGGCTCAGATTAGTAGTCCATTAACATTACTGCTGCAGCAACATCTCCCTCTGACAATATTCAGGACATATTCTCACCAATGCCCTGTAGAATGCTTACAGTTCCCTACTTATAAATTCCAGTCTCCTTTTAAACAGAGCAATCACAGGGGAACTTTGTGATCCCAGTAACTCAGTTTTTCATAGAAGTCGTTTATGTTAACGACATATATGTTAAACATAAGCCTGATACAAGTCACTACCATGTCAGACAAGTTATCATGGTAAAAAGAGACTGTGGTGTAGCTGGAATAACTGTCAGTAACATTGGAATGCTACAAGTTACACTGCAATATGATGCACAGAAGAGAATTGAACATGTGTACATTGATTGCAATTGACTTCACTTTTCAGCCTTCACACATATCCTTAGGAGAATAAAAATATAACTATGTCCCAGAAACCAAATGATGCAGAAACAAACAGTTGTCATCCAACCAATCAAGGGGCAACAAGTAGATTTAATTTGGCACTTCCAAGACCTCTGTGAAGAACAGAAATGATCTCCAGCTGAGAAACGACCAACAGGTCAGGATCAACAGTTCAAAGAAGAGTTGTAACATTCTGTCAAATCTAAAGAATATGTTCTGAGGAAAGTGTGAAACATTGGACCACCTGCATTTGTGAAGACAGATCTAGGGTGTGATAAGGTAGCAGTAAATGTAATGCGGTTATCTAAGTAATTGTATAATGGATTACATACGGTGAAAAACGCTTGGAGGTGGTGTTGTGCAAGGTAATGATTCCGATGGGGTTTATGTCCATATTGCATTAGCTGCACCTATTCTACTGATGTTGCAAAACTGTGGGTGGAGACAAGGATTTCAACTCTAGCCTTTGCAGGGAGTGAATGCATCTTTACCAGCTCCTTAAGGTCCTAGCAATTATACCTGACCAAATATAGTCATACTTATTGCTGTTGTGCAATAAGCCTTCTTGTTATTGTAGATGGTTATATAATGGTGGTTCCTCTGTCACTAATCACGAGATGGGCCCAACACAGAGCAATATCAAAGGTACATTGGTGGCAGTGAACTATCACAAATAACCAGTACCTAGTACCACAAGTTGCCAGCAGTGAACAACTAGAAAAATACCACTTACAGCGTGGAGAATTTGAAGATGGATCGATTGGAGGATGGAGGTAGGGTTGAAGAAATGGAGGACTGAATTGAGAAGGATATACTGGATGTGATGGGGACAGTCAGTCAAGATAATAAAATTATGGATTTAAAAGACAGTGACAGTATTGTTCAAACGTGTGCCCACCTCAGGCTATTAGCCAGGAGATTGAGTTCAGCTACAACATTCGGCTTACTGGCATTCCTGCTGACATTGTCCGAGAACAATTTCTTTTACAAAGCAGAGAATGGAGGGCCAGCTGAGATTGAACACCAGCCACATCCTACAGTGTGACAAGTACAACATAAGATACTAATTTGAGCATTCAATAAGGAATGAATGCAAAAAAAACGCAACATAGTATCTTCCACAACAAAGGAACTGTCCCTGACTCCCATGTAACCATCAATACATGTCAATCGTAAGGCATGCCAGTACATTTAGTTCTGTCTAAGCCATTTTGAACAAATATCAATGATGCACAAAGGAATAAGATGAAATATCAATTTGCTTAACCATCTTTCCTAAAATAAATTGCCTCATCTTAGTCCATGTGAATAAACGTGAATACCTATAGTGAAATTTACGTTTGAAAAATACCACTGTCACCTTTGTGCTCTCAAGTCTCATGTTACTTGCAGTGAAGTTGGCAGCAAATTTGTGGCCATAATGCATAGCCTCACTGCTTGACCAGAATTCTCTTTAATAAGCGTCCGCAGACACAGTGATCAGTTGACAGGAGGTTTTACCAATGAGAATCTTTCCGAACTGTTAAAATTAAAAATATTTTGCATGCACACTGCTGGCACATAGAATTTTAATTACAATTGTGTGGGAAGAAGCAAAAAAGGAAAGTGGAATTGATGAACAGTTCCATTTACAATGTCAAGAATGCATACTGTTGAAAGAATCCAGCCTTACTGTCTACTCCCCTTGATAATGTATGTCATCAATCTATTAACTGAACATCACTACAACAGATTATTGCAATACAGTTTGTGAAACCTCATTGTGCAAAACTTGGCGGCACATTTGCCACATTAGAACAGTGACTACAAATCATTCTCTGTGCTTTCAGCAGCCCTAGGTGTTGAAAGGCACTATATAAATGCAAGTTTCTTCTCTGTGTAAATCAAATTTGATCCAAGTTCCTTTTTTAATCTCAATTTATGACCTCTTGTGAACAATTTGTCTTGATAAATTTGTCACTGCCTTTCATTGCCTGGAAATCTTTAGATAGAAACGTCAAAGTCTTCCCTTTTTCAAATTTGATTTCCTTAACCTTCCTTCATAAATTAAATTGCCTCATCTTGGTTCATCTGTAACTTGTCAAAAGCAGTAATTAGATGATCAGAACTGTGCTAGTATTCCAGATGGTGTTTGACCAACTGTCTCTTCATAAATAGTTTTATCTTTCTCTATATTCTTAATATTTTAAAATGACACATGTAATGTGCATTTCTGTCCATCAAAAAGAAAGAATTGCATCATTTTCTCAAAATAAGAGCCACAGTTGCTGTAAAATCTCAATGAATGGATCAAAACCCTTTAAAGCAATGTAAGTCATTGACACTGGCTATCACCAGAAGGAGTAGACAAAAAGAACACTGAAGATTTGAGAACTCAGGTTCAAAGGCAGTAAAACTCTACCTCCTTCTAGTAGTTACTTCAAAAAAATTAAACTTTGTGATTTGATTTCATCTGGCTTAGAAGTGAATTCAAACATTCCCCATTATTCATTTCATATAAAATGCAGAGCATTTGACTGACCCTCAGCAACTGACTGACTGCAGACCTAAGTGTTTATCTATGAAAGGTTCATCACGCTTCAAATGTCACGTTTGAATTATTCAGGGAAAATACTTGTTGTAGTGAGAAAGAGAAATGCTATTTTACTGTTTGTTTTGCTGACGTCAAAAGAAGCAGATAGTGTTCAAACTTAGCAAAGGTGATTTGATAAAGTGAATAAGAAAGGAGTTTCCCTAGGTACAAAGATTTATAAACTTAGGACTAAACCATTCAGGACAGTTGGCAAAAGAATCAAGAGAAAATGAAAATTGTTTCTTAGCAGTGAGTTGCTGTGATCAGGAGTACACTGCCTGAGAGTTAGGGGTAACAGATTGAGGAGTAACTTTCAAAAGGAATTCAAAACTACTTGAAGGAAAGGAAATTTTAAGGTGAGGGGTAGAATCAGAGGAATGGAAGTAATTCTATAGATCTTTGAGAATTGACACAGGCACAAACAGGCTGGGTTGCTTCTTCTGGTTATCAAGATTTTATGATTCTTAGTAGTACGCATGACATCATGGTTCAATACTGAGAAAACAGCAAAATCCCAGACACAGTATGAATAATTGTACTGTAAAACAGAGGCTGTTGATGTGTCCTACTCCAAGGAACAGACCTTTATGGAAGTATTATTTTAATTATCTTATCGCTGTGTATTTCATAACATTGAACAGCTGTTAGATGATTTTTTTTTGGTTTGGCTCTGGTTATACTGGACAGCCAATTCTAATGGTCATAATTGGGAATCTCATCACTAAATTGGCAGGAATAGCAGTGCCAACCCATCTATTTCTCAAAACACATGGTTTGCCATTGCAGTCATAGGCTTTGTTTTAAAACACAACTGCTTCTGGTATATCACCTGAATGTGTTGCAAAAACAATCCGATTATAACCATTGCATGCTACGTATTTTGGCGGGGACTGAAGGGTGAAGGGGACAAAGTTCTGGAATCTGGTGCATACCCTTCTTTCTCTTGGCCAGTTCCTTAATGACTTGAGTCCAATGTGCGATCTACAGACTTCACCATGTAGTGGAGCAGGTGGTGCCTGAAGGGTTGGGTAGGCAGGTTGTTTGGAGGTGTGTGTACTACCTGCAATGCCTCTGCACATTCCCAACAAAGTCACTTGTAAACTTAAGAGCTGCAATTGTTTGTCAATTATAACGTGAAACAAAACAGTGTCACAATTAAGCATTTCTGCACAACATTCATTTTATTAAATTCTGAGTTCTGAGGAAGGGTCACCAGAGAGGAAACGTTAACTCTGATTTCTCTTCACAGATCATGCCAGACCTGCTGAGCTTTTCCAGCAATTCCTTTTTGTGATTCTGATTTAAAGCATCCCCAGTTCTTTTGGTTTTTATTCATTTTATTGATATTCAAATCTACATGTACTGATATGAATGGAAGAGGACACTTGATTGTTGACAACATTTGAAAGATTTCAACTAGAAGCCATGAGATGAATGATGCTTTCTAGTAAGTAAATAAAAGTTTAAAACAATGAAACAAGCAATTTAATTAGCATCAAATATTTCCTTAAATGATCAATATTCTTACTTTAATACAATTTCTGCTGCTGGATATTTTTGGGGAGCAGTTTGAAATATGGACAATAGTTTTTAATTTTCAAGCAAAACAGTAAACTTCTGTTCAATTGGCTTCTCAAATTGCCTTTGATGAAAATTACATTTGAAAACCTTGCTCACACCAGAATTTAAACCCCCAATCTACTGGCTGGTCACATCTGTGGTCATTTCATTGTTCTTTCCCTGACAATTTTTGCAGAAAACAGGCACTCTATGTTTTTGAATAATTTCATTTAAAAAAAAATGCATCGCTGCTGAGACATTGATAGAGCACTCTTTCACTTTTCACATACATCTTTCCTCATTTCACAATCTCTTGAACTGCCACAATGCTAACAATACTTTGATGACCTGATAATTTCACACACCTATGACAAATGTTTCTTGATTTCTCTGGCTTGTTCTTCCCCATTACACAACACCACTTCAGGCTTCTCCAGCTGGACAACTTTCGGCTAAGATACTTTTTTTAAGTCGTATGCCATTCAAAATTTGATTCCTTCTTGCTGAAATCCTCGTGCAAATGACACATGCACGGAATCAAAGGTAAATTTGATGAATGCAAAGAAATCAGTTCATTTAACTTAAAAGTCGCAATTGTCTTCTCCTCTTTGCAGCTATTTACAAAGCAACCACAGGACAAGGCCTGGAGTAAATTTGATCTCTTCAAAGATTTATCCACCAGCACATGACACATCTGCTCATCAAAACAGCATCTGCATCATATCCAGAGAGGATGCACTCTTATTTATTAATGTGCTTCCTTGTATATGTTCATCAGCACTGCATCAAGAACACCAAGAGCATGTCTATTACAATTGACTAATTGCAGTTCTAGGACATCACTGAAGGAGTTCCTCAGGGTAGTGCCCTAGGCTCCACTATCTTGAGTTGCTTCATTACTGACATTCCTTCTGTCATAAGGTCAGAAGCAGGGTTGCTGCTGATGATTGAACAATGTTCAGCCACCATTCTTGGCTGTTTAGATACTGAAGCAGTCCATGTTCAAATTCAGCAAGACCTGGACAACATTCAGTCTCTGGGCTGAAAAGTGGTAAATAACATTTATGCCACACAAGTGCCAGGCAATAACAACAAGAGAAAATCTAACCATCACCCTTTGATATTCAATGGCATTATTATTACTGAATACCCCATTAAAAACAGCTTGGAGTTACCATTGACCAGAAACCGAACTGTACCAGCCATATACGTACGGTGGCTACAAGAGGATAGGAATACTCACCTCCTGACTCTGCAAAGTATGTCCACTATCTACAAGGCACAAGTCAGGAGAGTGATGCAATATTCTTCACTTTCCTGGACAGGTGCAGCTCCGACAACACTCAAGCTTGAAACCTTCCAGGAAAAAACAAACACTACACGGGACAAAGCAACTGGAATGATTGGCATTCTGTCCCGCATCTTGAACATTTTACCATCGATTCACAATGGCATCAATGTGTACCATCTGCAAGATGTACTGCACTAACTCGTCAAAGATCCTCTGTCAGCAGCTTCCAGGCCTGCAGCTCTACCACCTAGAAGGACAAAGGCAGCAGCTGTATGGTAAAAACTACTACCTGCAAGTTCCTCTCTGAACCATACACTTGGAACTAAATCACTGTTTCTTCATGGTTTGCCTGGTCAAAATCCTGAAACTCTCTTCCCAACAGCACTGTGGGGGTCCTTAAGGTGTGCAATAAATACTGGCCCTGCCAATGACACTCACATCCCATGGATGAATTTCAAAAAAAAAACTACTTGTTGTAATTTTAACAAATCATACATACAAACAAGGAACAAGATTAGGCCACTAAGCCATCTGAGCCTGCTCCGCTGTTAAATAAAATAATAATAACTGATCTGATTTTAATCTCATCTCTGCATTCCTGCATATCCCAATAAGCTATCATCCCCTTTGTAATCAAAAATCTATTGATCTCAGCCTTAAAAATATCTAAAGATACTGCATCCACTGCCTTTTTGGAAGGGAATTCCAAAGACTGACAGACAATGTGGGAGAGAATTTTTTTTCCTAACCTGTCTTCAGTGGGTGCCCTCTTATTTTTAAACTGTGACCTCAATTCTAGATTCTCCCACAAGAGGAAACATTCTTTCAACATGCATTTGGTCAAGTCCCCTCAGGATTGTACATGTTTCAATTAAATCAGGTAATCTGCTCATCCCACGTACTAGTCTAGTAGGAATTACAAAGTGCTAGTCTATTAATACCAATCCACCAGGTTCTGAGTACTGCAACTGAACAGTGGTACACCTCACTGGGGTCGTGCACTGGAAAACAAGTCTCAGTATTCCCAAAGTCATCATGAAAGTTAAAGCTTTTATCAAAGTATGTAAAATTCCCCAACTTACCTGTTTGTTCAGACCCAGGCAAACAAAAAGCATGGACCAGGTTTCTGTACTTCACACGAATTACTGTTTATTACAAATGAATGGAGTCTAGCCATAGGTAATCAACTATGAACTGTTGACATATAACTCTGTTGGTTAAATCTGTAACCCTATTTGAAAACTCCCCTACACATACATACGGATGGGCACGGATGGACAAAAAGCTTTGGTGTTATTGGTGGAGGGAAAATAATTGAGAAAGCAGTCCAATGACATTTATCAACAGTGTTTGTTGAGATGATCCTTTTGCTTGTCAGGACTTTCTGATCTTCACTCTCTTTTCATTTCCTTGTAAGAGGCATTGGCACTGCTTCACAAATGATAAATTCGGATTTAGTGGTTAAAAACTACAGCTTATAGCAACTGGTGAGGAAAAATAAACCAGATGTCTTCAGGCTTTAGGTATATTCTATTGCACCACTGACTTTTCCAGAAGTCCAAAGCTTATAGAGTCATAGAGTTGTATATCATGAATACATGGTCTAACTCGTCCATACTGACCAGATATCCTAAACTAACCTAGTCCCATTTGCCAGGATTTGGCCCATATCCCTCTAAACCCTTCCTATTCATGTACCCATCCAGATGCCTTTTAAATGTTGTAATTGTTCCAGCCTCCCCCACTTCCTCTGGCAGCTCCATACATACACCACTGGCTGTGTGAAAAAGTTGCCCCGTACATTCCCTAGTATATCTTTTCCCTCTCACCTTAAACCTTTGCCCTCTAGTTTAGGACTCCTTTACCCCGGAAAAAAAAGAAATTGGCTACTCACCCTATCCATTCCCCTCATGATTTTATAAAACTCTAAGGTCACCCCTCAGTCTCAGATGCTCCAGGAAAAATAACCCCAGCCTATTCAGCCTCTCCCTATAGCTCAAACCTTCTAATCCTGTACACATCCTTTTAAAAGATTTACAATTTTTTCTGCACCCTTTCAAGTTTAATAACATCTTTCTCATAGTAGGGAGACCAGAATTGAACGCAGTATTCCAAGAGTGACCTAACCAGTGTCTTCTACAGCCGCAACATGACATCCCAACTCCTATACTCAGTGTACCCACCAATTAAGGCAAGTGTATCAAACAGCTTCTTCACTACCCTGTCTACCTGTGACTTCACCTTTGAGGATCTATGAATCTGCGCCCTACTAACGTTCATATTCACAAGCTGTTCAGCTACCCAGGAGCCAACCACATACTTGTTGGCAGGCAGATGGTCTTTGCCATCCAAAACTGGTCACAACTCCACAAACCAGTCAGCTATTTGTTGCTGGCTGACTCTCATTTTGTACACACACCCTGGTGTTAGCTTGTCTGCAGCAACCTCCCCCACTGGTTAAACAAAGCTGTAGTGTAAACTCCACTTAGGAGTTTCAGTGACTTGTTTTTAAAAGGTGCAGCAATCCCTTCCATAGCCTTGGTTTTAAAAACCGTGCTTCTCCCATTTCAGTACACGATCACAAATAATGAAAAATAAAACGATACAGTTTTTACATCAGAATGCACCATTTTGGGTAAATGTTTCAAACAGGCCAACCAAGGTCAGAGGGAGTGTGATGCATTATTGATTAATATTGCTAACCCACATGATTGAATGGAGGCAAACAACGCAGGGGGCCATTTTTCCAGCTAAAGCATGCAATGAGCAAACATTTGAAATGAGCCAATGAACTTTTTTTCACATATTTCTGTACGAAAAATGTTCTCGAGGGACAATTATCTGAAAACTCATTCAGCCAATTTTTTTTTTCAGGAGCTGCTCAGAAGCCACCGATCAGATGTCAATGAGCTGCACCACTGTATTGGAGGCACTGATTTTTGACATCAGCAATCGGTAATCTCAGTGAAAGGGATTTCAATTACCTCTGCATCAGGTTAGGGGGAATAAAACAGCTAATATTGAGATAATTAATTAGTGTTTCCTGAGAAAGAATGAAAGAAAAATGGATGCATGGAAAGAAAAAGAAAGAAATTGCATTATTTTGCATCTTTCATGTTTCTGGAACATCGTAAAGTGTATTATAGTCAATGAAGTACTTTTGAAATGTAGCCACTGTTGTTGTATAGGGATTGCAGTAGTCAATTTGCACAAAGGAAGCTCCATCCATAATAACCAGGTAATCAATTTTAGTGATTTATTGAGGGGTTAATATTAGCCAGAACTGAGTGTCTCAGTTTGTAACATGAGAAATAGACATGTGATAGTATACTGGAAATTAAATAAGAATAGGAGAGAAGACAAGTTAAATACAGGAGGAGAGGTGAGGTGACCAAGACTCAGCACTGAATTTTAAGATAACAAGGGAGGATCATTACAAATTGTCACATTTCTGCAGTTAGTCTAAACCTTTCTCAATACTGTGAGATGTGCTCACCATTAAATGGGAAAACAGTACATTTCTCGGGAAACAAAAGCGAGAAATAACAGCAGAGAGACAGAACAACAAAGGAAACATCAGGTGACGAATTATTTCAATATATTTAGGAATTGTGAGGCATCTTAAAGCCCAAGTTATGTAAATATTGAGACAAGCTGGGTATTAATTTCGAGATGTTTAAAAAGAAACTGATCCAGGGCAATCACTGACACAAGTCACAGATCAATCAGCTGTTTCTTACATGAGTAAAAGTTAATTAACACATTAATAGCAGCATTAGTATACAAAACATTAGTTTGATCGAAACTTTCCCCTAGCACTAGATGAAGTAACCAGCAGTTAACTAATGGAGGAACAGTGGTTCAGCCTCTGTCTGATCTTCACACTTTAGGAAGAAAGGAAAGCATTGGCAAGAATACAGAAAGAATTATGACAATAGTTCCAGGGATGAGGAGTTTAAGTTTTGAGGCTAGGTTGGAGAAGTTAGGACTGTTTTCCTGGGAGAAAAGACGGCCGAGAGGAGATTTTGATGAACATTTTCAAAATCAAGTGTGGTCTGGATACAGTAATTAAAGAGAAACTTTCTTCTCGTGAGAGGATCCAGAATGGGAGGGCACAGGATCAAGTAACTAGTGAAAGAAGCAAAAGCTACATGGGGAAGACTTGCTCAGTTGGCAAGCAATTAAGGTTCTGAGAGTGTGGTCGAGGCAAATTCAATCATTCAAGACAGAATGGGATAATTGTCTAAGAAGGTAGAAAGTGTAGGGTTACTGTAAGAAGGCAGGAGAAAGACACAAAGTGAATTGCTCATTGGGAGAGCTGGCACAGACGACAGGCCGAACAGGCTCCTGTGTTCTAACAATTCTATGATATTCAGACAGATTTGTCGATCGGAGAGCGATTACCATCAACTTAACCAGGCCAGCCACATGCATACTGTGGCCACAAGCAGGCCAGAAGCTGGATAGTCTACAAATCACCTTACCCCCAGAAGCCTTCCAACATTTACAAATTTCAAGTGACGAGTATGTTGGAATGCTGTCCACTTATCTGGATGAGTGCAGCTACCACAACATTCAAGAAACCCCACACCATTCATGACAAAGCAGCCACTCAACACTCTGCTTATTCCCTAACCTAAAGAGTGACTCCCCTCCACCACTGGTGGGCTGTAGTTGCAGGGTAAAATGTTTATAAGATGCTATTACAGCAACTCATCAAAACCTCTTTGACAGTGCCTGCCAAACCCATGACCTCAGCCAGCCATATGGAAATATTCCTTCATTCCTTCATCATTGCCATTGTGAGATTTGACATCACATGCTCTGCATTATTAATCCAAAGAGTCTGGCTTACTCATCCTTTTTCAACTTTTTAAAAATATGTTGAGCAAATGTGAGCATTGGTGGCAAGGCCAGCATTTCTAGCCCATGCCTAATTGCCCTTAATTAGTAAAATGAATGGCTTATTAGGCCATCTCAGGTAAGAACCAGTGACGTTACTGTGGCTCTAGTGTGACATATAAACCAAATTGGGAAACAATAGAAAGACTTACTTCCCTCAAATATAATAAGGACCAGATGGACTTTTGGTAGTTGTGTTATTCAATAATCACTGTTTCTAATGCCAATTGTGATAGTAAGAACTGCCGACGCTCGAGTCAGAGATAACACAGTGTGGAGCTGGAAGAGCACAGCAGGCCAGGCAGCATCAGAGGAGCAGGAAAGTTGACGCTTCAGATCGGGACCCTTCTTCAGAAATTGGTCCCAACCTGAAATGTCAACTTTCCTGCTCCTCTGATGCTGCCTGGCCTGCTGTGCTCCTTTTAATGCCAATTATTTTATTAACAATTTATCTGATCAACTGTATTTAAACTCCGGCTATCAAAATGAGATTTAAACTCATAGTTTAAAAATCATTGCAGGTCTGACAGCATCTGTGAAAGAAAAAACAGAGTTAACAGAGTTCTGAGGGAGGGTCACCGGACCCGAAACGTTAACTCTGTTTTTTCCTTGACAGATGCTGCCAGACCTGCTGAGCTTTTCCAGCAACTTCTGATTTTTTCACTGATTTACACCACCCACAGTTCTTTCGGTTTTTGTTTAAAAATCATTGTTCAGTCATCATGCTTATTGATCCAGTAACATAGCCACCACATTACAGTATGAAATACTGTGCGATTACAGTAGTGAATATTTTTGGGGTCATCCACCTTGACAGGGTGCTCATCAGAATTAGGAATGTTAGTGGTGGTGAATGAATCATATTCCAGGAACTGAGTGTCAGCATCAAGCACCACAAGTCAGCTGCAATAAGTCAGATGCCTTCAAAATATCAGGTTAGGTTGTCTGTTCGTATAGGGCTGTGACTGAGGCAGATAGTTGCATGACACAATAGAGGAAGCTTTATTTTGCATCTGACTGCATGGTACCTGTTCTGCAATGCTTGATGCTCACACTGATTCCCTCAAATGTGCTCCATCCACCACAACTTATATCTCTCTCGGATACCCGGTCTTAAGGCCCCAAAGTGGAAATGGATCATAGTAGAATTAAAATTAGCCTTTCAGGGTGAAATTCTGATTACTTGTGTTTGACACTATGCTTCAATGATTTTGCATATTTTAATTTGTAATTACATTTTTAGACATTGTCACTCAAAGCTTATACTCTGAGCATTGGCATTCCAGCAACTGATGTGACAAATTATGAGGTTAATTGCCCCATGTTACAGTTTGTTTGGATCCTTCATCATGAATCATAAAAACAAATACTCTCTGACTCTCAACAGATGGTTCTAGTGCACTTTTTGATGAAACAAAGTGCACTTCCTGAGTTTCTCCTATCCAATTCCTAAGCCATTCATGTTGCCTGGGTCAAATTACCACATGTCATTCCAATTCCCACCATTCCTCAGACAGGGTGGCTTTGGGTTAATTTTCCTTCTCAACTGAATCCTACAAGAAAACTGTACATAACCTGAGGCTTCAGTGGTGGAGAGGGGTTTGGGAGATGGAGCATGTGTAATGTGACAATAAAGTATTTTACCTCAGTAAGCCCGCTCTTCCTGATGCTGGAAACAGAAGATTGTTATTCCTACTATAGATTGGAATCTCACAATTCTAAAGAAGGGTTGCTGGACCGAAAATGTTAACTTTTATTTCTCCCCACCGGTGTTGCCAGATCTGTTGAATTTTCCCAGCAGTTCCTATTTTTGTTTGGAATCACCCAGGCCCACCGCTTTCTTCGTCCTGGGCTGCTCAGGCTTCTGATTCAAAGGTAGCCATTAATAATTAGAGTCTTCATTTGGAAATGAGTCATGGAACACAGTTTATTCCAGGGATATGTGTTTTCAGGGTAGGAACAATGGATTTAGTAACTCATGTGTGGGCTGTCCTAAAACATGGGAATGTATGGTAACCCTAGTCTCAGCAGGACATCAGTTCACATGCAATCACAAAAAAAAGCTGAATTAAATTTTCTTTCCCCCTCCCTCCTCTGGCTGAGTGGTTGACAGTGGGCGTGGTGGTGGGGTTTGGAATCAGCAAAGGGCTTTGGAATCAGGAGGGAGAGTAGCAGGGCCTCACACCTTCCTGACTCTCCTTAATTGAATCAGGGGTGAGGAAGCTAGAGGGGGTGGAGAGGTTGCCAGGTGTTTCCTAAAGTCTTCCACATGGGTCTGGAAGGAGGAGGGTGTGGGGTTGTGCTGATCGGGCACCCTGTAGCCCGCTGATGGCTATTCCGGAAGAGTGCACCTCTGGGCCCAAAAATACTCCTGGAACTGGCCCTTGCTTGTCTGACCCACTGTCACCTTCCAGGTGTTTGTGGAACATTACACTGTGCAAATTGGTTGCCAGTTTTTGTATATTACAACAGTGCCTACACTTCAAAACTGCTTCATTAATTGTAAAGTGCTTTGGGAAGTTCAGAAGCTGTGAAAGGCAATGCGATATGACTTTCCTTTTTTGTTCATTGTGATAGTTGCAGCACTAAAGTAAAGAACCGAAACTAAAAGCAACAATTTTTCTTTACTAATTTAGTTCTGTATTGAGAAGTTTTGGATTTGGTGGGGAAGCGGGGAGGTGAAGGCTGACAGTTTAGAATTAAACATTTCAGGAACAGAAGTTTTACTTCTATAGAAACTAAATGACAAAATTATTTGAATGCTATGTTAATGATTTCTTAGATGAATCTAATGATAATTTACTGTCACAAACACTGGACAATGTTGATTCAGGATACTGGATATTATTAATGTCCTTAATGATGTTATGTGGTGTAAGTTTATGTTACATCCAGTCAAGGGATGTGACTACTGCTGGCTGGGCCAGCATTCATTGCCCGTCTCTAGTTGCCCTTAAGAAGGTGGGGTGAGCTGCCTTCTTGAACTGCTGCAGTTCATTTGTTGTAGGTAGACCCACAATGCAGTTAGGGATTGATTTTATTTGATATGATTTAATTTATTATTGTCATGTACCAAGATACAGTGAAAAGTACTGCTTTGCTAGCTAACCAGACAGATCATACTTTACATTAGTACATCATGGTAATAGAACAGAATGCAGTTTTATGGCTGCTTTCCTAATGCAGTGTGAAGTGTAGACAGCGGCAAGGGAAGAAAGGTTGCTTTTCATGATGAACGGGGCTGTGTTCACAACTGTCTTCAATTTCTCATGGTCTTGGGCAGAGCAGTTGCAATATCAAGCTGTCATGCATCCAGATAGGATGCTTTCTATGGTACATCCATAAAAATTGGTAAAGGTTGTTGCAGACATGCCAAATTTCCTTTGCCTCCTGAGGAGGTAGAAGCATTGGTATGCTTTCTTGACTACAGAATTACATGGATGGACCAGGATAGATTGTTGGTAATATTTACTCCGGGGAACTTGAAGCTGTCAATCGCCCCCACCTCAGCACCATTGGTACAGAAGGTGTGTGTCCTCCATTCTGCTTCCTGAATTCAATGACTAGCTTCTTCATTTTGCTAACATTAAGGGAAAGAATGTTGTCTTTATTCCCTGTCATCAACAAATTTGTAAATGGAGTAAGAGCTAAATTTGGTTACACAGTCAAGAGTGTATAAGGAGTACAGTAAGGGGCTGAATATGCAGCCTTGTGGGGCATCGGTGCTGAGGATTATTGTGGAGGAGGTGTTGCCTATCCTTTCTGATTGCGTCTACAGGTCAGGAAGTTGAGGATCCAGTTGCAGAGATGGAGCCGAGTCCTAGATTTCAAAATTTGGAGATGAGTTTTGTTGGAATTATGATGTTGAATGCCGTGCTAAAATCAATAAATAGGAGTCTGATGAAGGTGTCCTTGTTATCCAGATCTTTCAGGGATGAGTGTAGTGCCAGGGAGATGGTGGCTGCCGTGGATCTATTGTGATGGGAGGTGAATAGTAGTGGATCAAGGCAGTCTGGGAGGCTGGGGTTGATGTGTGCCGTTTTCTTGAAACACTTCATAATGATGGAGGGAGGGAATTCCAGGATTTTGACCCAACAACTCTGAAGGAACAGTCATATATTTCCAAGTCAGGATAGTGAGCGGCTTGGAGGGAACCTTGTAGGTTGGGGTGTTCCCATGTATCAGCTATCCTTGTCCTCCTAAATGGAAATGGTTGTGGGCTTGGAAAGTGCTAAGAATGTATAGTGAATTTCTGCAATGCATCTTGTAGATAGCATACACTTCTGCTGCTGACCATCGGTAGCAGAGGGAATGGATGCCAGTGCATGTGGTGCCAATCAAGTGGGCTGTTTTGTCCTGGATGGTGTCGAGCAGCTTGAGTGTTGTTGGAGCTACACCCATCCAGGCAAGTGAGGAATATTTCATCACACTCCCCACCTGTGCCTTCTAGATGATGGACAGGCTTTAGGGAGTCAGGAGGTGGGGTACTTATTACAAGATTCCTAATCTCCGACCTCCTCTTGTAACCACAGTATTGTTATAACTAGTCCAGTTTAGTTGCCGGTTAATGGTAATGCCCAGGATATTGATAGTGGGGGATTCAGTGATGGTTATGCAGTTGAACATTTAGGGTCAATGGTTAGATTCTCTCTCATTGAAAATGGTCATTTCCTGACACAAGTGGTAAGCAACATTTGTGCCATATGAGTCCAAGCCTAGATATTGTCCAGATCTTATTGTCTTTGGGCATACATGTCCTCAGCTACTGAAGCAGTGCAAGTCATTGGAGTATATACCCAATTCTGACCTTATGATGGAGGGAAGATCACTGATGAAGTAGCTGAGAATCTGATTGCCTCTTCGTAAAACTATGCCTAGACATTTTCAGCTTCAAATAATCCCTTTAGGGATTTAACCAAACACTTCTGATTTGGAACTGTAGAAGTAAATTCCTTACATTGAGGTAATTTATTTCATCAAAGTTGTAAACTAATTTCCTTCTTTAAGAGCAACTGTTCTTGACATCAGCTTCAGCCAAAACTTCTGCAAAACTACTCAACCCAAAAAGGCTTTCTTCAAGCTATGGATGTTGACCCTAACCCAAAAAAAGTTCTAGAATTTTTTTAAACTCAAGCTTAATACACATCACTGTTTATTCTGTTTGTTGTAAAACTCTTCTGATGTGAAAAAAACCATTAGCACCCATATGCTCTTTTTCACTTTTTAAGAAGGAAGTCACAATAGCGACATAAATATTTACAAGTTAATCATTAAATCTTTTTACACACAGAAACTCATATGCTACTAGTTCAAGGTAAAGGATTAAAATGTATACACCTTACATCACACATGCAAATATATTAAAGGTTAGAACTTGCCATGTGACAGCATGAGACCCTACCTATCACAAACTGATTTAATCTCTAAATTTTCATCTCCAAATGGAAAAATTAAATTTCTTACCTCACTAAGCATTCTTGCCCACCATGTTTCTCAGTCCAACAGGTTCCATAAAGTTTCTCTCATGATATCATGTTCATTACTGCTGGAGCGGTGAAAAGGACCTTTGAAATATATCGGGACACTTTGTTAAAAGTTAAGTAATGCTTGAACAACAGATACTCTGGAAATTTTCTGAAGTTTAGTCCTAAAAAGTGTAAGTGTTGTGATCTGCTACCTTATAGGAGTCACCAGCAGAAAAGGCAGTCTTGGTTATAGGCATCTTGCCAGGGATTGCCCTTGTTCTGGACATATAATGAAAAGATGATGAGGCAACGCCAGTGCAGTACCACTGACATAGGAGGTGGCAGCATGCTTCCACTCTTCGGGACATTTCTTCTTAATTCTCTGGGCCTCCAGTGCAGTACTTTAGAAGGTGTTTACCCTCTCTATTCATTGCTGAACTGTCCTGTAATATGTCAGTGTGCCAGCCATAGTGAACCCCACATTCATTGGAAGTGGATGCACAGAGTAAATATACACGGTATGTTGCAGTGAGTGACTGGCCATCCTGCAACAGCTCCCACCACTGCTAGACGCACCCAGGCAGGTCATTGTGGTTGGAGACTTTAACTGCATCATTAAGGCGGCTGGATGATCCAAAGGGGTAGACACCAAACTGGGGTCCACGTTCAGATTCCTGATGGAAATGGCTGAAGACACAAAGCTGCATGACGTCTTCAGCACTCCTGCAGATGCAGCACAGTGTAGATAGACCTGGTTGTGACCAGAGGGGTCTATCTGTTTAAGGATAGATTTCCTGTTTATGTCTCAATCATTCTCTGTCAGATCCACTGACGTTAAGCTAGTGTTTTTCCCCTGACTACTGCCTCCTACTGGCTCACTTACAGGACAACCAGCAGGCCAGCAAAGGAACATCAAAGCTGAACGTAAAACTGTTGACTATGGAACACATTGAGGAGTTCAAAAAGGGATTACTCAGGTTGGAAAACCATGGAGCCCCTCTTTCAGTATCTAGCTGACTGGTGGGAAACAGTCATGGAGAACATCGAGAGGTTTTTCTTCCTTAAAGGTGTTCAGAAGGAAAGAGAAAGACGGGGTAAACTGTCCAAACTCTAGAAAGGCATTCAGAACCTACTTCTGCCGCAGATGGTGGGGATTGATGATGTCAAGGAGGGTCACCTGGAGATGAAGAACCAACAAGCCTTGCTCTTTGTCTTGGAAGCCTCCAAGATAATCTTCTGGTCCAGGATCTACACCGTGGAGCTGGATGAGACATGCTCACATTCCTAATGTACACAGGGAGAGCTCCATGATCAACATCCTGATGGAAGAAGATGGCTCAGTAATGTCATCTCAGTCTGACATCCTAAGGATCAGCAAATCTTTTTATGCACATTGTAAAACATGAAGCCCACAGATAGTACAGTCTCCCATTTGTTCCTGTCCTCTATCATGGAGGTCTTAGATGACGGCTCCTGGGAGAGGCTAGATCAGCCGTTAACTTTGGATGAGCTGACCAAGGCCCTTGAGTCCTTAGAAAAGAATAAAATGTCCTGAAGTGATGGGTTACCGGCTGAGTTGTATTCTGCTCTGTGGGTCTCGATAGGCCAGGACCTGCAGGAGGTATACGACACTATGCTTCCGACAGGTAGCATGTGCAAATTGCTGAGGAAAGATATCGTCATCCTTATCAACAAGCAGAAGGCGGAAAGGGAGAAAATTAGAAATTGGCGACCCATTTCATAGCTGATTGAAGATTATAAACTCCTGTCTAAGCTCATTGCCAACCTGGACAGATTTGCTGTGGGATCGGTCGTCCACCCTGACCAAACCTGTTCCGTACCAGGCAGGAAGATCTCTGAGACCCTTGTGCTCCTCAGGAACACGATTGCCTATGTGCAGGACAGGGGTGGTTGGACAACTGCCTCATCAACCTGGACCAGGAGAAGGCCTTTGACAAGATATTGCACACCTACATGTGGGCCGTGCTCTCCAAAATGGCCTTTGAGGAGGGAATCTCACTGCTCTACACCAACAGTCTTAATTAGCAGATGTAAATCAGGAAGCTTCCTGGTAACATCTGGAGTCAGGCAGGGCTGCCCACTCCCTCCTGCCTTGTCTTGTATAGACCTTTTCACTAAATCAATCAGGATGTCAGCTTGAAAGAGGTGACTATTCCAGACAGCAGAGCCTGCAGGTCAAAGCCTCCCTGTAGGTGGATGATGAGTCCATTTTCTGCTCAGATCCACTGTTAGTGCACAAACTCAGGAGCATTTGTAACCAGTTCGAACCGGCATTGGAAGCCAAGGTAAATCAAGGCAAGAGGTGAGGCCATGTTCTTTGGGAAATGGGCTGACCAATCCTTTACTTGCTTCACTGCTAGGTCAGATCAGCTGAAGTTGCTGGGATTATGGTTTGGAGGGACTGGGGAGGGTGCCAGAACTTGGGAGGAGTGCATTACCAAGGTGAGGCAGAAACTGGGCATATGGGAGCACCATTACTTCTCCATTGTCGGTAGAAACCAAGTCATCAGCTGTGAGGTACTCTCAATGTTATTGTATGTAGCGTAGGTCTAGCCAATTCCCCGAGCCTGTGCCACTGCAGTCACCCAAGCCATCTTCCACTTTATCTGGAAGTCAAAGATGGACCATGTCCATAGGGAAACCCTGTACAAAGTTCTGGATAAGGAAAGTGGTGGGGGGGATGAAGGGGGGGGCGTACCCAATGCCACACTTGTCCTGATGGCCACCTTTCTGTGCAGCTGCATCATGTTGTGCATAGACCCTCGGTATGCAAACACCAAGTGTTGCTACATACTGAGGTTCTACCTGTCCCTGGTGTTATGAAGGATGGGCTTCGTCTTGTTGCTGTGGAACATTCCAAGTATTTGGACCATTCCATATCGCCTGTTTCTTGTGGAAAAATCTGTAAAAGAAAACACCTCTTGCCACTAGTCCATTAGGCAGTGGTCAGCACGTAGTGTCCTCAAGACCCTGAAGGAGAAAGAGAGGGCTGATCCTGTTGGTGGTTCCCAGAGCAGACTATCAAAGTTATTTGACAGATTACCTCATCACTAGAACTTTCTAACAAGCACCAAGGCATCCCTTGGCTGATGGCGGAAGGGCACTGCCCGTCAGATCCTCCATCTACACCCGGACTCTACACCAGCGTACATTGTCCTTAAGGCAGTTGTGATGTCAAAGACATGGTCACATGTCTCCTTATGAAATGTGCCTGTGCAAAAAAAGTCTGGAGAGAGATGCAGTGGTTGTGACTGTGGTTCATTCCGAGCAGGTCTGTCACATCGGACTGTGTGCTCTATTGGTCTGTTCCCCAGGCCATTGTCTGCGCTTCGAAGACCATCAACTTGGTGAAAGATGCTCTTTGGTCTGCCTTTAACTTCTGGTCATCCAGTGCAAAGAGTGGACCTTGATGGAATGTGTCAATCTGCAACACTCAAATGTCCAGGATTATGTGCTAAGGGATGCACTAAAGCGTGGGGCAGCTGCTGCCAAGGCACAGTGGGGCGAAACTATTCTCCGAGTTCTTTCTGCCAAAATACAAGAGGGGTCTACTCAGCTGTCAGACTCTTTTGTTGCCTCAAAGCAATGTGTATCGTGTTCTGTATGAGTAAGAAATGCCTTTGGCCTTTGCAACTGTGGGTAATGTCAAATCCAGTTTGTTTTCCTTGACATGCAAAGAATGTACAGAACTGCTGTCGTACCTGTGCATGTATATAAACATTTTTTATGAATAAAGTATATTTTTGCAGTTTAAAAATGTGGGGAATGACCACCATAAGGATCTTTCTACCAAAGTATAATGAGGTCCAAAAACAGAGGTTACTGGAAAAGCTCAGCAGGTCTGGCAGCATCTGTGAAGGAAAAATCAGAGTTAACATTTCAGATCCGGTGACCCTTCCTCAGAACCAGGATCTTGCCAGGACTGGAGGCTTTGAGTTATAAGGATAGACAGGAACTTTTTTCACGGGAGCATCGCAGGTTGAGGGGTGACCTTATGGAGGTTTATAAAATGGTGAAGGGCATAGATAAGGTGATTAGCAAAGGCCTTTTCCTTAGGGTGGGGAATTCAAAACTGGGGGGCTAATTTTTAAGATAAGAGGAGAAAGATTTAAAACGAACCGGAGGGGCAACCTTTTCACATAGAGGATGGTTCATATGTGGAATGCCAGAGAAAGTGTTAGATGCATGTACAGTTACAACATTTAAAAGAAATTTGGATAGTACATGATTAGGAAAAGTTTAGAGGGATATGAACCAGATGCAGACAAGCGCGACTGGTTTAGTTTGGGAAACTTGGTTGGCATGGACGAGTTGGACGATGGGGTCTGCTTCATGCTGTATGACTCTATGACCAAGAAGGGAAAAGGGCATTTTGGCATTGTAACTTCAACTTGACAAGGACCATTCAAGTGAATTTCTCTCAATCATGCTCTTCCAACTGTGCTGCAAGTGGTTTTGGGATGTTTTTATAGCTGCAGATTGAACTAGCAGCTCAGATCATTAGGTGTCATATGTTGGCATTTCAGTGTGGGAAGCTTGACTCTCATATGGAAAAAAGCTAAAAAGAAGACAAGCATAAGAATCTTGGCTGAGAAATTCTTTTTTCAGCTTTATTGCAGAATATTTTGTGTGCTCATTAGAAGACAAAATGATTTCTGATTCATGCAGTGCAGTAATAAATAGTACAGATTATGCAGTTAAGGGCATTTATACATAAAGGAACTTGGGACAGGAAAAATATTCCATGTTCCATTTTTGTGCATCTATATAACAACATAACAGATGTTACAATAATAGTTCTGTGCAAATGTACTTTTTTTTGCAACTGACCAGTCCTGATTTATAGTTAGTACCCGAGCTACTTCTATTGACAAAATACATAACAGAGTGTAGGAGACTTTTTTTGTCATACCATGTCTCACTTGGATATAGATAGTTTGCACAGACAAATTAAAAAGGGGATCAGCACAAAAGGTAAGGGGAAACCTCTGTAATTGGCCTACATATATCAGATACAAAAAAGGGAAGTCTCTGCACACTTGCCCATACTTATTTTCATCTTTTTATAATTACACTTCAGTTTATCTCAAGTTGCTAATCTGATCTGCTTGATCCAAAGGCCTTATTACCATGTGACTTAGATTCTGGGGCCAATGACACACTAAAACAAATCCAAACCTCACCAGTTCATTCCCCATCATTAAGTGTCCATTATTGTGCTAGGTTTTACTTTATTTTACTCATAAAATCCAAGTATGATGATCAAATTTAGCAAAAATTATGAACTCCTTCAGGCTGTGAAATCTAAGCTGCAGTTGTTGAATATCAGATTAAAGCTATGCAAATTTTGTAGCAATGTGTGCCAATTTGAAATATTTGAAGGTAAAACACTATTTATTAAATGTGCTCTTGCCATAAATAGTTCATTTTTGCTACAGAAATGCACCCTTTTGTTTTTGTTTCTGCAGCTAATCCCTTTTATGGTAACCAAGTGAATCTTCAACTGGACAACAGAGCCAATTTGGTGGCTTGGGAGAGGAAGATCTTTTGACTGACTATAGGTTGCCACCTTTGGACAGATGAATTTATCAACTATTAGCTAAGGAGAACTGTACTGTTGTGCATCAACTGCCCTGTGTGTGGGTGAATAAAGTCAGCAGCTAGAAACTGTGAGTAGTCAGCTAATCATTGGGTGGTACTGATGGTGAAAGAAGCACAGGGAAATAAAGACAGGGAACCAGGTTCCCTAAAGCAGGAATGCAGAGGAGAAATAAAGAGTGTGATGTTGCCTGCTAACTCTGTACTTGTTTCAATTGTCCAGCAAAGAGGAAAACAGACCCACAAGAACCAAACTGCTTTCTGCAAAGAAATTCACTTAGTACTTCTCAGAAGGCAACAAGCTACAATAATGCCAACTTAAACTTTATAATCTATGTACATGTTTCACTGCTAATAGATCAAAACAAACACACACTGAATATGATGGCAAGTTGCCTTTGAGGCTAGCCACAACTCTAAATAAGATGGAGTTGTACTGTATTGAGTCCCTACTTTGAGACTGGGCATTTAGACTGTAGTGATCTTCTTGTCCTTGGTGGCCTGTTTTATAGCAGCCTGCTCACAGATGATCTCTTTCAGCCGCTGCAATCGCATGTTCTGAGTGGTCTGATCTCCAACTCCAGTTTGGCTGCGGTGGAGGAGGCTTAAGGCGTTGATGTACTCCAATTCTGTGTACTTTACTCCTTGGTCTACCACTAGGTTGAGCAGCTCGTCTGGATTGTTGTACAGCATCTCATAGTATTGCCTGTGTAGCAAAACAGAAACGAAGGTCAACCAAGTGCGAATAACCTCACACGTGATATCTTAAAAATTGTAGGTATAAATGCTAACATGCAGAC
The DNA here is from genome assembly GCA_024137785.1 of Ginglymostoma cirratum. Classification (NCBI taxonomy): domain Eukaryota; kingdom Metazoa; phylum Chordata; class Chondrichthyes; order Orectolobiformes; family Ginglymostomatidae; genus Ginglymostoma; species Ginglymostoma cirratum. Next base: position 13,188,257 of record JAHRHZ010000045.1, on the reverse strand, counting down.
GCCTTCCTAACTGCCACTGAACCTGCATGTTAACCGTAGAAGTCCTAGTTCAGGATTCTCTTAAGTTCTGTGGTCCTCAGGTTTCTGAAGTCTTTTCCCATTTAGAAAACAGTCTACACCTCTATTCTTCCTACCTCACACTTTTCCACAATGTATTCCACCCGCCATTTCTTTGCTCACTGTCTAAGTCCTTCTGCAGCTCTATCATCTCCTCAACACTACCTGTCCCTCCACCTATCTTTGTGTCATCTGCAGAGATAGCAACAATACTCTCGTTTCCTTCATTCAGATCGCTAATGTAGAACGTGAATAGTCCCATTACTGATACCTGCGAAACTCCACTAGTCACTGGGTGCCATCCTGAAAAAGACCCCTTTATCCCCACTCTCTGCCTAAATTCAGTCAGCTACTCTATCCATGCCAGTACTTTGCTCCTAACACCATGGGCTCATATCTTATTGAGCAGCCTTCTGTGCGGCACTCTGTCAAAAGCCTTCTGCCAATCCAAAATAGATCATGTCTACTGGCTCTCTTTTGTCTAACTGCTCATTATCTCCTCAAAGAATTTGAACTGATTTGTCAGGCATGACCTCCCCTGATGAAGCTGCGCTGACCCAGCCCGATTTTACCAAGCATTTCCAAGTACGAAAAATATCTTATTAACCAACTCGCCCAGGTTGAGGAATGTGCAGTTGATCAAATATTCAGATAATCACAAGGTCCACATAGTCAATGTAAATACACATACCAGAGAAAAGAACTGTAATGCAGGAGGAATATACATCACTGTTGTGCTTTATTTACAGCATAGTTCACTAAAATAATAATTATACAATTTTGCCTTGAATAAAACTTACCGGCAGAGGGCCTCCTCATTTGCAGCCTCACATGACTACTCAGACATTGTGGTAGATCGGGATATATGAGGAGAAATTGACTTGAAATTGAATCAACTGTTGATATTTCATGTGGCCATTCGATTCAACAAGTATATTTACATTGATGTAAATAAATTAGAAAGCATTAATAACTGGAGAGAATAATATGTAAACTTTGCAGCACATAATTTTTGCTGGCTTATAAAATGCCGGTTAAAACAAAGTTTGCTGTACTCCGCAATCTCATTCTTAATAATGGACATTAAAACCATACCACCATACGAGGCCAGGCTAATTGGCCGATAATTTTCTGTCTTCTGCCTCCTCCCTTCACAAACAGTGGTGTTACGATAGCCATTTTCCTGTCCTCTGGGACTCTCCCCAACTCTAGTCATTCCTGAAAGATCACCACCAATGCCTCCAAAATCTCAACTATCTCTTTCCTGAGGTGTAGTCCATCCAATATGGGTGATTTATTCAACTTTAGACCTTTCAGCTTCCCTAGTACCTTCTCCTTCAGGAAGGCCACCTCACTCACCTCTGCCCTCAACTCTCTTGAAGCTCTGGTATGCTGCTGGTGTCTTTCACCATAAAGAGAGTTGCAAAGTACCTATTCAGCTACTCTGCCATTTCTTTATTCCCCATTAATAATTCTCCAGCCTCATTTTCCAGCAGTCCAATGTCCACTCTCTAACCTTTCATGTATCTTTTAAAAAACCTCTTACAATATTCTGTTATATTTCTAGCTAATGTGCTCTCATGTTTCATCTTCTTCCCCTTTTCGCCTTTTTAGTTGTTCTCTGCTGGTTTTTAAAGGCCGCCCAATCTTCTGGTTTTCCCACTGACCTTTACCAGATTATGTGCTTTTTCCTTTGTTTTTATGCTGTTCCTGACTTCCCTTGTCAGCCATGGTTCCCTCCTCCTCCCCTTAGTATTTTTCTTCTTCCTTGGGATGAATTTCCGCTGCACCTCCTGAATTATCCCTAGAAACTCTTACCATTGCTGCTCCACAATTTTCCTTGCTAGGTTTCCCTTCCAGTCTACTCTGGCAAGCTCCTCCTTCATATCTTTGTGTTTACTTTTACTCAATTGTAATACCATAACATCTGATTCCAGATTCTCCTCTCAAACCCTAGGGTGAATTCTATCATATTATGCTACAACCCTAGGGTTTCTTCACCTTAAGCGCCCTAATCATGTCTGCCTCTCTACACATCAAATCAAGAACTGCCTGTTCCCTCATGGGCTCTACAACAAGCTGCTCCAAAAAAAACCATCTTATCGACATTCCAAAAATTTCTTTTCTTGGGGCCCACTACCAACTTGATTTTCCCGTCCATGTGTATATTAAAGTTCCCCTTGATTATTGGAATGGTGCTTTTCTGTCATGCCTGTCTGTCTTCTGGTTTACTTTCTGCCCCACATCCTGCTACCGCGAGGAGGCCCCTACATAACTTTCAGCAAGGAGTTTTTCCTTTACGCTTCCTCTACTCATGCAGATTCTATCCTTTCCTTTTTCACTTCTTGCTATTGATTAAATTTCATTTCTTTCTATCAAGGCAACCCAGCCCCCCTGCCCATTAAAAGTGTCCTTTCGACAGGACACATATCCTTAGGTACTGAGATCCCAGCCCTGATGCTCTTGCAGCAATGTCTCTGTGATGGCCACAACATCATACCCGCTAATTTCAATCTGTGCTACAAGCTCATTTCCCTTGCTTCATTTGCTTTGGGTATTTAAATACAATACCCTCAGTCCTGCATTGAACACCCTTTTCTCATTGTTGTCCCTTATCTGCTGTGACTGAAGTTAAATTCCTAACCCTTTTCATACTCTCTGTACAATTACTTGTTCTGGAAACTTTAATACCCTTTCCTGAGCCTGACTCCCCAGCCCAGCCGAAGTCCTCATGATCTCAATCTATCTCGAATTGCATCATTACTTTGTCTACCTTATTCCGAATGTTTGTGCATGAAGATAAAAAGCCTTTATGTTTATTCTATTAGATTTTCCTTACACGTTTATAGGTTCTTGGTACAATGTGACATTCACACATTCTGACCCTTCTCTTTATTTTCTGGTAATAATCAACCGCACAATTAACCAGAAATTCTACCTTCTCCTTTACCTTTGATTTTATAGTTTTCCACGCGCCTACTCCTATTCAGTTTAAAGCCCTGTCCACAGCCCTAGTTATGTGTAGAACAGTTATAAGAAATGTTAGAATTAGATCTGCTATAGGAGCTCGCAAGGAGGTGTCTGGTGTTGGCGCCATCTTGCATCTTGCACCTGTCCTGGGCTTCCAACGTAAATCCGACAGTCAAGAAGGCACAACAACGCGTCTTCTTCCTCAGGTGGCTCAGGAAATTTGGCGTGTCCATAGGGTCCCTCACCAACTTCTACAGATGCACCATTGAAAGCGTACTGTCCGGGTGCATAATGGCCTGGCATGGCAACTGCTCTGCCTAGGACCATAAAGAAATAAAGAAGGTGGTGTGCACAGCCCAGGCCATCACGGAAGCCAACCTTCCATCCATGGATTCTACTTACACGGCTCACTGCCGCAGAAAGGCGGCCAACATCATCAAAAACCCATCGCACTTTGGTAATGACCTCCTACAACTTCTTCCGTCAGGCAGAAGATACAGATGCCTGAACACATGCATGAGCAGATTCAGGAACGGCTTCTTTCCAGCCATTATCAGACTGTTAAATGGACTCTAGCCTCAAATAATGTGACCTGCAATGTAACCTGTATGCCTCTAAGTCTTTTTGATCTGTACATCTTTTACCTACTTTGATCTGCCTGTACCGCTCGTAAACAAAGCTTTTCACTGCATTTCAGTACACATGACAATAAAATCAAAATCAAATCAACTCAGAAGTGATTCACCAGGACTCTGGTCCCAGCATTATTCAGATGGAGCCTTTCCTATCGAAACAGCTCCCTCCTTCCCCAGTACTAGTGCCAATGTTGCACCACTCCACTACTGTGATGGGTTTTATGCCGTTGAGGAAGGGTGGAGGCACAAATGGAACAAAAGAGAAGATCAGGGAAAGATTCGAGAGAGATATTAGAGATAAAAGATGTCATGGAACAAAATGTAAGGAAGCAGTATTCCAATGTGCAATTGTTGTAACCAATGCAGAGCAGACTGCAGCATGAGCATAGAATCCCTACAGTGTGGAAACAGGCATTTGGCCCAACAAGTCCACACCAACTCTCCGAACAGCATCCCATCCAGACTCACCCCCCTACCCTATCCCTGCAACCCCCGCAGCAAATCCACCTAACCGACACATCTCCAGACACTATGGGCAATCCATCCAACCTGCACACCTTTGGACTTTGGGACGAAACCAGAGAACCCAGAGGAAACCCATGCGGACACAGGGAAAAAATGCAAACTCCATACAGACAGTTGCCGAAGATTGGAATTGAACCTGAGTCCCTGGCCCTGTGTGGCAGCAGTGCTAACTACTCAGCCACCGTGCCACCCAGTGTATACTTTAGAAAAAAGGACAAATATCTGGAACATATGTTTGGCTGTTGCACCATGAGGAAGGCTGAGGCAAAAGGCTAAACGTTGCACCTCCTGTAATTGCATTGCAAGGTGCCATAGGAGGGGAATCAGCTGTTGAGGTGATAGATGAATAGTCCAGGCTATGGTGGAGACAATGATTCCTTTGGAATGCTGTCATGGGATGGGAGGAGGAGAGGAAGACAGGGAAAGGGAAGATGGATTGGTGGTGGCATCATATGGGATTTCACAGAAGTGACAGAGGATAATGCTATGAATACAGAGGCTGGTGGTGTGGAAAATGAGGACAAAGGACGTTCATTTTATGGTTCTTGGACGGTAGAGATGGGAGCAGAAGTGTGGGCAATGTCAGGGCCGACTATTGAGGAAAAAGTAAGACACTATGGAAGTGTCATCGTGGAAGGTAGCAACATCAATAGGTATAACAGCGAAATAGAAACTGGAAGATGGAGCTGAATCCTTACAGGCAGCAGAGAAAGTGTAGTCAAGGTACTCATGAGTCTGTAATAAATATTAATAATATCTTCAGAAATGGAGACAGTCAGTCAGTCATTGAATAGGAGGGAAGGAAAGAATCAGATATGGACCAGGTGAAGGTGAGAGAAGAATGGCAATTAGAAGAGAATTTTATTACTTTTCCAGTTACAAATGCAGGAATCAGCATTTTTAATTTTTTGTTTGGCTTATCACTTCTTTGTTGCCTCTTCCAGGAGCATAAATTGCTACAGGGGAATGGAATGAAACAGTCTAATTCTGATGCTGTGGGCATCATGCATATGGACTATGTCTGGTGGATGATCTACTTGTTTCCTGTTTGTCAGTTCCACCTTCCATTTAAAAGGAATAATTTATGAGATGTGAGCACCAACAACAAGGTCAACATATATAATCCATTCCTACCTGCATTTAAGTGGTAACGAGCTACCTTCTTAAGTGCTGCAGTCACGGAGACAGTACAGACATGCACAGTGTCATTCGGAAAGGAGTTCCAGGATTTTGACCAAATGACAGTGGAGGAACAATGATATAGTTTCAAATCAAGATGGTTTGGAGACGGTGGTGTTACCATCCATCTGCTACCATTGTCGTTCGAGATGGTGGAGGTGGTAGATTTGGAAAATGTCACCAGAGAGGGTGGGTCTCGATAAATTGTACAGTGAACCTTGTAGCTGGTACAAGGGAGTGAATGTTGATGGTAGTGGATGGAGTATATATCAAGTCAGTTGATTTGTTCTGAATGGTGTCAAGCTTCTTGGCAAGTGGAGGGGATTCTATCACACGCAGGGTTCTGCCTTGTAGATGGTGGACAAGCATTAGGGAGACATGAGGCTCAATTACTTGCTGCACATTTCTTAGCCTAGGCCTACTCTTGAGGCCAGTGTTAAATGGCTGATTCAGTTCAGTATCTGGTCTACTGAACCCACCAGGATGTGTCACTTTTGAATGTTTGAGAGATATGGTGAAGTGCTTTGTAAATGCAAGCCCTTCTTTTCCAGAAGTGGAGAGAAAGTATCAAATAATATTAGTGCACTTAGTTTACAAATTCTCATCCTGATACCTTAAGAACGCGAGTTTACTTAGTGATTATAGACTCCACCTCCAGATAAAATGCTTTCTAACTTGGAGCCAACATTCAACTAAACAGCATATTTGATGAAAATAAGGCTGTTCAGATAAATTATGATAGGATATGAAGTCTAAGTAGAAAATCTTAGGCAAGAAAGAGCAATTGTATTCACTCTTACATATTCAATCAAGTGATACGATCACTGGAATCATCCATCAAACTTTAAACACGTTTTTTTCTTGTGCTTGTACATACCAGAATGATCCATCATAAATATTTACGAACAAACTCAAAGAAAAAAATGAAAAATTAACTGAAAATTGTTGAGTTGATACTCACTGATGCAAAGAGTTCATGACCAAGGGCAGTATAGATTTCAAAATTAGTCATAACTCAGTGGAGAAAATCTTTACGGCCCTGCTACACCAGCAGAAAGCAAGTGTAGAATTAGTAGAACTTAACCATTTCAAGTCTAACATTTTAATAAGTAAATTTTAACACATCTTGAGCATTACCCAATTAGGTGGCATTGGGTTCATGTAATGTGTTACTCATGGTTAGCCCATAGTTTCAAGTTCCTGGACTGTATTTTTAAATAACGTTCTAAAATTCCCAGCATTTGATAAGGTGCTGTTTATTGCAGAAAATATAAGCTCAAGTATATCACATCCTCATATAGTACGGTAGCATGGATCTAGACTTGGCTAGCTGACAGACAATGGAGTGTATGCAAAAATAGGTCTTCCTCTAATTGGCGGGGTGTGATGAGTAAAGTCCAACAGAGGTCTGTGCTGGGGCCTCAACTGGTCATAACTTACATCAGTGACTTAGATGTGTGGAGCAAAGGCATGATAGCTAAACTCACAGACATCATAAAGATAGGCAGGAAAGTATGACGTAGAGAAGACAAGGAGTTTGCAGAGGAACAGAAAGTTGAGTGAGTGGACAAAAACCCGGCAGATAGAGCATAACGAGGGAAAATGCGGAGTTGTCCACTTTGGTAGGAAGTATGAAAAAACACAGTGTTACTTCAACAGATAATATGCAGAGTTCAGAGGGATTTGTGTATTTTAGTACGTGAGTCACAAGAATGTAGTCTGCAGGTACAAAATGTAATCAAGAAGGCTAATAGAATACCGTCTTTTAGTACGAGAGGAATGGAACATAAAAAGGTGTATGAAGGACACAGGTTAGATCACATCTTGAATATTGTGCATAGCTTTGGTCTCCTTATTTAGGGTAGGATGTAAGTGCTTTGGAGGTGGTTCAGAGGAGGTTTATCAGATTGGTACACGGAATGAGTAAGTTATCTTAGGACAGATTGGACAGACTGGGCTTGTTTCCACTGGAATTTAGAAGAATGAGGGGTTACTTGATTGAAATATGTAATATCCTAATTGTTTTTCAAAAGATGGATGTGCAAAGATGAATTCAGAACTGGAGTGTTTTAGAAATGTTTTATAATTAGGGTTTACCCTTTTAAAACAAAAAAAGGAGCATTTTTCTCTTTTTGCATTAAAAAATCAAAACGACGGCACTTTAAAAAGGAGGAAGAGACACAAAGCAGGTACCATGTGGGAGGTGAAAAAAAAAAGAATGATCAGTGAACCTGCACAGCTGTCTGACCAGGCAGAGAACCTACACAGGTGACTACCTCTGCTGTTGAGAGTTTCAAGTATTTCTGGACATTGTTCTAAGAAAAATAAACAAACTCCAAAACAGTGAAATTCACAGCTGATCTTAAAAGAAGCCTGTGTGAGGGAGCTTACGGCAGAGAAACAAGTAAGCGGCTTTTTTTTTAAAAAACCGAAAGAACTGCAGATTCTGTAAACAAAGTTGCTAGAAAAGCCCAGCCGGTCTGGCAGCATTTGTGAAAGATATAACAGAGTTAACATTTCGGGTCCGGTGACCCTTCCTCAGAATTTGGTTGTAAATCTACAATGGTGAGTAGAGTGGGGTTTGATTCTATGTTTAATTATGTCTGTCTCTTGATTAAACTTTAAAAATATAAATATAGGTATGAAGTTATCCTGAAGCAGTGTTGTTAGAGCAGTAAGACTGTGCTATTTTCTGGGTCTGTAGATTGTTCAGGTGCAAGATGGCCTTTAGTCGAGTGATGTGCTCTTCCGGCCGGAAGTGGAAGATTAGGGAGAATTTCAATGTTCCTGAGGGTTACGTCTGCAGGACGTATGTTTGGTTGTGAATCCTATTGGATTGCATGGATCAGGTGGAGCAGCAGTTACAGGCAATGAGGAATTTACAAGAGCTAGAGGGTCTGATGGATGGCAGTTTCGGCAAGGTAGAAAAACTGCAGATACAGGTCAGGTAGATGGGTTACCTCCAGGAAAGGTAGGAGGGGTAGGCAGGTAGTGCAGGAGTCTCCTCCTGTGGGTATCCTCATCTCAAACAGGTACGCTGTTTTGGAAACTGTAAGGGTGATGGACTCTCAGGAAGATGTAGCACTGACAGCCAGATTTCTGGACTGAGAATGGCTCTAATATAATGACAGGTACGTCAGGTACCAAGTGGTTGATTGTGATAGGGGACCCTCTAGTCAGAGGCACAGACAGACATTTCTGTGGCCGACAATGAGACACCAGAATGGTGTGTTGCTTCCCTGATACCAGGATCAAGGATACCTCAGAGACGATGCAGAATATTGTCAAAGGGGAGAGGGACTGGCAGGAGGTCGTTCTACACATAGGAACTAATGACATAGGGAGAGAAAAGGACAAGGTTCTGAGGAGAGAATATAGAAAATTAGGCAGGAATTTTAAAAGTAGGTCCTTGAGGCTAGTAATATCTGGATTACTCTGGTGCAATGAGCTAGTGAGAGTATTAGGAAGATAGAGCAGATGAACACATGGCCGAGGAGCTGGTGCAAGGGAGAAAGATTCACATTTTTGGATCATTGCAATCTCTTTTGGGGTAGAAGTGATCTGTATAAGGAGGACAGAATGCACCTTGAATTGGAAGGGGACTAACATACCAGTAGGAGATTTGCTAGAACAGCTTGGGAGGATTAAAACATAAGTGGTGGTGGAGGCATGGACTCAGGGAAATAGTGAGAGAAGAGATCAGTCTGAGACTGGTGCAGTTGGGAAAAAGGAGCAGGTCAAACAGTCGGGACAAGCAGAAACAAAGCAGAGAATGAGGTAGCACTGATAAATTAAACTGCATTTATTTCAATGCAAGAGGCCTAACAGGTAAGGCAGATGAACTCGGGGCATGATTGTGAACATGGGACCGTGATATCATAGCGATCAAAGAGACGTGGCTCAGGGATGGACAGAACTGGCAGCTTAATCTTCTGGGCTATAGATGCTATGGGAAGGATAGAAAATGGGGCAAGAGAGGAGCAGCAGCATTTTTGATTAGGGATAACATCACTGCTTACTTAGGCAGGATATTCCTGGAAATACGTTCAGGGAAGTTATTTGGGTGGAACTGAGAAAGAAGAAAGGGATGATCACCTTACTGGGATTGTATTATAGACCCCCTAATAGTCAGTAGGAAATTGAGAAGTGAATTGGTAAGGAGATCTCAGTTATCTGGAAGAGTAAAAAGGATGGTAATTGTAGGGGATTTTAACTTTTCAAACATAGACTGGGACTGCCATAGTGTTAAAGGTTTGGATGGAGAGGACCTTGTTGAATGTGTACAAGAAAATTTTCTGATTCAGTATGTGGATGTACCTACTGGAGAAGTAGCAAAACTTGACCTACTGTTGGAAAATAAGGCAGGGTGTGAGTGGGGGGAGCACTTTGGGGCCAGTGACCATAATTCTATTAGTTTTAAAACAGAGATAGACCAGATCTAAAAGTTAAAGTTCTAAATTGGAGAAAGGCCAATTCTGATGGTATTAGGCAAGAGCTTTCCAAAGTTGATTTAGTGCGGCTATTCACAGGTAAAAGGACAGCTGGAAAATTGGAAGCCTTCAAAAGAGAGGTAATGACAGTCCAGAGACAGTATGTTCCTGTTAGGATGAAGGGCAAGCAGGTAGATGTAGGGAATCCTGGATGACTAGAGAAATTGAGGTTTTGGTCAAGAAAATGAAGTAAGCATATGTCAGGTATAGACAGCAGGGATCAAGCAAATCCCTAGATGAGTATAATGGCAGTAGAAGTATACTTAAGAGGGAAATCAGGAGGGCAAAAACAGGATGTGAGATAGCATTGGCAAATAGGGTTAAGGAGAATTCAAACGGATTCTACAAATACACTAAGGACAAAAGAATAACTAGGGAGAGAACAGGGCTCCTTAAAGATCAGCAAGGCCACCCATGTGTGGAACTGCAGGAGATGGGTGAGATACTAAACGAGTATTTTGCATCAGTGTTTTCTGTGGAGAAGGATATGGAACATAGAGAACATGGGGAAATAAATAGCAACATCTTGAAAAATGTCCATATTACAGTGGAGGTGGCAGTCGACATCTTAAAACTCATAAATCCCTGGGACCTGATCAGGCATACCCTAGAACTTTGTGGGAAGCTCGGGAAGAGATTTCTGGGCCCCTTGCTGAGATATTTATATCATCGATAACCACAGGTGAGGTACTGGAAGACTGGAGGTTGGCTAACGTGGTGCCATTACTTAAGAAAGATGGTAAGGAAAATCCAGGAAACTGTAAGGGCATGGACAGGGTGAAGAGCCAAGTTTTTCCCCCAGGGGTAGGATTAAGGTGAGAGAGAAAGATTTAAAAGGGACCTTTTTCATAGAGAGGGTGGTGTGTGTATGGAATGAGCTGCCAAAGGAAGTGGTGGAGGCTGATAACAGGGCTATGTGTTGGAGGGGATCCTGAGGGACAGGATTTATGCATATTTGGAAAGGAAAGGACTGATTAGAAATAGTCAACGTGGCTTTGTGCGTGGGAAATTGTGTCTCACTAACTTGATCGAATTTTGTGAAGTGACAAAGAGGATTGATGAAGGCAGACTGGTAGACATGACTTATACAGACTTCAGTAAGGCATTCAGAACATACAGAACTGGAGGCCTGTGACCAGCAGTATGCCACAAGGATCGGTGCTGGGTTCACTGCTTTTTGTCATTTATATAAATGATTTGGATGTGAACATAGGAGGTATGGTTAGTGGATTTGCAGATGGTGGTGTAGTGGACAGCAAAGGAGGTTGCCTCAGAGTACAATGGGACCTTGATCAGATGGGCCAATGGGCCTCGGACTGGTAGATGGAGTTTAATTTAGACAAATGTGAGGTGCTGCATTTTGGAAAGGCAAATCAGGGCGTGACCTAGTCACTTAATGGTAAGATCCTGGGGAGTACTGCTGAGCAAAGAGACCTTGGAGTGCAGGTTCACAGTTCCTTGAAAGTGGAGTCCAAATCGACAGGATGGTGAAGAAGGTGTTTGATATGCTTGCCTTTATTGGTCTATGCATTAAGTATAGGAGTTGGGAGGTCATGTTGCGGACTTTGGTTAGGCCACTTTTGGAATACAGCATTCAGTTCTGGTCTCCCTGGTATAGGAAGGATGTTGTGAAAGTTGGAAGGTTTCAGAAAAGATTTACAAGGATGTTGCCACGGTTGGACGGTTTTAGCTATAAAGGAGAGGCTGAATCGGCTGGGAGATAGTAAGAACTGATGTTGGAGTCAGAGATAACACAGTGTGGAGCTGGAGGAACATACCAGGTCAGTCAGCATCAGAGAAGGAAAGCTGATGTTTTGGGTCGGAACCCTTCTTCAGAAATGGGGAGGGGGAAGGGAGCTCTGAAATAAAATGAGAGAGGAGGGGTGGGGCTGGGGAAAGTAAGCGGGATGATACCATCCAGCTCCACGCTGAATAGGCTGGGTCTATTTTTCCTGGAGCATTGGAGGCTGAGGGGTGACCTTATAGAAGTTTATAAAATCATGAGGGGCATGGACAGGGTGAAGAGCCAAGTTTTTCCCCCAGGGGTAGGATTAAGGTAAGAGAGAAAGATTTAAAAGGGACCTTTTTCATGGAGAGGGTGGTGTGTGTATGGAATGAGCTGCCAAAGGAAGTGGTGAAGGCTGATACAGTTACAACATTTTAAAAGCCATCTGTATGGGTATACGAATAGGAAAGGTTTAGAGGGAAATGGGCAAACAGCTGGTAAATGGGACTAGACTAATTTAGGATATCTGTTTGGCATGGATGAATTGGATGGAAGGATCTGTTTCGATGCTGTATATCTCAATGACTCTGACTCTCAAGCGTTGTGTAACTTTGCAACACCTTGCCTCAGAAGGCTCCAAAAATGTGCTAAGTGAACACTGTAAAGTTAGGGGCAGATAGTTTCTTATCAGGCAGGCGAGTCAAACCTTATTGATGGAAATGTGGAATACAAAAGACAAATGAGTCTGCCATGATTTTATCAAATGGTGGAGTAGGCTTGAAAGACTGAATGGTCTATTTCTGCTCCTATTTTGAATATTTATGCTCACTCCATTATTTTTAAGTAATGCCTAGCTGTATGAGTCATTTTGTACTTCAACTTTACAATTTCAGATGAACCCTATAACCTTGAAGCTCCTTAGAACTCTCTGGCACCTTGTCTACTGCTAATCTCTCTTCAAAAGCCTTTTTTAGAAAATGTTTGAACTCATTCCATTAATATCTTACATTACATTACCTGTCTCTACATTTGAGATCCTCCTTTTCCTTTTTATAATATGTATAAAATATTATATTCTGTTCAGTTTCATGGCAGCACCTTACAAGGGAAGGTTGATTTGAACAGTTAGCTGCAATTCAAGAAAATGAAGAGGTGAATGATTGCATTAAGTATGAGATTGTAGAGCTCTTGGAAATGCATGGTAAAATAGAACTGAGTCAGCATGGCTTCGTCAAGTGAAGGTCATACCTGACAAAAACAGGAATTGCTGGAAAATCTCAGCAGATCTGGCAGCATCTTTGGAGAGAAATCAAAGTTAACATTTTGGGTTGAGTGACTCTTCTTCAGAACTCATTCTACATTCGAACTCAGAGACTATAAAATGCAACCATTGAACCAAGGCTTTATCCAAACAACTTGGGTCAAGTGTGAACTAAAACACCTTTTCTCCAGTTATGAAGAATGGTCAATGGACTTGAAACATTAACTCTGTTTTCTTTTATTAACTTTTCAGATGAAATTCTCAGATCATCAAGTAGACAGTTTAGGAATAGGTCTGAACTCTAATTTTGGTAGCGATGTCATGGAAGGAAATGTCACAAATGATCAGATTATGGGGGCTTCCTGAATTATCTTACTCACGATCACACATATTTAGGTATATGATCCCACACAGGATTGTAATTTAAAGATTTCACTTACAAACATTTCCTTGGTCTTGACAGCTTGATACCGTCCTGCATTGTGTTGTGACTTGCTTACAAATCAACTTGCGGGTGGACCAAAAATGGGACTGGTGGAACCCAAGACTGCCTATACTGCAAAAACTCAATGGATTCCTAATATACGTAATTATAAACTAGAACTTCAAATTTAATTAATGTGTACAATAAAGTTTGTTTTTGTTCAAAACTGAAGTCGTGATGTATTTTTCTCTGTTAATCACAGGGTGATTGTCATCCGAACAGAAATTCAACAATCTCGTCAGGGATCATAACAAAAACCTGAGGGAATAAAACCTGACTGTTTTACCCAATCTGACCCAACATCACCAAACCCATTGTCAAGTGCAAACTGGATTTATTTCTTCATTTCCTTGCTCCCTGTAGGTCCTGGATGCAACTCAACTGGTTTTGAACTGTCAGCAGGTCTGTGATAGAGGCATGTACTCATTTGGAACAGGTCTGAAGGAATGAATGGCCTTATCCTATTCTAATATCATATATAAATTTTACTAAGACCCTTTTATTAGCAGAGGAGACAATATATCCTTCTGCTTAAGGACACATAAACGCCGATGTGTGCAACAAACTGCTTTGTATTTATGCAAAAAAAGGGGCAACGTAACTCAGATCAAGATGTGACATCCAAATACGTAAATGTTACACAACATAATAACCAGCTCCTCCTTAGGAGGAGCTTTACATGGTTTTAGAGGCAATTTAACTCCAATCTTTGTTTTTCTTTGCTCTTTCATGGCATATGGGCATCAATGGGTATCCCTAATTGTCCGCAAACTGATTGACTTGCTAGACATTTCAGAGGGAAGTTAACAGTCAACCACATTACTGTGTGTATAGAGTCACACGTAGGCCAAGCCAGATGAGGATGGCAGATTTCTTTCTCTACAGACCATTTGTGAACCTGATGGGTTTTACTGTCGGGGAAATTCTTACACATGCCCCAGAGTATTAATGTCCAGTGGCAATACCACTACACCATTGCCTCCCCAATCTGAGAAGTTACAACCTAAATGGATCCAAAATATTGATGCATACACACTGGTATTCTGGGAATTTTTAAAAATTTGTAAAGAATTGTTTGCTGAGAAAGCAGACATTCCTCCAAAAATTATACATTAACTTCCAAGAGAGAAGCTCTGCATACGTATGGTAGCAGACATACCCAGAGGTTCACCGTCATTTTATCTTTCCATCTCAGTGACAGTCAGATTGGTACAATACAATAAAAATGTGCTGTTGCAGACTGCCGCCAGTAAATCAGTGATCATTCATCTCAATGTCTTCTGGTTTATGTACAAAGATTAAAAAGGCAGGTTTTCAATGAATAAGATACTCCAAAATATTTAGCCATTTTGTATTCTGCTAAGTCTCAGAACCAAAAATGAAATCAATGAACTTGATGGTTGTGGTGGGGTGAAGGTTGAGGGATCTGTTGGCCAGGATATTACAAGAACTTCATCTTACTCATTGAATAGTGACACTGAAGTGCTAATTCTGTCTGTGCTCTCAACATCTGGCACAAGGCTGGACCCATAACCTTCTCACTAAAGGATTAGAGTCTACACACCTAGTCAAGATAACATCTGTAAGGTCAAATGTGACTGTAGCATATATGAGAGGGGATGGTACAAGGAAGCAATGCAATGAGCTGCTTACATCTTTTTGCTTTTTAATCTGTTAACTGTAAACAAAACGTGGACAGATTTTGCACTTGCTGTCTGAATCTTCGCATTAGTGAAATAAACACAAATAGATAGCTAGCTCACATGATTTTGCCCTCTGTAGAAAGTGAACCATAGTTTGTTGCCCTGAAAGACTGGCATTTTAATTACATGCTAGCAAAGGAAAACGTTGTTTCTCTGCAGAGAAAAAGCAGGGAAATGGGACTAATTAGATAGCTCTTTCAAATTACCAGCACAGGCACAATGGTCAGAATGTGCTCCTTCTGTTTTGTAAGATTTCATAATTAAAATGTAAATGATAAATCTGCATGATCATACTGATCATGCTGTTCATGCATTGTACTTAATAGTAAATTCATGTTTGGGTGACCGCATAGGTTAATAGTCAAGGCGGATGTTGCCATTGATGCTGTTTCTCTAAATCATTAGAACTACAATTTAGTTATGACCATAATATGTTTAAAACTGTAAAATATAGACAGCCCTCGAGGGATAGCTCCACTAGATAGCATGGGAAAACATTGATTAGTGATATTTTACAATGTCAAACATTGGAAATCGAGCTTATTTGCATGTAAAACTACTAGCAGTAATACATGCTAATAGTTCTGGGCACAGACAGAGAAAGGTAATATTCTGACATTGAAAATAAATTAAAGCAAATTTACTGGATTATTTCGCAAATATGTTCAGCTCAGATGAATAAAACATTTCAGGGCTAGCTTGAAGCATTTTGCTAAATGCAAATTTCACATTTAAACATCAACATAATGCATTTAAACCAAGGACAGCAACACATCATCAAAATAAGCTATCACAATGAATAATTAAAATTGCTATTCTGTCTTTGTGTTGGGTAGTGGGTGGGAGGGGGTTGTAAAGAGGGAAAGAAAACAGATTTAACATTCCATCTTTGCAAAGCTGATTCGTTTGGCTGGTAAATCAGAAGAAATAAACGTCTGTGTGGATTAAATCAATAAGGAAATGTGATTGTCATTTGGACCCTTGTCAACAGTCTACCAGTGCCAGCGTCAATTATATTCATTTTTCAAATTATCACTGTCGTCATAAAGACACCACAGCACTCAATATTATTTATGTGCAAATCAAACAACAACTTCAGGTGAGCGCAAACAAACACAAAATTCTGGAACTTCTTCACCAGGAAGTGTGCTCCTCTGTAAACTGTACAAAAATGGCATCTCGCTGTCGAGCTCCACACTAAATGCTTATAGGTCAAAATAAGGTCAAAATTAGTTACAGACAGCAGGGTGTCTCCTTCTGAAAGGTGTGTTAAGTCTTAATTATTGGGAAGTAATCACAGTGGCATTGAAAATTAACCTTCACAAGTGTGGAGCCTCATTGCTTAAGACTTGAAAACAAAAATCAAATTGTTTTCTTCACGCATCTTTTTTTCTGTCCTTCTCAATCCTATCTTTCTTTCTCTCTTGGCTCCTGATTTGAAAATGAGCTTACGATTTCTAAGTCAACCTCTGTATTGTTTACAGACACGTCTTCAATCTTGGAACAACTCATTATTCACCAGAACGGCATCAGTTGCGCTTACATCATCTTTAAAGGCTTGTTGTGCACCTGGAAAGTGCTGCCAATCCAGAGCTGCCCTGTACAGTGAACACAGCAGGTCAAGCAGCATCATAGGAGCAGGAAAACTTGACGTTTCGGGCCTAAACCCTTCATCAGAAATTGGGGAGGGGAAGAGGGTTCTGAAATAAATAGGGAGAGAGGGGGAGGCGGATAGAGGATGGATAGAGGAGAGGATAGGTGGAGAGGAGGCAGACAAGTCGAAGAGGCGGGGATGGAGCCAGTAAAGGTGAGTGTAGGTAGGGGGG
>JAHRHZ010000045.1:13144689-13170516 GCA_024137785.1 Ginglymostoma cirratum | reverse complement strand
CTATGATGCTGCTTGACCTGCTGTGTTCATCCAGCCCCATGCTTGTTATCTCGGATTCTCCAGCATCTGCAGTACCTTTTATCTCTGCCCTGTACAGTTCCTGATATTGACCTAGACATGGCAGAAACAGGGTAAATAGGCACCTTGCTTTGCAGGCAGGGAACTGGCAATCCTTCAAGACAGGAGGGTGCAGAAATAGGACATCCTTTTCCTTCAGCAATGGCAGTGAAAACTGTGACACCACACCATACCAGCCTGATCTAAGGTTGCCCGCACTCCCCAACGCCAGTTTGAAGCAATCTTAACTACCTGAAGGAACACAAAGCACATCTTCTCCATTCCACAAAGGTAGATACCACCATTTTCACTCCAATACCTAGTTAATGTATCACCTCCTCCTAAAGCTCAGGCTGTACTATTCTCACTGTTGCCTGAAACACGTTCTCTCTCTCGCTCTAACCCACTTTAACCCTGGCTCCACTGACCCTGCACACGCTTTGCACTACCTGATCACTCACTTGGGACAACTGTCAACCTGCACCAAAAGTAACAGCTGGGCCATGCATAATTTCCTGTAATACATGCCTCTCTCATATTCTGGAAGAAAAACAGCCCATTAAAAGGGCAGAAATAATCAAAGGCAGATGGATGAGCTGACCAACATTCAGCTTCTCACACCTAACGTGGATAGCATCCTGAATTAGGCTGCTGTAAGTGGGTGACAGTGACCAGGCTGCTGGACTGATATAATAGGCTGCTCTTGTCTTACTGTGCTAGGGTCCCCTGACTGAAGGCTGTCTCTCTCGCCTGAGGACTGCTGACAGCCATGGAAAGTTTCCTAGTGGTGTGCCTGTGCCAATTGGCAAGGCAGGATAGAAGTAATATGAAATCAAAAGAACTGGGGGTGCTGGAAATCAGAAACGAAAACAGAAATTGCTGGAAAAATCTCAACAGGTCTGGCAACATCTGTGGAGAGAAATTAGAGTTAACATTTTAGGTCCAGTGACCCTTCTTCAGAACACATGCTTAGTGCTGTTTCCTGCTTTCCAAGGGTGTCAGAACTACGTCATGATCGAGTCTGGCAATACTGAGATTTGCTCTGCCACCTGCATGACAATCTTGCTGCTATCCCCTAATTTAGATGGTTGAGGAGTGATGTAAAGATGGGCAGATGCAAACAAAAAATTAGTTCCTCTAGTGGGGAAAATCCAAATAAGTAGGGCAAATCCTTAATTTAGAATGAGACAGTTTTTCAGGAAAGAGGTAGTGCAAATCTGAACTCTTGTCCCAAAAATATTGTGGATGCTGGACATGAAGCTTTCAAGACTGAGATCAATACATGTTTGTTAGGCCAGGGTATTAGGGGATATGAAGCTAGGGCAGACAACATTGGGTTGAGATATAAATTAGTCATGATCTAACTATGTGGTAGAATAGTTAAGTAGGACTACATGATCTCTTCCTGGTTCAATGTTCCTTGCATATGTCAAGCCTGATGTTTATTTCAGGGTCCGTCCAAAAAAATGTCATAGTATTGATCAGTGTCTGATTTACCTATTTATTTGTTTTCCTTTAAAGATTGCTGATAGATTACAAAAGAATTTCTGAAGGCCTCCACAAAGTCAAAGTAAATAATCTTCTCCTAGCTCCACATACTGCTGAGAGTTGTAATTCACATGAATACGACTTCAGCTCCATTGAGATTGCATTGAGCCTTGGGAGTTTAGCAGTATCAATAATGTGGTATCTGAAAATAGCCTGTAGTTAGCTTAAAGGATAATGAACTTCTGCCCACCTGAAGCACAGATTGGCCTTTCCGGTGTCACTAAAGACAACAAAGTCAGTTTATGTATGAATCAACATGTTCAAAAAGACTTACTAGTGGAAATCTTGTTAAATGATTGGATCAGCCAAGCTCAAATAGGTTTTACATTGTACAGCATACAATGTATTCTCCTGATAAGGTGTAGATATGTCCCACTAATATGAAGCTAGAGGAATTTCAATCCACTATGAGTTTAGTGAAGGAACAATGGTGAATAGAAAATGTCAAAGTTTCAGACTAAAGATCAGAAACACCAAGCAAGAAGTGACTGGCTCTGAATTGATTCATTTATTTATTGCCACCTGTACCAAAATACAGTGAAAAGCTTTGTTTACGAGTGGTATAGGCAGATCATAGTAAGCAAAATAAGACTTAGAGGCATACAGGTTACATTGCACAGGACATGTGCTAGGTGAGATCAACGTTAGCAAGATCAGCGTTACTCAACATTTAAATCAACCATAAATCTCACACTTGTCTGGTTGATTAAGTGTTGAGTGCCACTGATCTGAAATCTGAAGGAGGCTGCATTGGTCTACAATCATGACAATTCATTTTTAAGTATTGTATTTTTTTTAAGAAACAGCTTCAAGGGCCTAGGCCCGAAACGTCAGCTTTCCTGCTCCTCTGATGCTGCTTGGCCTGCTGTGTTCATCCAGCTCTACATCTTGTTATATTATTTTGATTGCCTGTTTAGATCAAGTCAAGTCGTAACAATGTGAAATGACTTCTAATTACTCATCTCAACTAACAAAGTAATTCATTTAGCTCTTACAGGATTCTTCCAAGTTTGCAATAATCACTGTGGTTCTGGAAAAGTTGGCCAATATAGGAAAAGAACTTTCCTCCCAGCAGAACCACAGGAACTTGTTGCGCCTGTACAAGTCCTTCTCTGCCATTACGGCTGGCAACGTAGGCACAAAGCTAGTTATATTCTCACAGATCACTTAGCACACATGAAACATTTTCCTAACTTTTCAGCTCTTCCTTTATTTCTTCAAATTTTGATAGAATTATATCCCAAGGTGTTGCTGCAAGAAGCCTCAGTGCAGTTAATCCATCAGCCTTCACCCCAAAGAAATTTCAATAAATGCAAACAGCTGTAATAACATCCAATTACAATGGCAATAAATACATATTTCTTGTCACAACACAAAGACCTGTGCCATTTACTTGCTTCTTTTCTTTTCCCCCAACACGGTACCTGATTCATTTGGAAGTTCCTCTCATAATGTGATTTCTGAAGAACACAATTCATTGACAATGCATTGAGAACAGCCCTAATTAGCCTGAAAATACACTGTTTCCATCTTTCTTTTCTCCTTTCATACACTCCTTAAAACCTGACTCTTTAAACACGATTTGGTCACCTATTTTAATACCTTCCTATGTGGTGCAATGCCAAATTTATCTGATAGCATTCCTGCGTTTTATGACATTAAATGTATGACATAAATATAAGTAGCTGTTCTTTAATCGAGGTACTAGTTTTGATCCACAGTCAGTAGCCTGCTCAGTTACTTAAATGCTGTATTTACTTATACATTAGGGGGACCAGGGTCCAGACACATGGACTCTATGCAGTCTTGCCACATTCACTAAAACTGACTGCCAGGAAAAACTAGTGACTTTGGGGATTTTTGTTGGATGATCTTGACCAACTAATCAAATTTTCTGTGCAATTCCAAATGGCTCCTAACTTGCATTTTAGTAAGAAGCAGATGTAAAAATAGGTGTAATTCTTTGTACCCTGGACTTTGGTTTCATGTCAATCTTGATTGTGAGCTTGAGTGCTGAGGGGGATATTGAACCGACAAGCAAATGTGACCCAGTGAGCGAACACTACTAACAAAAACTGACATTCTAGCAGTGGTGAGGTCTCAACACAGGCTACATACCCTGTCAACTGAGCATGATTCATTTATTTTTAAGATGAGTGGAGAGAGATATTAAAAAAAAGACATGAGGGGCATTTTTCTTTTACACAGTGGGTAGTGTGTGTGGGGAATGAATTTCCACTTCCTGAGGAACAGTAGCTCTCTGGACTAAATTAATTTGGGATTAAATTTGGCATGGACTGGTTGGACTGAAGGGTCTGTTTCCGTGCTTTATGACTCTCTGACTCAATGTAAGTAATGAGTCTTTTTGAACTGTATTAACGCAGTAAACACAGCTTCCAATTTGCAACAGCAAGCTCCCATGAGCAGCAGTGAAATCAGAATTTTTTTTATGATGCATAATAAATAAATGCTGACCAGGACAAGGGTGAATACTCCCCTGCTCTACTCAGAATAATGCCATGAGGATTGTTTACTCTAAATGGGAGGATAAACAGAACCTCAGTTTAAACTTTTATCCATTGATTAACACCTCCAATAGTGCAGCACTTTCTCATTACCGAATTGAATGTCAACCTAGATTAGATAATCATTACTTGGAGTTGGATTTCAGCGCTATTTCTGATTCTACTGTGAGATTATTACGGCTACTGAACCATAGCTGCCAAAAATAAACCATTAAGAATATAATTCAAGCTGTGGCTCATCATACACATTTTTGATCTTAACTATGTTGTTGCAGAAAAGTCAATTTATGGGCAGAGGTCTGCAATTTTAACTAAAGTGAAAGCAAGACGGAGTAAAACAAAAATGTATCGATTACAACTTAGCAGGAATCTGGCAGAGACAGATCTTACAGCCCTGATTTCCATTCACTGACTTATTTAGTAATATAGGAATTCCCTGTATAAGTCATCTCATTACAAATCAGAAGGCATTACAAAGAGGAGGTATTGTCTGATAAAGCACACATTATTCAACTCTGGTATTATTGTGAGCACATCGCCAATCAATTAAAGATAACTTGATATCAATAATCAAAGCACAGTGTGTTCACCATCTCATACTTATGGGGTGTTGAAGAGAGACCACATGTCTGAATCAAACTGAAATGTTCATCCTACGTTCCAGGAAGAGTGGCTTCGTATATTTACCAGATAAAAGACACTCAATAAGAAGCTTAACGGCTGGTAAAATTTTGGGACTTACCTAATTTTGCTGATTAAAACATGTTAAGATTAAACAACTGCAAATTTAATGAATCTCAAAATCATTAATCGGCTAGTACGAGGGGGCGTGGCTGCAAATTGAGGGGTGATAGATTTAAGACATATGTCAGAGGCAGGTTCTTTACTCAGAGTGGTAAGGGCGTGGAATGCCCTGCCTGCCAATGCAGTTAACTCAGCCACATTAGGGACATTTAAACAGTCCTTGGATAAGCATATGGATGATGATGGGATAGTGTAGGGGGATGGGCTTAGATTAGTTCACAGGTCGGCGCAACATCGAGGGCCGAAGGGCCTGTTCTGCGCTGTATTGTTCTATGTTCTATTAAGGCAAATGTTATGAGAATTAATGAAAGTAGAGATATACAAACAATATTTTTCAACTTGCACCCATCAGGACAATCACAAGAATGCCAAATTTCAAAAGGAGCTACAACTCATATTGCCTGCGAAAAGGGTGCTGAATGGGTGGCAAGTCAGCTCTAATAAGTTGAGGCATTGCCAGGGAGAATGCACCAGGGAGCTGCTGTTCCACATGCTAAATTTGAATTTAAAAAGGCACAATGCCTGGAAATATTTGTTCTTCCTTCAGAGTACAGCTCAAGTGTACAAGGATGTTACTGGTCAAAGTTTATGATGAGCACAGATTTAACATGAAGGACTGGTTTGTAGCAGTAGGACGATAACCATTCTCTAGTAAATGCCCCATGTACAAATCTTATTTCTTTGAAAAATATCATGGTCATTTTGGAACAAAGCATTAAAGGACTGCATTACCGGTTATGCCTCCAGAGGCAATGCAAGGAAAGATTTTGGAGTCAAAAGTATCTCACTTGCCGTTTGCAGACCCAATCAGCTTGTAACAACCTTATTGTACCAAAATATTTTACAAAGATTCTAGACACATTATTAATGCTTAAAACTGGAATTATTTATTCAAACTAAAAGAAAATCTCCAAGTCTTTGAGATACCCTGGGATTTGAAGTGTTATATAAATGCCAAGTCTTTTGATAATTCTTGGAGCCTAGGAAATTTTTAGTTCTGCAAGCAATGAATGCCCTGGATAGGGTTTATGGGAACTTGCACCTTATGAGTATTGTAGCTTCACAATTTGTTTCCCATTAATCACAGATCAAGATCTGAATGATAACCCTTCGCCTGATTTGCACCAACTTGGATCCCCCCATCTCCCTTCCATACCACTGAATAGAATTTTGTGATGGTGAACATTATTTACTACAATTAGGATTCCTGGTTCTAAGTATTGCATAAATTTAGCTCTTCTCCTTGCCTCTCCTCTAACCTCTTTCCCCTCTTGTCTCCATCTCTCCACCTATTTCTCCTCCATCCTACCCTCTCCTCCCTCAATTTTCCATTTCCCACCTCCAACATTCTTTTCATGGTTTTATCCAATTATATCAACCTTTAAACCTTGCTTAAGCAGATATTGTACATATTCCAGACTCTCTACCACCAAAAGAAGTCAACAAATACCTAATAAATTTGCCATGTTGGGGCATGCATTTGACTGAAAAGTTAACATAAATGCCTGTTTAGCATAGGAGGTTGTGCTATGATAAATATTTTCAAAAGTGACATAGTGGTTTCTATTCATAAAATGAATCACTGTTGTTTAATCTGGCTACTAGATTATCCTGTTCTTCAGAATGCCTTCGGAGTATAATTTTCAGTGAACTATTTTCACAACAACTTACATGAAATTAAAATTTAAACAGTAAAATGCCTTATATTTTACAATAACCTGCTTTGGTTGTTTATTGAGTACACACTTTACTTTTAGTACTTTCATTAAGCTCTTTACTTGATTCTTCAAACATTTTGGCTTGAATCTGTTTAGATCTGTACAAGTTCAATATGAACCACATCTTTCAGATTGCATCAGTACCATATGGTCATTTATATTAATAAGATATTCTTCCTCAACTTGCAGCACTACCTGCAATAACTTTCTCCAAAAAAGGTTGAAAAGCTATCGGACAAATGCTAAGAACTTTACTGAGATAAAGGTTATAGTGAAGAGGCTGTGAGAAAGAACAAAAAAAAAATTGGAATTGTTAAATTTTCAAAGGTGATAATTGATGGAGAGGTTTCAAAAATCAAAGGCCATTTTAAATTTAAAATGGCTAATTGAGAATAAAAATTAAATTTTGAAGGCCATCGATTTTCTGCACCTGACAAATCATTTTCAGACTGGAGGCCTGTCACTAGCAGTGTTTTACGGGGATTGGTTCTGGGTCCTCCTTTGTTTGTCATTTATATAAATGATTTGAATGAGAATATAGAAGGCATGGTTAGTAAGTTTGCAGACGACACCAAAATTGGTGGCATAGTAGACAGTGAAGAAAGTTTTCTAAGATTACGAAGGGATCTTGATCAAATGGATCATGGGCTGAAAAATGGCAGAGGGAGTTCAATTTGGAGAAATGTGATGTATTGCATTTTGGTAAAGCAAACATGGATAGACCTTATCCCATTAATGGTATGGCCTTCGGTAATGTTGTAGAGCACATGCACCTAGGGATTCAGGTACATAATTCTTTGAAGGGTGGTTAAAAAGGCATTTGGCATGCTTGCCTTCGTTGCTCATCCCTTTGAGGATAGGAGTTGGGAAGTCATGTTGAGCTGGTACAGGACATTGGTGAGGCTTCTTCTGGAATACTATGTACAGTTCTGGTCACCCAGTTATAGGAAGGGTACTATTAAGCTGGAGAGGGTTCATAAGAGATATACCAGGATGTTACCAGGTATGGAAGGTTTGAGTTATTAAGAAAGGCCGGATAGGCTGGGACGTTTTTCATTGGAGCATAGGAGGTTGAGAGGCAACTTGATAAAAGTTGATAAAATAATGAGGCGTATAGATAGAGTTAATGGTAGTTGTCTTTTCCCTAGGTTCGGAGATTTCAAGACTAGAGGGAATTTTTTTAACACGATAGGAGAGAGATTTAAAAAAGACGAGACAAATGTTTTACTCAGAGGGTGGTTCGCATTTGGAATGCATTTTCTCAGGAAGTGGTGGATGTGGGTGCAATTACAATGTTTAAAAGACATTTGGATATGTACAAGAATAGGAAAGGTTTGGAGGGATATAGGCTAGAAGCAGGCAAGTGGGACTAGTTTAGTTTGGGATTATGTTTGGCATGGACTGGTTGGACCGAAGGGTCTGTTTCCATACTGTATGACTCCATGACTCTAAGAGCAGAAATGTACTGCTGAGGCTGTATAAGATTCCACTCAGAACTCATTTGGAATACTGTGAGCAGGTTTGGGTCCTGTATCCAAGGAAGGATGTGCTAGCCTTGGAGGGGGTCCAAAGGAGGTTCACAAGAACGATTCGGCGGATAAAGGACTTGTCAAATGAGGAGCAGTTGAGGACTCGGAGTCTGTACTTGATGAAGTTTAGATGGGTGGGGGAGGGGGATGCGAGTTCCCATTGAAACTTACAGAATTCTAAAAAACCTGAATAGACTGGATGTGGAGAAGATATTTCCACTAGTAGGAGAGATGAGGACCTGAGGGAATAGCCTTAGAGTGAAGGGACAACCTTTTAGAACTGAGATTTCTTCAGCCAAAAGGTGGCACAGGGGCTATGGAAGCCAAGTCATTGACTGCATCTGAGAGAGATAGACGTTATTTACTGATAAGGGGATCCAGAGTATGGGAAGAAAGGCAGGAGAATGGGGTTGAGAAACATATCAGCTATGAATGGTGGAGCACACTCAATGGCCGAGTTCTGCTCCTACGTCTTATGATCTTGTGCATAAATTTATGTAGCTTCTAGCAAGTATAAGGAAGCTGGATTGTAAGCCTCTCAAAGTTAATTACTTTGATGGCTAACCTTTAATATTTAAAGTTTAATGACTTTAATTCTGTCTGTTTTAAACATAAATCTTGCATCGTCAACACTCCATTGCCAACCCAACGAGAAGGGCAGACTCAGGGTTAAGTCTTTGTAGCTGGTGCCGGAGGGGACTTCACAGAAGGCTGGCAGAAATTTCAAACGCATGACCTGATTTTCATCCACAGTTATGGGTGGAATTTATTATTATGGTAACACTCTCATAATCCACTGAACCACTCACATATTTATGTACATGACCTGTGTGACCTGTCCTCACAGAAGTTGTTGGTCTGATCTTCTTGTATAACCCTTGTCTTTCCTCCTTTGGGACTGAAAGTACAGCTAAGTATCAGAATTCAATGCTGGGATTGTTGAGGAGGGAATGTGGGTGGGGTAAAAGTCACCTTCAACCCAATACTCCACATGCACTGTCACAAATCTAACGTATGACCAGTTGGGCAGTTGGAGGTCGAAGGCTTTCCTTTCAAAATCACTATTAATGCTAAGCTGTCTCGTGGCCCAACCTGTGCATATTTAACCCAAATAATAGGATATGGAAATATCCTTTACTTAATTATTAATTTATCTTATTAGAGGAAAATTTTAGATATTTGTCTAACCTCCTTGACTCTTCGTTTTCTTCTCCGTAGTTAATAGATCTGACAACCAACAAACTATAATTATTGTTGCTCTTGGTCTGAAAGGCCATCTGCTATGTAAAAGTAACAAGACTGTAAGCTAAAACTAACTTTTTTTGTACAGGTATATGAATAATTGTAATTAAAACACTAATCAGCAAAATGGATTGGAAAGCCTAAGAAAGAAATTAAGCTTTACTTATTTTTCATGGTGTCTTCTGAAAGTACAACCCAGTTGATGAGAACCACACATGCTTTGTCCAAAAGATATCACTATGCAGGCGTATGACAGTGCAAGAACAAACATTCTTCACAACACTGATTTTGGAAAGGCAGCATGCAGATAAAAATACAGAGAGAAAAAATATGTATGAAGATATCTGTCCTATGTTGTTCAAGGCAAAAAAGAGTTTCTCTACACTAGAAATCATTATTTATATAATACCAAGTTATCTTCAGGTGTAATTGCAATTACAGTAATGCCCCAAAGTAAAATGTATTAAGCTAATTCAGGAAGTTTCTCAAATCTTTTCCAGCTATGTGTTTTTTTTTTATCCATTCACTGGATGAGGGTGTCACTGGCTAGGCAGCATTTATTGCCCATCACTAATTGACCAGAGGGCAGTTCAGAATCAACTACATTGCTGTGGGTCTGGAGTCACATGTAGGCCAGAGCAGGTAAGGATGGCAGTTTCCTTCCCTAAAGGACATTAGTGAACCAGATGGATTCATGGTCATCATTAGACTCTTAGTTCCAGATATTTATCGAATTCAAATTCCACCACCTGCCGTGGCAGAATTCGAACCCGGGTCCCCAGAACGTTATCTGGATCTCCGGATTAACCGTCCAGCCATAATACCACTAGGCCATCACCTCCCCGTATTTCAGTTGAGTGAGTGCTTTTGCATACTGTGAATAAGTGAGAAAGCACACACGCAAAATTTATCATTTCAATCTGGTCTTTGATCAGAATTTCAAGAAAAAGACAAATGCCTTCAGTGTAGGACACCAAGATTAAAAAGAATAGGGAGAAAGGTAAGTAACGTAGGTACTAGCAATTCGATGCTTGTAATTTACAAGCTCAAAGATTATAAGGCAAAGTGAGGAGAGCTTAGGAGTCACGAGGTGCTGATGAAACATTAGTTATGGCATGCAAAAGTGCAATGAGTCTTGATTTCAAGAAGTTGTGGAAAGGAACAAGTGTGGAGATTAGCTGGAATGAGAACAACATCTCAGGAAGCAATGATGAAAATATGAATACACAAAGATGAGTCAGGCTGCAGCATGAGACAAATTGTCGAAGTGAGGGAAGACACACTCTCGTGTTAGAATTATCGGAAATTTACAGCACAGGAAAGAAGCCTTCCAGCCCATTGGATCAGTGACTAAAGCAATAGTTGCCCATTCTAACACCATCCTTCAACACCCGGTCGGTGGCCTTGCAGGCTACAGATTTTCAGGTGCAAATCCAGATTTCCTTTAAATGAGTTTAGGATTTCTGCTTCTGCTACCAAACTGGACAACACATTCCAAATACCCCCAACCTCTGGATGATAAAGCTTTTCCTCCTGTCCCCTCTAATCCTTCTCTGAGTCACCTTAAATTTGTGCCTTCTGGTAATTAACATCTCAGATATCTAGGCCTTTCATAATTTTGTACACCTCCATTGTGCCATCCCACAGCCTCATCTGTTGTAAGAAAAGTAACTCAACCTTATTCAATCTTTCCTCATGGTTGCAATTTTCAAAAACAAGCAGAATATCTTTGGAAACTTTTAAAATAAATTGTAAGATAGCAGTAAAGTGGATATATGTACCTGTCAGTGTTTCATCTTCTCAGTTATTCATCCCCTGCTATAAATGTGGGATGATCTTCCTCTATCTTACGCATGTTTTTGGCTGTCTGCTATCTGCTCTGGTTATCCAGAGCCTCATGGTCAGCTGGTCCAGAAGATTAAGTCATTTGAGATCTGTGGTAAGTTAGCAAATTGGATACAAAATTGGCTTGGCCATAGGAGACAAAGGGTGGTTGTGGAGGGGTGTTTTTCTGACTGAAGGTCTGTGACCAATAACGTATAAGGGATCAGTGCTGGGATGTCTATTGTTTGTAACTTACATAAATTACTGAGATGAAAACCTGGATGGTCTGATTAATAAGTCTACAGACGACACAAAAATTAGTGGAGCTGTGGATAGTGAGGAAGGCTATCAAAGGATATAGATCAGTTGGAAAGTTGGGTGGAGAATTGGCAGAGTTTAATCTGGGTAAATGTGAAGTAATGCAATTTGGAAGGTCAAGCGTAAGAGGAAAGTAGACTGTAAATGGCAGTGCCCTTAGGAGCATTGATATAGAGAAGAGCTTGGGATCTAAGTGCATAACTCCCTGGAAGTAGCAACACAAGTGAATAAGGTGGTAAAGAAGGCATATGACATACTTGCCTTCATTGGCACTGAGTATAAAAGTTGACAAGTCACACTGTAGCTGTACAAGACTTTAGTTAGGCCACATTTGGAGTACAGTATGCAGTGCTGGTCCCCACAAGGATGTGGACCCATTGGAGAGAGTGTAAAAGAAGTTTACCAGGATGTTGCCTGGATTGGAGTGTATTAGTTATAAGGAGAGGTTGGACAAACAATAATTATTTTCGCTAGAGCAACAGAGGCTGTGGCATGACCAGGCAGAATAAAATAAAATTCTGAGAGACATGGATAGAGCGGATAGTTGGAGTGTTTTCCCCAGGGTGAAAACAGTGGAATTAAAATTAGAATTAGGTTTATTGTCACCACCTCCTCACGAGTGCAGTGAAAAGTTTACAAAGTTGCCACTTACGCTGCCATCTTAGGTACAAAGGTATTAAGGTACAGGATGTTAGGAATCAATTAGAAAAATAAAGGAATAAGAAGTTCAGCACTACAATCCCTCAAGCAGACTGCGCCGTGTCTTGCCACCAGTTTGCCGCCAGGCCTCACCTCCAGACTGCACTGAGCTCAAACCGAGCTACCCACTGCCTCGGGCTGCCTGTTCTTGCCACCACTGCAGATGCTGGGGGACCTCACTCTCTGCCAAGTTTGGGCTCACTCACTCTGCGATGGCTCGACTCCATCGTGCTGCACAAACTCTCTTTCCACAGAAGGTAAGTAGATTAAAGTAAGAACAAAAACAGTGAAAGAAGATAAAAAAGTAAAAGCAGACAGAGCAGATGAGTTCCAAGCAGGAGCCTGCACGCTGTGCTGCTACTCTTGCCACCATCTTGGACCAGTGTCAAATGCTAAGGGGCATAAGTTTAAGGTGAGAGGGGAAAAGTTTAATGGAGATGTGCAAGGCAAAGTGTTTTTTTTTCCTACAGAGTGGTAGGTGCCTAGAATATGCTGCCAGGTGAGGTGGTAGAAGCAGATACATTAGGAAAGTTTAAGAGGCATTCAGATAGACACATGAACTGGCAGGGATTAGAGGGTCATATGCAGACAGCTGAAGTAAGTTTAGAATGGCATCATGGTTGGCACAGACATGGTGGGCTGAAGGGCGTGTTCCTGTGCTATTCTGTTCTATATTCAAGTTTACGGTCTAGGTATAAACGGTATGATAAAGCAGAAAAAAAACTTACTTCCCTCATTTCAATTTTATACTTCTAATTTCCTGCTTTTAGACACTCAAGAAGTACCAAGAGCTCCTGCCTGCCTCACCACTGTAACTCCAGGGAAGAGGAGAGAGTGCATACCATAGCACTTATAGAGGACATGCATCACATGTTCTGATACTCGAAGCTACTAACTCAGGTACTGGCAAATCACATACCTTTCAGGCAAGTAAAGTTGGGATCAATGCATGGTGAACAGCCAGGTACGAATGGGCTATAGTCAGGTCAAGGATAACTATTACGATCTCCAATCTAGTCTATACTGCCGAAGTTATGTTACAATCTGGACAGGGACCAGAATATTTTATTTTTAAGGTGGAAAAATTGAGAGCAACTTGGGGCTTATTAAGAGAATAAAACCATGAGATTGCATGGTTTTGAACAAACAACATTAAACCTTGCTATATATGGTAGAACAGTACATTACATGTCGACATTACATGTTCAACTTCTAATGATTATAATTAATAAATCGTAAATATAGATAACACACCATGATGGAACCCTCATAGTATACATCAAACAGCAAATTTCACAAATTACTCAGCAATTCCCCCAGATGTGGGTCATCAGGTCTCATTAAACTTTACAAAGGATTATAATTCTCCACTTTTATAGACCTGTCCTTGAAATTGTCTCTCAAGAGTCGCTCCATCATAGACTGCCTCGATGACTGTTCCCATTCTGGTTGATCAAGTTGTTCTGAGTCCTGACTCCAACAATGAAATTCAGTGGCTGATGAAGTCACAGACCTGTGCTAATTCATTGAACTCCTTTCTGAGTTCCAGCAGTACAGAACCATCCAGCTGCTCTTGACTCCTCTGAGCCCCTAAGCAGGATCTATGTAGTTCAGTTGCCCTCTCTGTGGTGCAGCTAACTGCAGCACATTTAAGAGATAAAAGGTACTGCAGATGCTGGAGAATCCGAGATAACAAGGCGTGGGGCTGGATGAACACAGCAGGCCAAGCAGCAGCATAGGAGCAGGAGGTCTAGGCCCGAAACGTCAAGTTTTCCTGCTCCTATGATGCTGCTTGGCCTGCTGTGTTCATCCAGCCCCACGCCTTGTTATCTGCAGCACATTTAACATGGTTTAATATGATCTTCCGCCATTACATAGTCAGACTTTCCCAACAGCACACAACCTTTGAAATCCTCTTCGGTGACCCCTGAAGTGTCTTGAGTAGCCACTGAAAACCTTGTAATAACCCCCTCCCTATTGCAGAGTTGAATTAATATTGCCACCTAACAATTCTTGGAATTGCCTCTCCCATAAATACTTCCAGTCATAGATTGCTGGCTTATTCAGTACAAAAAAAAGGGCAAAAATGGAGGATTTTACTAATTGATGGTTTGCCAGTTCAGTGGCTGATGAAGTCACAGATCTGTACTGCTACAAATGAAGAACAGACTGAGATGCTGGGTGGATTGGCTGACCTACCGAACAGCCTTTTGTCATTGTCAAGGAGGAAGGAGGAATTTGTCTCCAACTTGTGAATGGAAATCATACAGAGCTTTTACTCTATGTAAGTTCTACTATATCATGCTATATACATTAGAATCGGGGGAATTATTACCCCTGCACCCATACCTTCAACAGCCATTGCATGTACATTTCACAAAATCCTTTGCCAGCCCTGTGTGGATGCCGTAACATTTCCTGCCAAATCCACAGCTTAGCACACCATCTCCGACAACACATCTCAGTACTCTCAGAAACCTTGCAATTGCAGGGTTCTTAAAAATCACCAGACACCAGTTGGATGCCTGACTCTTTTGGGAACAATACTGCAGGGCCCATCTTGTATCTGAAAACTTGGTGAACAATGTGCAAATTTATACCATAGACCTACATGTTCCAAATTGACAACCGGGTGTCACATCAGTACACTATTGGTTCTAAGGTTTGATGAGCATGAAATGACCTCAAACTGAAGCATTTCTGGAAAACTGTGTGGCAGAACAGTTAAAGGCACTGCATGGACAACCTGGAAAGGAACTAGCCACTGTGTGGAGAGGTGAATTCTGTACTGTTTACACATTTCACAAAGCCTTCAGGAACTTCTAACTATTGGAAGTTAGGGAAGAGTAGTCAGAATACTACTCCTGGCTCAACAAGGGCATACAAACAGAGACAGATTTCAATCCTAGTCCAAGAAATAGGTTTTGCCAACTGAAATATTATTTAATATTAATCTTTTAAGGAAACATTAGTTGTTGATAAAATTGCCACATTCTGTAAGAGTATTATTTACAGAACTACTTAGGATATGTCAATCACCAGAAACACGGAGAATGCTGGAGAAAGTCAGCAGGTTCGGCAACATCTGTGGAGAGGAACAGAGTTAACATTTTGAGTCCAGATTGACTCCTCTTCACAATTGAAAGGTCTTGGAAAATAGCTTTTTTAAATGCATGTGGCAAAGAGGTAGAGGAGGAGCAAAAGGGCAGATGGTATAGACACTCCTGGTGCAAAAAGACAAAGGAGAGAATTGATCCTTTCCACTAAGTGCAAATTAAACTAAACACAAACATGACACAGCTGGGGGGTTGGCGGGGTTAAGAAAAGACATAACAGACATAATGTGGTCATTTTATACTTTATCTGTGTTTGTCTGTGTACCTGGTAGACCCACCAAGGTTGAGGGTTGTAAAGGAGAAATTTAAGACAGACATCAGCTGTACTTCATTTCAGAGACATAGCCTACGGCTGGAATAGTTAACAGCAAGAGATGTTGAGGGCAAGACATTGAATCATTAAGGGACCAACTGGACATTTTAATGGGAAGATGATGGGTTTGTTCACATGAAAAGATGGGAACAACCAGTTTCAATAGTTTTCTTCATCTAAAAACATCTTTTGTTATTTATATGTCTTTACTACACTGTTCGTTACCCTTAGGGTGGAACACATTGTAAGCAATTTTTAGACACAACTGGTGTAGGCCATAATTTATCTATATAATAACGCTTTTTGTGTCTATACGATTGCAGAGTCACAAATTGCTTTTTGCTTGGCCCATGCTAGCCAGAGGGCACCATCAGTCAAATGCACTTCACAGAAAGCACATTAAACTTCCATACTAAAAAGTGAAAGTTTACGTAAGTAGAAATAGCTCCAACCATTTGAACAAAGATGTAACTCAAAGCTTGAAGGTGATGCAATGAGAGGTTTAAAAATCTTTATTATCTGGCTCTAAATTTAAGTTAATTGAATCCCTGCCCCTGATCAAACCATAGGTCCTTAGACAAGTCTAAGATTCACTTTATGAATAGGTTCACTCTTATTTGACAGCAACTGAGACCTACTGAACTTTTAAAAATGAATTGCCCAAGTGCAAAGGCGAAATATTGACTGTAAACATTTACGCAATCTCAGCAGCCAAATATGCCAGTCTAAATCTTCCTCTGGTTTTGGAGAAAGTTTTCCCAAACGTGAAGACAGTAACAGGCTCCATCATCCAAACCTGAGCAAGTGTGTTTAAATGACACGACAATAAGTGAATGAGGTTATCACGCCACATTTTGTTTCACTATTGCCATGGCAATGCCAGAAAAACCAGGTGGATATGGGGTGGGGAGATCAAGATTGAGGTGTAGAGTTTCCAGGTTTTGCACTAATTGTTAATATGGTCACAAAGTGCAACCAAAACTATGTTAGTTTCAAAGTGAAGTCATGGCTCAGGCTTCATCTCAAATTCTTTTGCACAGTCACAAATGCAAAAACTTTCACGAAGTAGGGTTGTCGGGCAGCAGTTAGAACACAGGTATATTTCCTTTCCTTGCAAGTAAATTTTCTATGAAATATTTCAGAGTGGTGATATATTGTAGCTTCACTAATGCAGCTAAAACTGGGTTTATCAAAATATGTATCTTTGCAAGTGCCCAGTGTGACACCTGTGAGCAATCTAATACAAATAACTGAAAATAACTTTAAAATATCCATTTGCTAGTTTTATTGGTGTACACTAATCAGTTTCTTAGTATATTCAATACTGTTTAATGTTAAAAGCTTTTAAAAGGTGCCTGTTAATGGTTTTCTTAAAAAAAAACTTTAGTTTGAAAACCTCCTCTATGATATCAAACAGATGTAATTCTTGGTGACTCACATATTGATTACTTGTGTCTGAAGTGTGGTCAGTTACTTGGGTGAGGGTGAGATTCCAGTATAAGGCCTTAAAAGCAGCAGAATTATGATTTGTGGAAATATCATTTCCAATTTAAGAAACAGCTCTCACCCATTATTTTTAGGACCCGACTAACAATAGTGCTCTTATTACACTTAGTGAGTCTCTCGCAACTACTCCTGGCCACAAGAAAAGTAGATCTTTACTACTTTTCCCCACAACAAATGAGTGTCTGGAAGAGAAGGCCAGAGACAGACATTTATAATTGTCAGACTTGACTCATCCTGAAAAAGTTGATTTCACGTACTAACCTTGCAAAGTCCAGGTCCGCCTCCCGAGACATGGTAATGTTGGTCAGGTTCTGCTGCAGTACAAATATGTTCCTGCACATCTTCTTGATTCCTGATTCACTGATCCGCTTGAAATACTGTGCACCATTGATCAATATGCAGGAAATCAGGTGGCCCAGGCCTA
The DNA here is from genome assembly GCA_024137785.1 of Ginglymostoma cirratum. NCBI lineage: Eukaryota > Metazoa > Chordata > Chondrichthyes > Orectolobiformes > Ginglymostomatidae > Ginglymostoma > Ginglymostoma cirratum. The sequence goes on along the minus strand of JAHRHZ010000045.1, from coordinate 13,152,893 downwards.
GATTTGTGGTGCAGGAAGAGAGACAGGAGGAATAAAAACAATTACAAGTCTCTCAGAATTAAAGTCAGTCACTTAGTCCCAACTCGAGCAGAAGCAAAGCCAAATCTATTGAATGTGGACAGCATCAACATCCAAGTCTATGTTGATTATTATCCATTATCCATACTCATTGAAGGTAACATTGGGAGCAGCAGTGCTTCATCTGGCCCCTCATGTGGACTCACTGCTGCAATTTGCTTCCTTGTCTGCACAATTCCCTCCCACTACCATGAATGAATTTTCATTTCTATAACAATTATAAGCAGCAACTGTAGCTTACTTTTCTTTCAGCTAGCTTCAGAACACACTGATCATTTGCAGTTACGTTCCCCTCACTTTTCACAGGGAATTGCACCTAGTACTGTAGTGATTGTCACAAGGTCAGCCAAGTGAAACTCAGAGTTAACAGCTCCAATCAGGGAGTCCTGGCTGACAGATAACAACACAAGTGTCAGACATCCTGTTCACTCTGGTTTCTGGCTCTGAGGGAGCTAGGTCAGTGTCTAGAACTCTCCACATTTAAAAATGGGTGGCTTGGTGATGGGATACCGGCTTCTGTGGAGTTATTTCAGTGGCAACGAGAGTGGGATTAATGATGTAACCATGCAAAAGTGCTTACTAGCTGAAGCCCAACTAGACTTCAAACAAGCACAACTGGATTTATCATTGGAAAATGTGGCAAGTGGAGCATACAAATCGTAGGATATTCCAATGGAAGTGGAAAGCCTCGCCAGTCCGAGCTTGGGGAACACCACATGAGTGAAGGCAATTGCATAGCCTCACTCAGGACATACCCAAAACAAAGGAACTCTAGGTCAGCCCACAGCAAAACCCCAAAAGCAAAGCCAAGCCTTGGCTAAATGGTTAAAACTTTCTTCAGGATCTGGGCCAGCGAGCCATTGTAGTTGCTGCCAGTATGCAGACTTAAGACATCAAAAGAGTCCCATGACACCTAAATTGAGTCAAAGAACGCATAGGCTCATATCCAGGACAGTGCACACCCTGGAAATCTGCCTACAACTGGTTTGGAACAGTTAAATTGCTTAGCAACATCTAAATCAGAATAAATCAATAAACATCTGGATAAACGGTTACCCAGTACTAATGGAGGTTGATACCAATGTGGCTGTTTCATTGATTGCTGAACCAGCATTCAACAAAAATCACCCTGGACTCAGTTACATGTCAACTATACAGGTCCTTTCTTGGGCTCAATATTCTTAGTCATTGTGGACGTCCAAAGTCGCTGGACGTCCACAGAGTTCATTTGTCAAATACAAGGACGACAACAGAAAAACTGTGCACATTTTTTGCAATACACAGACTCCCAGAAGTGATGGTCACTGATAGCAGGCCATTGTTTACCAGCAGGGAGTTTGAATATTTCCTAAAGTCGAATGGTATTCCACATACAAGGCAGTTCCGTACCATCCAACACCCAATGGTCTGGCAGAAAGCAGAGTCCAAAGTTTGGAGGCAAACTTAAAGAAACAGCCTACAGCTTCACTCGATGCCAAACTGTCCCAGTTCCTATTCGAGTATAGGACCACCCGTCACGCAACCATAGGGTTAGATCCGGCAGGGTCGCTAATGGGGAGAAGACACCGCACCAAGTTAAATTTGATCTTCCTGGACCTTAGAAGAGGGTGAAGCGGCATCAGGAATGCCAATATTTGGCACAAGACTCCGCTAAGCAAGAGATACAGTTTACTTCAGGATACAAAGTTTGGTGAAGGAACCATGAAATGGCCCTGCATGGGTAAGGGGCATGGTTGACGCGAGGTCAGGTCCAGTGATGCATACAGTTCGGGTAGGTGTGATGGTCCTGAACTTGCAAGTGGATCATATCAAAGCTGCAAACTCACAAATCATGCAGGAGCAAAATGTGCCCGGCTCCTCGACAGCCATTCCAACTGTTCTGGAACCCGTGGATTCTTCCTTTCCGTCAAGCATTGAAGATATCTCGGAATCTGAGATGGACACGGTAGATGTGGCCATAACAATGCCTTTGCCACCTGAAGAAGAGAATGAATTTCTTCCGAGATACTCTGGGTGCAAGAGTCGAGCTACTGTCCATTAGATGCTGCCCATATCAGAGGCACAGTTGGTGGAACCTGATCCGGTTCTAAAATGCCCCAGGAGGAGCTACAAAAAATAAAGAACTGACCTATGTCTTTGGACTAGGAGGGGGAGGCATGTAGTGACTGTAATGAGGTCAGCCAGGAAATGAGTGCCTTGACTGGGGCTGTTAATCTGGTCCAATTAGGGAACCCTGGGTGACAGACAAGAACAGGAGTATCAGACATTGTCTTCACTCTGAGAGGTGACTCTGAGGAAGCTGGATCCGTTTCAAGGACTCTCCATGTATAAATAAAGGGTGACTTGGTGAGTGGATACCGACCTCTGCAGAGTTATTCCAGGGATCACCTGGCTTGCATATGACAGTCTACAGGGTCACAGATCTCAAATACAAACTAAATAAACTATTCAAATTTAACATTAAGGTTTCCAAACATTTTAAAAGGTTCGTGCTTCTTTTTCTTTTATTTACTACCAATATATACTCAGTGATTCCTTTATAAATTTCAAGAATAAATTATGTCCTATTTCTCCCCTACCCATAACATTGTCATTTATTTTCTAAAAGGTACAAACTCTTAATGTGGTTCTCATAATTTATCGATCTAAGTCTTGCACCCATTCTTGCTGTTTTTCACTAAACTCTACCTAATGTTCCTTATATTTTCCCTTCAGGGTTCTGTCATCTGGTAATGAATCTTTGTCAGACAATCCAGCAGCTTTGTAAAGTAGATGGAGGAATTTGCAATGATAAAACTGCTAACAGGATGAGCTGTGACTGTGGCCTTACATCAATGACAAAAGCAAACAAATGAGAATGTCCAATATTACAGTGTGAATGTAACTGTACAATATATAAACCATTCCACAAGATTTTATTTTTTACTTCCTTGCTTTTATTTTCACTCCTATTCTAAAGGCAATGGCTTAGAAATTTTGTCACTAGATATGATCCTGTGCAGGACCTCAAGATGCCATTTGCAGCAGTGCTAATCCTGCCTTAAATGGAATGGCTTACTAATCTGAATGGATAAACTGCAGAATCTAGTCTAGTGAAAAATCTAATCGGGAGGTAGCTCAATGAAACCCCTCAATATAAATGATGTGGTGAGGGAGAAGGTAACCATCATTACCAAAAAGTTGAGTATCTGTGCTTTGATCTCAAAGTGTCAGCCCTGTACTTCAAAAACTGCACTTCAAAAATAATTAATTGGCTGTAAAGCACTCAGATATCCCAAGGATGTGAAATGTTTCTCTTTACAGTATACATTCACTGTTTAACCCTAGCTGGTTGCTATTTTAGTGTAACATTCATCCCACAATACCACATGAACTATCGTGTTGCACAAAATGTTGGATTATCTCCTCTTTAAACATTTAATTAATGATGCCCATTTTGTATCAAGATATCCTCTTCACAATGCAACAGCTTTTGAATTTGTCCTTACAGGAAATTTGTAATTGAAGGGGAAGAGACAATGCAAATGCACTGTTATACATGTGACCAAATGGGAGGCATTGCATCAATTTAGTTCATAATTATGCTTGAGCGTGTATTACATAACTGCAATTCAGGAATGGAGGTATCGTTTGTCAGTTCATGTCAGTAAATCTCTTCTGAATCCAACAATGATTTCAGCAATTGATTTTCTGGTGCATTAATGGCTGAAAGTCAATTATCACAAAGCGATTTTCATGCAACCACATTTAGCTGTATTGATTCAGCTTCAACCCTTTACCTTCAAAAATATATTGGAACTTGTGTTGCTGCAGACTCCCACTCATCGCTTCCTCAATGGCACTGATGTCTTTGTTCAGTCGCACCACCAAGGGGTCATAATCCATGCTCTCTGCATTTGCAACAATGGCATAGTTGCCTTGCTTGGCCAGTGGGATTAAATAGTGAAAACAGTGAACTCTGAAGAAACAAGAGAAAATAGTGAAGTCTCAGTAACTGGAATGATTGAGCAAATAACTGCTTGAGAGAACAGCTATTATTCAGGAATTATGTGCACTGAATAATGAGTTTTTTGAGGCCTTTGGCTTCTATTACCACCATTCAGCTTCGATCTAATGAAAAATGTTTCTCTCCAGATTAATTAGTATCTGTAACCAATTCATCAGCAGTAATAAGTTGTTAATTATTGCCACTGGGGCTGGCTATTCTGTATGAGGAGATATCTTAACTGCAGTATAGTAACATGCTTGGAGACCAACCAATCCTATCAAAAAAAATTGAAAAAAACTCAGCAGGACTGCTTAATTTCAAATGGATTATACAAGGTTACATTTATGAAAGAATCTCACAAAAACTGTTAGTGACATATATATTTATCATGAATATTTGTGTCACTGACTATCTCCAGTAAGAAAAGGTCCAGTTACTTCCACGCAATCTCCTGTAGTATCACCACTGAGTTTTTTTTGACTGTAGATGAGTGGAGTTGACAATGTTTTGGAATTTTCCGCTTAACACCTTTATGTGGGCAATATCAGTGCAAGGACTGGGGTGATTCAAGAGGTAGTATATTACCTGCTCCTACCTCAAACAACATTTACCCTTCAACTAAATCAAATGAACATAGATTAGCTGGTCCAAACAAATTACTTTCTATATTACAAAAGTAAATTCACTTGAAACCCTCACAAACTCCACTACTTTGGACAACATGAAGATGGAAAAATGTTTACAGAAATGGCTGGGGAGAAAGAAAAAGAAAAAGGAACATCAACACCATGACCTCAAAGTCTCATGTCTGTCCAGCTCCCTAACTGATTTACTGCTAATACTGGACTGTTTGTAGTTGACCTGCAGGACTGACCATGTCCCACTCTCTGGAGTACAACATACAGATTCTCTGACGCTGACCACCAGAATGCTTGACTATGCCCAGCCCCTGGAGTGAGATCAGATGATCCCGTTGACTTATTGTGCCAGTACCCCATGACTGAAGACAGTCCCTGTGGACTTATCTAAGGGCCACTCCACTTCGACTTTGAGGCATAGCTGTTTGGTTAAAGCACATTCTGTGTGTTTGCTACATTAGCTGCTGCCATCGGCTGTAGGTGTGACACTGACATACCACAATGCCATATAGTAAATTGTTTGCCCCCATGACGGTCACTGCTGAAAGCATGACAAGCCACCTGGTTTTGCGACTGTGCTAAAAGGAAAGGCAGGACAGAAATACAGTGAGCCCTTGAATTCTGAATAAGATGAAAAAGTGCAAAAAGGCAACGCAAGACATGAAGAAAATGCTGTGAACATCCAATTAGGGGTAAATGAGTGTTAAGGCAGCAAAAGAACTATGAAATGCATTTCTGAAGAAGGGTCTCGACATGAAACATTAGCTTTCCTGCTCCTCTGTTGCTGCTTGGCCTGCTGCGTTCATCCAGCTCTACACCTTGTTATCTCATGAAATGCACCTTGCTCTTTTCCACGAGATAGGTGTTTGTTTCTATGCACAAAATGGCCTGGCAGCAGCAAAACAATGTAAGCTGTTGGTCAATCCAAAGTGCAGTACTGAAGTGTATTACTATATTTTAAGTGAGTCAGAATTGTGCTATGGTAATGTAGTGAGGCTGATGAGGATCTAATGCCAATCTCCGTAGATGGGGAGTGCACACGGTCGCTGTCTATTGAGCAAAGCCCAAGGTGTTAGGGACTGCTGGCCGAGATAGAGGCTTAGAGGAGCAAGTGGCAAGCTGGAACACCAAGTACTTGCTCATGTTGGGAACCGTCACCATCTAGTTTATCTCCACCGCTTGGGAGAATAGTAAATTGTACATTAATGAGGTGAGGACAGGTAATAATGAGATATCAATACCTGCAAATAGGTTTCTTTCTGCTCACGAGCAAGATAGAAGGCTTGGTGGCATGGTGCAATCATAATGACTTCATTCTCAATGTTGGCAAAATGACAGAACTGATCATTGCCTTCAGAAAGAAAGGAGGAGAACGTGCCCCCATACATATCAATGGAACAGAGGTTGAGAGCGACGATTTTCTAGGAGTGACGATAACTGACCACCTGTCCTGGACTTCCCATGTAGATGCAACTGTCAACAAGGCACAATGCCTCTTCTTCCTCAGGTGGCTTAGAAATTCAGCATGTGCATAAGGACCCTCACCCATTTTTACAGATGCACCATAGAAAGCATACTGTCCAGGTGCACAATGGCCTGATATGGCAACTGCTCTGCCCAAGACCATAAGAGACGACAGAAGGTTGTATGCACAGCCCAGACCATCAGGGAAGCCAACCTTCCATGCATTTACACCTCTCATTGCCATGGAAAAGTTGCCAACACCATCAAAGACCCATCCCACCCCAGTAATGCTCTCCTACGACCTCTTCTGTCAGGTAGAAGATACAGAAGCTTGAACACACACACCAACAGGTTTACGAACAGCTTCTTCCCTCTCCTTATTAGACTGATGAATGGGCTCTCTAACTTCAAATAATGTTGATCTTGTTAATGTTGATTTTGCTCATGCATGTACTGTGTGGTGTAACCTGAAGACCTCACTCTGTCCAAGAGTTCCTTACCCTATGATCTGTATGTCCTTGCTTACTATGAGCTGATTGTATTGCTTGCAAACAAAGCTCTTCACTGTACTTAGGTACACGTGCCCAAATCAAATCAATCCATTGCCTGTGTTCAAATCTTTATGGAAAAGTGGACTTTTTTCTCTTGACATCGAGAACTTTGTTATTCAGACCTTGCCATATTTCATCAGGGGTTGGGATAACATTTCCTAAGAAAACATAGTCTGTTATAAAACAAAAACTGATCATGTTCCCTTCCTAATCCCTTTTATTTTCTGCTCCCTAAACATTATTCATCTTCAACTTCTTCCAGGTTTGAAGAAAAGTCACATCTGAAATTTCAACTGGTCTGTTCTCATCACCAATAAACCCACTCTATGCTTCTCACTTCTGTTTTAAAATGCGTTTTATTTAAAACATGTTCATAGATGGGACTGCTTCCAATAAAAATAATCACTTTCCAAGGGATCAAGATGGCAAATAGAACGGTCTTCCAGTTCATACCACCTTGCAAGCTTGTCTACGGGATTTACATTTTTTAATGCCTTCCAGCTATAATTGTTTTTATTGATTTAATTTTTCATTCTACACTCTAATTCAATAAATATTTGATTAAAAACTGACATTAAAGAAAGGAATTGATGAATTTAGTGTCTGAACTTGAGGTGGCAGAAATGAAACACTAGTGGGAAAGAGGAAGGAGAATAGAGAATGGGGAGAAAAGACAGGACCAAGCTTAAATTTGTTCTGTAATGGGGTTCTTGGAATGAATCCCAACGAAGATGTGTTAGAATCTCTAATTAGCGTCTTAGGAGTTATTGCATATGTTGGTGTCTTTGTCTCATACAGACTCTCAGGTAAATAATTTCTGGAGTTATCACTTTCTGACATATAGGTTGTGTGCTTATGTATAAAGTTTACCCTCAGACCGGTTTGGTAAATTCTTCAACTCAGCTCTATTTAACATTAAAGTAGCTCGGTCATCAGTACTTTTATTGTAATTAAAAAGGATAAAAAGATTAACATTCTTTACGATGTAAACAAACAGATCCTTCAAGTAACATAAAGAGGTCTTCTAATTCCCCCTAACTAGGATTAATGTTTTCAATGCTCCAGAAGCCTCAAATATCAACAATGTTATTCTGGAGATTTATTACTCCTTTTGCTAGCTTATGTAAAGTTAACATTTTACTACTTTTGACTTTATTTAACAGTATTTTGTTTTTGCTGCATTAAGAAATCCAAATCTTCACATAAACACACCATTCCAGATTTCAAAAAAGGATGAAGAGGACGGAGATAAAAGGTACTGCAGATGCTGGAGAATCCGAGATAACAAGCATGGGGCTGGATGAACACAGCAGGTCAAGCAGCATCATAGGAGCAGGAAAACTTGACGTTTCGGGCCTAAACCCTTCATCAGAAAATCAGAAAATCATTTTCTGATGAAGGGTTTAGGCCCGAAACGTTAAGTTTTCCTGCTCCTATGATGCTGCTTGACCTGCTGTGTTCATCCAGCCCCATGCTTGTTATCTC
>JAHRHZ010000045.1:13114458-13131714 GCA_024137785.1 Ginglymostoma cirratum | reverse complement strand
CCCCCCTACCTACACTCACCTTTACTGGCTCCATCCCCGCCTCTTCGACTTGTCTGCCTCCTCTCCACCTATCCTCTCCTCTATCCATCCTCTATCCGCCTCCCCCTCTCTCCCTACTTATTTCAGAACCCTCTTCCCCTCCCCCATTTCTGAAGAAGGGTTTAGGCCCGAAACGTCAAGTTTTCCTGCTCCTATGATGCTGCTTGACCTGCTGTGTTCATCCAGCCCCATGCTTGTTATCTATAGATATTCTACCGTTACTTTCAAACCTGGAAGTGGGATTTCTGTTACCCAGGCACAGGAATTCTTACCTCAGACAGCGGCTGATCAATCACAAGTCTGCGGCTGTCAATGTATTGTTAGAACAAATGGAAGCAGCGGCTGCTGCCAGAATGCGAAAGTGCACTTTAGCAGGAAACCCACTAGGCTGGTTGCTTAATATAGGTCTCTCTTGCCATTGGTTCAATGTCAAATGTGGCAAGATAAGACCCTTGTGGGCATTAATTGCTCACATAAGGGCATCAATTAGTCCACTGGCAGGGAGATTGTAAGCCATCAAATCTAGTCAAACTTTTATTAAGTTAAGGTATCAAGGGATATTGGCCCGAGGCAGGAATATGGAGTTCGGCCACAGATCAGCTATGATCTTCATTAATGGCAGAGCAGGCTTGACAGGCTGAATGACCTACTCCTGTCCTATTTTTCCAACAAATGTCATTCAATGCTGGTATAATTGTGGTGGGGGCAGTTGAGAGTGGGTAGCTGGCAGGCAGAACACCTGTTGGATTTAACATGTAATCCCATCAAAAAGGGAGCATTAAATTTGATCCTCAGAATGGAACATCAAGACATTTGCTTTTGCCCTCCAAAGCCAAGGGCATCGAAGCAACTGTGGTGACAGTTCTGCAGTTGTAGTGCAATTGGTTAGCTAGACACAGATGCTCTTTCCTGGTCTGTGTACCGTGAATCACAGACCAATTGTCCACAGGCTAAACAGGGAAGCCCGATTCTGGTTCATTTTTTTTTGTCTTGTTGTTAGGGGAGGCAGTGAGATGCCTATTTAACTTGACCATCAGTAAAGAGGTTACAGCTTACAACTATTATGAATGCACACTGTGCATGAGCTACATTTCCAAATACTGGAAAAACAATGTGCATATATTTACCCCACCACACCAAAATCCAATGAGTTTCACACCTTTTGAACGGAATAACATTTTAAAAAAATCCTTTGGGAGCTTTCTTTCAGGGGGAATAAAGTAGATGAAGTCATACACACCATACATGCCACCTTGCAACACCAGATCACAGAAAATTAAAGAGAGTGTTAATTGGAGGTTAACTATAAATTTCATCTTTAAAATACAAGACCACGTCAAATGTGGGAGTAAAATTGGGCAATCAATTTTCAGTGTAGAATTATGCACTATCTGACAGATGTCAGCAGCTCCTTGATGCGGATAATTTGCTCCTACATCAAAGTTTGATAACAAACCTACCAAAGCGTTAAAGTCACTTTAACCCTGAAATTCCAATACTTGTGGCTTCAGTGGAAATTCATCCAAGATTCTAGCTACTATTCAATATTCTGTGAATGTGACCCCTGTTGGATGCTGATGAGATCCTGTTGAGAGCTTGACAAAATTTATACCAAGCTCACTGACAGTGAAAGGCCCTTTGGGAAGTGCACCTTAGGGTTATGGATCCATCTGATGGCATACAGAATGTTTGGGTAAATAACAGAAAAAGAAACAGGATGGAAAAAATGATGAGAAAACAGGGGGAAAAATCTCTCTCGTGTGACCTCACGAATTCAATGCATCACTTTGATGAATATTATAAAATCCTATACTCTCTCTTGCCAGTTTCTCCTCAGCTCACCTCAGTTTGGTTGAGGGTCCAGTCAGGTGTTCTGCTCCCTGCATGCCAAACTTCAGTTTGCTATTGGGCTATGAGGACAACCTAAATTAATCATGGACTCTGATGTTTCTTCCCTCTGTAGAAATCATGGAATCAGAGGGTTTGGAGCTCATGGGACAATTTGGAGAACTGTGTTCCTATTGGGAGTGCTCCGCTTTAAACATATTTTCTTGTTCATTCCCCTAAGTATAAATCTTCTGTTCTGCTCAAGATTTCAAAGGAAAACTAGGATTTTGGATTTTTTTCTTTCCATGAAAATTATGGGCAGACATAAGACTTTGGAACAAAAATCTTGTCCTTCAGTCAGTACCTCCTGCAAACCAAATCAGCAGCACACAATCATAGAAATATTCACTAAATGAACATATATATCATATACCAACAAGCATATCCACCATCCACTCATTCCTCTAATATACCATTTCCGACACTTATCCTTAATATCACAGGCTGGTGCTGGTTACAAATTTCTCACTAATAGCAGGATGAAGACAAGTCCCGAATTGTCCAAGTGCCTAAGTTGTTTTCCGTAAAGTATATCCCAAAGCAAGTACTGGCTGGGAGCTCTGCAACCTTCCCATCTCTGCCCTCATTTGCTCTGGTGTAGGAAGGTTAATGGTGGTACAATTAATGTCCACTTCAGAGCCTCTTCCTGTGACAGCTGTTGTTCAACCAGCGTCAGGTGGAAGATTTACCATACTATTAGGTAGAATGTATAAATTTAAGCTTAGTTTATATTTTGCATTTTGTGTGTCAATGAAGGAGAGACATGGTTTAAGTTTCACTTTTAGTTTTGTGCTTGTGAGCTTGGTGCTGTGAATTCTGGAAGTCAGTTTGTATACACGCATTTTGAATGAGATTTTACAACAGTAGATGGAGTTAGTACATTATTGGAAAGAAAAGCAAGAATAAAACTGTGCTGATGCTGGGTGGCAGGAGTTCAGGAACACACAAAATAAAAAGAAAAAGGACGGGAGTCAGTCATTTTTATGCGCAGGAGTGCATGGAGGCAGGAATGTTAAATTCTCCGGACACAAATTATATGACTGCTGGAAACTGAGTATTTCAAAAATCATGTTTGCTCTGAAGTTCAAGTAATAGTAAGTTTAGTTCGCAGTTTGTTTTAGGTGTTTTGAGGAAAAAGATCAGCTGAAGAGAGAGCATTTAGTAAATATGCAGAAATTGACCGCAACAAAACTGGTTGCAGCTATTCTAGTCTGAGCAAAAACATTTAGTATGGAGATAGTGGTAAATCTGAAACTAGGATATTGTCATTTGCAAAGAATATTGCTGGGATAAAAGGAATAACGTGGGATTAAATTCTTTACTAGTAATGACATCTTTGCAACATTTTTGATCAGTGTAATATAGCAAATGCTTTTCTCATTTAATAGTAATTTTTTTGTTAAAAGTACACTGGCAAACTCTTGTGAACGTGCTCATTATTTATGGGTTTTAAATAAAGCCTGCAAACCTAAAGTTTATCGCAAATTTCATTCTGAGATTTGACTTGTCCAGTATTAGCATCAGAAAGGATCATTACAATATGTACAGCCTGATAAACTGTCAGGCTTGTTTGCAGGTTCTTGTGGATTTGTATGGAGGATGGAGATGGGGGGGGGGGGGAGAAATTGTGGGCAAGTCCCTTGTTATCTGGGGTACTCAGTGCTTAATAGAAGGGCCCTTGTTGCTAATCCACTTTTTCATCTACCACGACTCCTGGTCCATAACTCCCATTTCTCCCTCATTCACCTGGGTCCTAATGGATCATTGGCCTTTGGTTGCTGGGTGCTGTCTACATTAGACATCAGTTGGACTGATTAGCCGTCAGCTCTCAGGGCAGCAGAATTTCTACCCCACGGTCCTTTATCCAGGGAAATACCTTCTGCTGGCCAATTAAATAACTAATTGGCACATATTTCAGTGGGCTTTCCCTAGAGGAGATAATGCCGGTTTTCACTGACTAGTGTCACCTCATTAAATGTTGGCTGTAATCAGACAAAAATGGATGCTAAGCCAAAAATGCCAAAGTAGGTCAGATGAGGATTTAGTATAATTAATAGTGGATCAGAGAATTGTATTTTACAAATAAACTTTTAAAGAAGGAAGAAGACCGGGATATTTGGAGATGACATTCCTGAATTTGGCTATAGCTGCCAAAACAAAGCTAACAGCATATGGAACTACATAGCTAAAATTATAGGGCATATGTTGAAGGGAATTATGTTCAAGCATTCTGGTTAAACCTGATCTTCAGTGCTGTGCCTACTGGTGGGTTTTTCTTGATAACCTCCTTTAATAGAGCTGTTGGTTACAACTGAGTTTTGGTTACATTGATGTTAGTAGATTTTTATTATCACCTCGAGTGCTCTGAATGTGCAATGTGGTACATGTTCGTTCCTGCAGCAACTGTTTATTCTTATCGACAGAGACTGACAAATGAGTGTCTGTAAGCTATTTAACGGTGGATGGGCTCATAGCTGATCCACTTCAACCTTTGTCCAACTTCATTGAATAAACTCTTTACGGATCATAATCATGACTGGCTACATGAACTACATGACTTTTTGTCTTCTTCCAACAGGCATGTGGGCAAATGCATCACTTCTATCAAAGCTTTTGCTGGCACCTCCTTGCTGACATGTCTGAATGTCACACAGGCAATATTTTTATGCACAATGGCATCAGATCCTTTCACAGTTCTTGTAATACATCCAGTCCATATGTAAGTGATACATACTTCCTCAACCTGCACCCTTTGCCACCTAAAAGGGCATGGCCTGTATGAGCAAGGAACACCATCACCTTGAAATTTCATTCTAACTTATGCACTATCCTGGACCTTGTCAATGATTTCATCTTCATTTTCATTACTGCGTCAAAATTCTGGGACTTATTTAACAGCACCACGGCATCACACAGCTGCAGTGGCTTAAGAACAGCCCACCATTATTTCCTTAAGGGCAATAAAGACTGATCTTGCCATCAACTCAGAACAAGAATTATTTTCCTGCTTTGATGGATCTACCTTATGAAATAAAATGATTGTCATTCTCATTTAATACCCAATTTACTTTACACAGACACATCCCAAGAGTATTACAGATGGGCGAAAATATATCCGACATGATGAAACTTCTTTTTGAAGGAGAATATTAACTAAAATAACATAGTCCTGGAAAGAATTTAACACTCAAAGGTCACTCTGAGCTTTAATTTATTACATTTCACATTATGTGAAGAGGAAAATTATTTGTATTAATAAAAAAATCATTTCTTCTTCCTGAATTGGCTAATAAAATGAAATCCAATTTCAAATGACTCAAGATAAGACGACAGCTACACAACTTCCATCAGCTCAGCAAACAGTAATAATGAACGGAGATGACTGCCACCTATGATAAAGCACTCCAATTAGCCACCCTGTTTTTACATTAATGTTAATTATAACACACAGACCGTAATGGATTATTGAGTTTTTATGGCAAACATGCCAACAAAATGCCAGCTTCCTTTTTTTAAAATTACATAAAGGTGGGTTTTAGGGCAAGAGATTTGACTTCGGATGGTCCTTCCGAGATATTGTTAAAACACAGGCAGCTGCTTGAAACGGATGTCTCTAAAGAACATCACAGGGCCAGCAAACCTAAATTACATTGCCAATTCTGTATTGTTCACTGGTAAGGGTAAATTCAGCCTTTGTATGTGTACTTGAGTTTTCAGCTGAAATTGAAAGCACTGAAAATTCAGCTTATTTAGTGCTAGTAGCCTGGCACAGGCAGGCAGAGTGAAGCCTGTCCTAGCGGGAGCACCGAGTCTGAGATAATGATTTCAAGGACTACTTATTGACGTTTTAATGCAGTACTGAGGTAATGCTTCATTATTAGATGTGCTGTCTTAAAGCTGTGACATCACATCTCAGTCAGCTCTGCCCTCTCGGATGTACAGTATTTGACAAGCATGGCAACTGTCCCACCCTCCCGGTCTTGTTTAAAATAACTATCTGTTCAAATGTGTTATGACATTCCTCAGGGTCAGGTGGGATTTGATCTACTGGCCCACAGATAGGGACACTGGCACTATGCCACAAAAGCCAGTCTTGTGGCCTACATTTATCCCAAAAATTAACATCTTTAGAAACAAAGTAATTGGTCAGTTACCTTAATACAGTTTGCAAGGGGTTGTTATGTACAAACTGGCTGCCATGATAGGACATGAAACAGTGCCAACATAATCAAGTGCCTTTAACAATGGAACAATGTCCAAGATTTTGCAGAAGCTTAAAGAAGAAACATGCATCAAGCTAAAGAAAGCAATATAAGGTGAGGTGTCAGATGTCAGTTTAAAGGAGGAAACAGTGTTAGACAGCATGGTGTCTTTATCAAGGGCTACAGATTCCAAATCTTAAGTTTGAGATGGCTGAAGGTAATACCAAAAGGGGAAGGGCAAGTGGCAGGAGGGAACAGATGAACAAGAGGAGATAGTCTGACAAACAAAGCTTGGCAGTGGTAGGGGAACGTAAAGTTGGAGTAAATTATTAGGGAAGGACAGAGTGAAGGCATGATAGAATTTGGTTGCATGGATGAGAATTTTAAATGGAGCTTTTAGAGAACAAGTAGTCAATTGTTAATGAGAATAAAGTGATGGATGAGTGTAAAATGACTGCACGGCTTTGGATGAATTTAAGCTTATGGAGGATAGAAGGTTGATCAACATTGGAATAGCCAAGTCTGAGGGAACAAGAACACAGTCAACAGTTTTCCTGCTCCTATGATGCTGCTTGACCTGCTGTGTTCATCCAGCCCCATGCTTGTTATCTCGGATTCTCCAGCATCTGCAGTACCTTTTATCTCTGATATAGTTTTTTGCAGCAATTGGGTTGAGGTAGGAGAGGAAACTGGTGGTTGTTGTGATAGAAGGGATATGGGGTCAGGTCAGAATACCAGCTCAAAGTTGAAAGGAAGTCAAAGGTTACAGTCTGTTCTAATATTAGGAAGGATGATGGAATCATTTTAAAAGTTTCAGTACAAAACAGTGGCAAGTAGATGAAGACAATTACTTTACATCCCTATTATTAAGATGGAGGAAACTGGAGCTCATTTATAAACTTTAGGGTATATAAAACTGCTGACAGGGTCCTCACTTGTACCAAATCCGAATCATTGGTCGCAGACCTGCAGTGACTCCCACTTTAAAAAAAATCTCAACATTTTAAAGTTCTCATCTTGGTTTTCAAATCTTTTTGTGGTTATGCCACTCTGTATCTCTGCCATCTCCTCGCTATTCAATTGGGATACGCGTGTACCTCCAATTCTGACCGCTTGAACTTTGAAGATTACAATCTCTCCATTACTAGCTGACCTACCTTCATTTGCAGAGACCAGAAATTCAAGGTTCCCTCCATCAATTTCACTGGTCTCTATCTCGCACCTCCTTTAAAAGGCTCCTTGAAAGGATAGATCCTTGAGGGAGCTCTTGTGGTAATGGGGCAGGTATGGAAGAGAAGAAATTGATGGTAGTATTCTGGCAAAAATCTGGTAGGTAAAGGTGGAACCAAATTTTTTTTTATTCATTCACAGGATGAGGGTGTCACTAGCTAGGAAGCATTTATTGCCCATCTCTAATTGCCCAGAGGGCAGTTAAAAATCAACCACATTGATGTAGGTCTGGAGTCACATGTAGGTCAGAGCAGGTAAGGATGGCAGTTTCCTTCCCTAAAGGACATTAGTGAACCAGATGGGTTTTTCCCGACAATCCACAATGGATTCATAGTCATCATTAGATTGTTAATTGCAGATATTTACTGAATTCAAATTCCACTATCTGACGTGGTGGGATTCGAACCCAGGTCCCCAGAACATTATCTTGGTCTCTGGATTAACAGTCCAGCGATAATACCACTAGGCCATCGCCTCCCATTAGGGTAGCCCCATTAAGCTGGGCAACAGAAGGGAGAAATTGCAGGAGGGTGAGGTTGTTAAAGGCTGCAAAGACACTGAGGGGACACTTGAGAGATAAGGCATCACAGTTACAGGCACAATGGATGTCCTTTTCAATTTTGGTTAGCACTACATCAGTTTGACAGCAGGCAGTGGGATGGAATGTGAGTGCAAGAACACATGGAACAAGGCAGAAAAAGAGAATATGAACTGCTGTTTGCAATTACAGCAAATTTAGAGCGTGTTAAATGGACACTGAATTATTTATGGAACAGCTCAATCTGTGTATTAAGCAAAATCAAGATCAATAAAACCTTTATAAAAGGAGCTGGATACTTACACTGAGCAGTAGGCAGACTAGAAAAAAACCCCTTCAGCCTAGCTGATAACCATTCCAGACTCTCATGTAGATTTGCCAAGGCCTTTAGGTCGCTGACATCTCTTAGGATTTCATTCTGCGGGATAAGCTTGTCTCCCAAGTTGCCAGTCAACACTTCAGATTCTTTTGCATTGGCAGCTCTGTATTATAGTAATAATAATAACGTGTTTAAACGCAGCTCCAGAGGGAAATCAAGCATTCATGAATAATAAACCTAATGTGACCAACATCACCACAATTTTTTAAAACATTCTTAGTGCTGTTACCATTGGTTTATAATATAGTCGACATCTAATGTTCACTTTTGGCTACAAAGCAATTAAATCCATAAAAGTGTATTCAGATTTTACTTAATAGATAACAGTGTAGAGCTAGAGGAGCACAACAGGCCAGCCAGCATCAGAGGAGCAGGAAAGTTGACGTTTCAGGTCGGGACCCTTCTTCAGAATTGGGGGGGATTTTACTTATTCATAATAATAGATTTTTAAAAATCTTGAAAAGATAGTTCAGTTTTGTTGTTCAGTCACAATGAAGAAGGATGTAAGCGATTTATTAGAAGACTCCAAAGGACAAAAACATCACTGCACTGCACTGAGGGTTAGGGCACATTTAGTAGGTGCTCAAAATTATGAAAGTTTTTGACAGTGAAAAAAGACAATCACTTTATCATTTCTGATGAAGGGTTTAGGCCCGAAACGTCAAGTTTTCCTGCTCCTATGATGCTGCTTGACCTGCTGTGTTCATCCAGCCCCATGCTTGTTATCTACTTCAAGTGGCAGGATGATCAACAATGGAGGGCAGATTTGAGATAACTGACAAAAGAACCAGAGAGGAAATGAAGTGTGAATTCTTAAACAAATCAAGTTGTCTGATGTAATTTCAGAAAACAATAGAGGCAGATTCAATAGTAACTTTAAAAAATGAATTGAAACATATTGTTGAAAAGAACAAATGCAGTTGGACTATGGGGAAAATCAGGCAAGTAGGGCTAATTGGATAACACTTTCATTGAGCCAAAGATATGATGGGCTAAATTATTTTTTACAATGCTAAAAAGCCTAAAAGTAAAAAACAATTGAGAATGCTATAGAATGACAGAATGGCTATATATTACAGATGGATGCCATTTGTGTCTACGTTGGTTCTCTGAAACAGCAAGTAACTTAGCCTTCCAGCCATTTTCCCCACAGTCATGGAAATACTTCTGCTTCAGAAAATTTTCGATTTCTCTTCAGAACACTTTGACTGAAGTGTGTCCAACACACTCCCAAGCTACGAATTCCAGATCATTAGCGCTCACTGCATCAAATATCTTTCCTGATATTGCTGTTGCTCCTTTTGCTAATCACTTTAAATTTGTATCTTTTAGTTCCTGATCCTTCTGTCTATGCAAACAACTGTGATTTTGAACATCACCATCTTCTTAATCTCATCTTCTCTAAGAAGAACAGCCTCAGCTTCTCAATCTTTCCACACAACTGAAGTCTCTCATAACTAAAACCATTCTCATCAATCTTTTCTGCATCCTCTGAGGCCTTCAAATTCTTTAGAGAGTGTAGAGCCCAGAACTGGACACCATCCATGATCGTGCATACTTTCTTGATCAGTTTCACAACCTACCCTACATGTACACCCCAAGTCCCTCTCTCTTGCACTCTCTTGAGAAAAGAACACTTTATTTCATTGCGTCTCCTCATTCTTCCTCACAAAGTGATTTCTTTCAAACATTTCTACCGCCTACTCATCGACCTTGCTCTGCCCTCGAAGTTTAATCAGTAGTTCCTCATAATTTACAATACTTCCGAATGTACAGTTGGGAATACACATATCTATATTAAAGGACTATGTGAAGGGTACTAGAAGAGACGGACTTATTTGGATATTTTCTGGATTGAGAAAGATCATGTGATTTCTTGGAACTGTGTTCAGCAGTATGTGGATGATGATCTGTTACTTATTCAAGTCATGGCTTTGGAGAAGCAGGAATGTAAAGCAAGGAGAAAAGTTTAAGGCTTCAAACACTTAAAAAAACTTGGCTTTGAAGGGACAGGGGCCAATGTTAATGATCACCTAGCAACACCTGCTGGTCTTAGAACTCTAGGTTTGCACACCCAGATGTCAGTGAATAAAAAAAATACACTACAGAACCAGAAATCCTGCTTCTTACAAGATGTTCCTCTGATAAGAGTTTCCAAAATTCTAGTATTTCTGTTGACCTGGTAAAACCTGAAGTAGTGGACTATGACCAAATGCAACAACTTGAATCCAAGTCGATTGGAACTAGAACTTAAAATTTATCAGTTTACATCTTTCAGCATTTCAGCTTTGTCAACAGGACATTCCCTGGGCATGAGAAATAATCACGTTTTATCCTTTGTTTTCAGACATTTGGTCCACCGGAATTTTTCTTTCTTTTCACCATTTTAAGAAATAATTAATTCTGCAGAGAATATTTTTTCATGCTGTGAGAGTGTGTCTGCTGGTGTGTGGAATTAAGGGGATATAGTTTTAATTCTGGATCACAGCCCAGCTGTTAACCAATGTTTTGTCGTCTGCTTTAAGAATAAGATATGATCACAATAAATGGGTTATTTATGAGTTAATTAAAGGCAGCTGGTGATGTTCGTTTTTATTTTTGACTATAGTACTAAAGAGAATTAGCCATTTGGTAACTGAAGCGATATTTAGATGAATGGTTGGGTAGTGAGATTTGATCATCAGTACTTACAGTGCACAGATGTTCAAGAAAAAAAGCACTTAGGTATAAACTGCAAAATCCTGCAGAAGTCAGATGCAGGGAAAGTTAATGATTGGAGTGGGTCTTAATATGCCCAAGTACAGTATGTTGTGGTTGACATTATATAGTATGAATGTAGATACACCAACATGATGAGCAGGGATCAAATTTACACTGGCTACGATGTTGTCAACCATTTCTGTGAACCTTAACATGCCCAAGAATGAGCACATCTGCGTCCACAAGTTCCTGTTCAGCTTGTATTCTCTTACAAAGTTCATGGCGACATGCAACCAATATCTAAAATAAGCAGTAAACCATCAGTAGTCAAAAGCTGCCCAGACTCCATTGATCAACACAGCCAATGCCTTTCTCTCTGCTCTCGTTGAAATTGGGTTGTGATACAGTTGCTCAACTGTGCCACACAGTTGCATTTCAAATTGTCGCAAAAGTAATTAATGGTAGCCATATGGCCATCCATCAGGCATCTCATGCTTTTTTGCCTCTGACACAAATATTTGCAGATCTTATCTTCTCAAGCCCACTAATGCACTCCACAGATTATGTGCAGCTGATGGTTTCTACATTTGCTGAGATGAACCAAGGATGTTATTAGCTAGTACTGGAAAACTGAATCCTGATGTCCTGTCCCTGGCTTACATTGATAGGAAAAGAAGAAATTGTTACAATGCTAGCTCTCTCTACACCTTCAAACAGGAAACTGGACATAAGGAAAGCATAGAGCTGGCCGTGAACAACTTAGATGACAGCTGTCTTTTCCACTCCTTTCTTCCTGCTTATTGCCAAAATTTGTTTTCCCCAAGAAAGTAGTAAACTACATTTCTAAGTCATTCTCTAGTTTGCTGAAGTGAGAGTCATTGAGTTATTGCAGCACAGGAGGAGACCATCAGTCCATTGAGTCTATGATGGCTCTCTGTACTGCAATTCAATCAATCCCACTCACCCATTTTATTATGGTTTCTCTCTAAGTTTATATCACTCAAGCTTTTTTTTGGAATTGTTGATAATCTTCCCTTCCACTATTCTCATTGGTGAGTTCAAATTCATTACTATTTGCTGCATAAAAATATCTCTCTCACACCCACACCCCTTCTCACATCTCTTTCCAAAATCTTGAATCTGTGGCCTCCTAGAAGTTGTAACATCAACTGATGGAGACAGCTTTTCCTTGTTTAACTTGTACAAGGCCACGAGAATTTCACACACCTTTGACAAATCTTCCCTTTAGCTCCTCTGTTCCAAAGAGCACAATTCTAGCTTTTCCAACTTAAACTTGGTAGTTAAAATTCTTCAAGCTCTCTAACTATCTGTTAAATCTTCTCTGCAACCTCTTAATTTACTCATACCTTTCCTATTGAGGACCAGAACTAAATCAGATGCAATATTTTGGTTGTATCCTAACCAGAGCTTTATGAAGGTTCAGCATAACTTGTTTCTTTTTAAATTTAATCCGTCTATGTACGAAGTGTAAGAACTCTCAAATTTTCTCAATATGCCCTGCCACATGAACCCCAGATCCTTCTGCCCTGTGCAAAATTTAGAACAGTTCAATTTACTTACTTTTGCCTCTCCCTATTCTGACAAAATATGTCACCTTACACTTCATGTTAAATTCCATTCGCCACTTGGCTACCATTCTGAGATGTTATCACTCTCATCTTCACTGTTAACTACATCTCCAAGTTCAGTATCATTTACAAATTTTGCCCTTTCATTTTATTTTCTAATATCCAAATTATTTATGGATATTAAGAAAAGGTTTTCCTAGCATTGATCCTTGGGGAACACCACTGTCTACCATTCCCCACTCTGAAAAACAGCTTTTTTCTGTCTTTCTAAAGAATGACAGGTGAATAGCATGGACACATTTAAGTAGAAGCTGGATAAATAAGGCAGAAAGGAATACAGGATGTGTTAATAGGGTTAGGTGAAATAGGAGAGGAGAAAAATAATGTGAAGCAAGAATATCAGCACAGATTAACAGGACTGGATTAAGTGTTTCTGCGGCGTACTTTCTTCTTTTATAGTAAATGGGATTTTGATATTCAGGCAGAGAAATAGTTTTGATATACGGTAGGCCACTCTGGGTTCATAAATGATGCATCATACTGTTAGAATATGTTACAATGAATTTCATTTTTTATGTACTTTGAAAATTTGGTCAGGTTTTCAGCAGTAAGTACCGGCTTGATTGTATGTCCTGCTGAGAATAATGCATTCAAAGAGTTGTAAAGATGAGTGAAGAATTACCACTGTTGAGTGATAAATGTGTAACTGGGTGGCAGGCAACATTTTGATTCATTGCCTCCTACACTGTACTACTAAGAATATGAGCTTCTGTCAGCTGCAAGAATCTCATGAATGTGAACCTGTGAAAATATCACTAAGATAATCGGAGCAGGAACACACCTATATCTTGGGCGATCTTACATTGTGAAATTCCTTAAGTGTGCCATATATTCCTGCATATGGGTCTCAGGTACTGCTTGTAGTAATGGTGCTGGTTATGCCACCTGCTGCCAACCATGGTTCTTTTTGTACTCCCCATGACCCACCAAACAAAGCAATTGGCACACACCCAGCTGACAGGAAAACAGCACACTCACCCATCGAATGAAATCAGGTGCTGTGTCTTGACCATTTATCACGATACATTACTTCCAAGTCTACTGTCAAGCAGTTTTGACAAACTGCTTCAAGCCCATTTTAAACCTTTCTAAAGGCTATCATAGAATAAATGTGGTCATTTACCACTAATTATTCTTCCTGAGCTGCAATGCACAGGGACCATTAAGAATTTATTCAAATAAACTCTCCACAAGATTACTGGTGAGACCAATCCTTCAAACAGATGCATTTTGTGCATGCTCCTAACCAGCTTGTTGGTACTGTGCCAGGACATGAGTTCCTATCCTTATAAACCAGTTTATACAGAATGTTTTTCAATCATATGTACATAGAAACCAGTCAACTCAGTGGTGGAAAATCTCTTCCATCGTAGAAACAAGAAGAAAAACTATGATTTATTTTCCCCAATGCTGGAGGGGAATCAGATGACAAGTGAATTTGTTGGTAGGTACAATGGCTGTCCTCTTCTTCAGGCAAAAGTTTCGTTTTTTTGAAGCTTAAACACAATCAAGCACCCATGTCAATGCATGCATCATTCAAACATGCAATGGCTAAGCCCTTTACAGAGGGCGCAATTACACAGAATTTTATAGCACAGAAATAGGCTAATCGGCTCAACTAGTGCTGATGTTGCACACAGCCCTTCTCCCACTTGACTTCAATTTATCTTATTTACATAACTGTCTATTCCATTGTTCATCATGTTCTCATCTACGCTTACATTTAAATGCATTTAATGTGGAATTCACTGCTTGAGAGTGATGGAAACAGAGATGATCAATGATTTCAAATGAAAATGAATTGATAATTGGGGAATAGGGTATGGGAGTGAGACTGGCTGCACTTCTCTTCAGAGAATGCATGGACATGATGGGCTAAATGGGGTCCTTCCCTTCCGTAATGACTCAATGTTATTCATCACATGATAACAAGTTTCACATTCTCATCATCCTGAACATAGAAATATTCAAATTAATTCATTGCCTCCTACACTGTACCACTGAGAATATTAGCTTCTGTCAGCTGCAAGAATCTCATGAATATGAACCTGTGTCAATGTCATGAAGATAATCTAATCAGAGACATACCTATATCTTTCCCTTAGGAGTAGTAATCAATTAGGGTCAAAAAAATAAATGTTCAAAGGGTTAAAAATAAAAGAAACTGTGTACTTTAATGGATGCTCTGTCAGAAGCAATGTAATAACAAACCTCTTGAGGACTGTGCAGCACTTTTGCACAATATAAATGAATTGGAGACTAATTCTATATTTCTTATTTTCATAATGTCACCTCCTTTCTCTGGATTGGTTTTGATCAATTTACACAAGACTAATATTTCCCGATCTTATCCTGATGTTTTGTGATTTTGACTCACACCACAATCACAATGGTCTTTTATGACACGACACCAAGTTATAGTCCAACAGGTTTGTTTGAAGACACAAGCTTTCAGGGCATTGCTCCTTCTTCAGGTGTCAGTCAGATACCTGAAGAAGGAACGAGACTCCAAAAGCTTGTGTCTTCAAATAAACCTGTTGGACTATAACCTGATGTCGTGTGATTTTTGACTTTATCCACCCCAGTCCAACACCAGCACCTCCACATCAAATTGTCTTTTATGACTTTGGTCAGGGCAGTCTCAGACCTGATGCAGCTGAAAGCTGGATTGGAGGGTTTTAGACAAAGAGTTTCTGGAGAAGTGAGTATGAAGCTGGGGAATAATTACAAGTTTGAGGATGCAACAGAGAAATCTGAGATTAGAAATGTCAAAATTTTAAAAAATTGGTGGCGTGTGCCTGTTTTAGTATGAGCTTTTAGCATAAGTTTTGAAGGGGACAGGAATGGTGCTTGTATAGGGGTGGGTGAGGTGGGGTGGTCTGGTGGATGGATGGTGGTGAAGATGAGCAGTGACAACTATTTGAGGGGTCAGCAGTGGTGAATGAATGATGAAGGATTGGATGAGGTTGGGGCTGAAGGGAGAAGGTAGCTTAGTCAGGTAAACAAAGAGTTTTGAGAGGGCCAGACAGAGAGATTGGGAAGAAGTTACAGACCAGTTCTAGTACTGAAGTTAAGGGAGACCATGTCTTTTTAAACTAATTATATATCCCTTCCAGTTTCAAATCACACTGCAAGGAAAGGTCTGATGATGGATGCAAATTGGAATGTTAATTTGTGCCTTTCTAGGTGTCCACCGAAACATTATACATGACTAGCATTTGCTGATTTTGTTCAGATTTCCAACTGCACAGTATTTCATTTTAGCTGTCACCTATGAGAATTCATTTTGCACAGCTTTTGGAGTAAGCAAATATGCAGAAGTAATATTGGTGCCATTTCCATTTCCACAAAGCAGTCAGTTTCGAATCTTACAGCATGAAATCTCCAATTCATTTTCTGGTTGCTTCCACCAAGCTCTCATCCTCTTTCACCCCTGGCATAAAAAAATTGATTGAAGTAAAAATTTCAAGTTGCAATTCCAATGACTGAGAGAGCAAATTATTGGCAACACATCATTACATGTTAAAAAAATTAATAGTTGGAACAAATCAGGAAATGGTGCAAATTTATAGAATAAGGTAACTGATAGAAGGATTAAAGGGATATTTGTGGTTACTTCTTTCACCTAAGGTGTGGTGGCGGTGTGGAACTCACTGCCTGAAAGGATGGTAGAAACAGAAACTTACATTGATGCTATGGCTTATAGCCATGAACTAACAGCTGGAAAGTGGGATTAGACTGGATAACTTCTTTTTTGGTCCAATCATTTCTTGGCCTTTTGGCTAATACCAAACATAAGTTCTGAGTCCAGTGTCATTACTGGATTTCAAGATCATAGTTGGATAATGAGCGGGCACCAGAGGATGGTTAATTGCGCTGAGCTGCTATTGGTGGATCTTTGTGCAGGCTTCAGCCTAACACCAATTCAACCTACAGACAACCAGAGCTATGATATCGAAAGTGCCTGGGCCCCAGGCCAGGATGTCTGGAACACTGTCAGGGTGACTGTGAAGAAGGTGAAGGTAGGTACACTGGTCAATCAGACATTCGGAGTGAAGAGCATTCTCCCGGATTGCTGCAGGTTCCAAGCAGTTCCATAATACTGGACATACTGGAGACAACAGTATGCTTCTGGGTGGTAGCAACGTGTCAATCCATGAGGAAAGGTATCATCACTCTCATCTACAAGTGAAAGGGGGAAGAGAGAGGACATTAGAAATTGGTGATCAATTTCACTTCTGAATGCAGATTGCAAAATCCTGTCAAGGTCATCACCAACCAGGTCAGGTTTGCTCTGGGATTGGGTGATTCACACTCAACAAACTTGTCTGTGCCAGGCAGGACGATCATTGACAGCCTCATGTTTTTCAGGGATACGATTGCCTATGCGCAGGTCAGGGAGTGGATGCCTGCCTCATCAGCCTGGACCAGGAGAAGGCCTTTGAAAGGAAATTGCACACCGACATGTGGTCTCCAAAATGGGCTTTGGGGAGGGAATCAAAGTTTCCCAATCAGATCTGGAGTCAGAGATGGTAGGAACTGCAGATGCTGGAGAATCTGAGGTAACAAAGTGTAGAGCTGGATGAACACAGCAGGCCAAGCAGCATCAGAGGAGCGGTAAGGCTGACGTTT
>JAHRHZ010000045.1:13102401-13114058 GCA_024137785.1 Ginglymostoma cirratum | reverse complement strand
AAACGTCAGCCTTACCGCTCCTCTGATGCTGCTTGGCCTGCTGTGTTCATCCAGCTCTACACCAGATCTGGAGTCTGGCAGGGCTGCCCATTCTCTCCTGCCTTATATGTGTGCTATATAGACCATTTTGCCAAGTCCATCAGGAAGGATGTGAGTCTAAGAGGGGTGACTACTCCAGGCAGCACAGGCCTGTAGGTCAAAGCCTCACTGTATATAGGAAAACATCACCATTTTCAGCTTGGATCTGGTGTCAGAGCACAGAACCATGAGAATGTGACCAGTTTGAACTGGCCCTGGGAGCCAAGGCAAGAGTGAGGACATGTCCTTTGGGTACTGGACCAACCGGTCCTTTATCCCCTTCACAATCAAGTCAGATTAGCTGAAGGTGCTGGTAATACGGTTTGCCGAGGCTGGGGCTTATGCAAGAACTTGGGAGGAGCGTATCACCAAGGTGAGGCAGAGCACTGCTCCTTCTCCATTGTGAATTAAAACCAGTCACCAGGTGTGAGGCATTCTCCCTGTTGCTGTACGTGGTGTAGGTCAGAGTCAACACAGTGTGGAATTTGAGGAACACGGCAGGTCAGCCAGCATCAGAGGAGAAAAGGAGACGTTTCGGATTGCCATCTCCATGGCGCAGGTCTGGCCTCTCCCCAGAACCTGCACTGTTGCAGTCACCTGAGCTATCTTCTACTTTATCTGGAGGTCTAAGAAGGACTTTGTCCACTGGGACAGCAATGTACAAAGCTCTGGATAAGGGGAGGGAAGAACATACCCAACACCACCCTCATCCTGATGGCCACCTTTGTGTGCACACGGTATGCAACAATCAAGTGTCATTATGTCCTGAGGTCCTACTCATACCTAGTGTTGCGAGGGATGGGACTGGCCTCAGCACCATGTAACAATCCAAGCACTTGGATTGTTCCATATCACCATCCTTCATGGAGTTGTTTGCAAAGAAAATCACCTTTGCTCATTAGGAAGTGGTCAGCACATAGCATCGAGAATCTGAGGGAAACAAAGACAATGGATCCGATCAAATGTTCCCTGAGCAGACTGTCAAAGTCATTTGGCAGAATGCCTCATCACTGGAATTTTTCAACAAGCACCAAGACATCGCTTGGCTGGTGGTGAGAAGGGCATTACCTGTCGGATTCTTCATGTACACCTGGTCTCTGTGTGTACTGCACACTGCCCTAGAAGCACTGCTGGGAGGTAAAGACTGTCACACATCTCCTTATGGAATGTGTTTTTGCAAAGGAAGTCTATACAGAGATGCAGTGGTCTGGCTGAAGTTCATTCTGAGCAGCTTTGTGACCCAGGACTCTAGTCATCGGTTTGTCCCCCAGGACATACACCAAGACAAACATTCGCTGTCCTTGGAGGACCATCAACTGGAGGAAAGATGCTCTTTGGTCTGCCCAAAACTTGTTGGTCTTCCACAACAAAGAGCTGACTTGACCGAGTGTTGCAAATTGGCACATTCCAAGGTCTGGGACTATGTGCTGAGGGAAGCACAACAGCTTGGGGCAGCTACCGCCAAGGCAGAGTGGGGAAAGACCATTGTTTAAGGTGTTTCTGCCAAAGAACAGTATGGGTCTGTTCAGGTATTGGACCCTCTGGTGCCTCACATGTATGTAAACAGTGCTCTGCATAAGAAAGAAATACCTTTTACCTTCACAATGCAGGGAATGCCAGACCCCATGTTTGTTTTTTTAATATGCGAAGACTGTAGAGAGCTGCTTTAGTACCTATGTACATAAAGATGTTTTATGAATTAAGTACAATGTTGCAATTAAAAGATTAGCAAAACTCCTTGTCTAGCATGTACGCAATAGGCCAAATGGCCTCCTTCAGCACCATATATTTTTGTAAGTTTGATTTTTTTTTACAAGGTCATTGATTTGAAAAATTGCCACCTTGCTCCTCCTGCATACATTGCAGCTTTAAAGATTTGTTGAGATGTATTTACAGGGTCTTCAGTCTCAAACTAATGAATTCTGTCAGCTGTTGTTCGACTGCAAGATGCTTATTATTATGAAGAGTAACCTTTTTGAAATGGTGAACATATCAGTTGCTTAGATACCTAAAAGTCAAGATAAACAACTGGTGAGGACATCAAACAGAATGCTGCTCATCAATTAGCACATTACCAGCTATGTGCAGCTTTCAATCATGTCAGAGGAAAAATGCTTACAAATTCATAACAATGGGGAGTTGATATACTGCAACACTTGACCAGAGCCACTTTAGGCCAGTTAACCTTTACTTTCCCACCTCCTTGCCAACTGTCCCATCCCCTCAATAAGATAGAAACTGCAACGTGTCAGCAAGTACAATTAATCACTTTTACCCTGCATCTTTCTAGACACATAAAAGATATTTCTATTCCAGGATTCTGACAGATTGATAAATGGAAAGATGGACCAAACCAGGGAAGGAGAAATGGAAGTCACTGGTGTCATTCGTGTATGTGTTTTCTAACCAAAACTCATCCCACACATTTAACCTTGTAAAATACAACATAATTAAGGACCATCTGTAATTGTCATCACTTTCTCAAGGTTTGCAATAAGGAGAATGTGAGACATATTAATCCTTTATGTTTATTTTGATGACACAGATAGATGTGGTCTTTTAGCTGTGAAGCGCTAGTTAAAAGATCATTAATGAATAGTTCCTTAATTCCTGCTGGCGTGATTAAACAAAGCTGAATGATATCACTTGGGATATCAGTCATCAAATAGCGAGTGGTGAAACATGATTTGTGGATATCTACTAAAATGCATATACTAACGACAAGGCTGACAATACGCAGTCAAAAAGGAAAATATATGGGGACTATTACTGAAATTGGTGTAAAGGATCTCCGAGGAACTGCACATTTTTTTGCAATTTTAGCTGATTATCCATTCCAAGCATTTCAGTGGATGTGAAATCAGGACTGTAAGGACGTGTAGTTTTCCCTGCCCAAGCAATCCTTTATACCTAGCTTGTCCAATACATGGCCTCCGGGACAGAATCCAGTCCACTGGCCCTAGTCTTGCTCATAATACTTGAAATGAAAGTGACAGATCTGCAGGAGCTGCTTCTCCAATCATAAATTCTTTCTCTCCTGCATTTGCTGCTGTTATTTCACTCGTGAGCCTCTTGGTAGCAAAAACATTCTGTGATTGAAAGAGATGTGAAAAGGTGAGTGGCTTCATTTAGCCTGAGACCAGGAGCCTGGAGCAATGGCGGTGGGACACGGGAGTGGGACAGAGAATTCAAGTGAGAGTCTGTATTGCTAGGTGAGAGAAAAAGACTCCATGTTCTCAGGTATGCAGACAAAGACTCCACTCTCCTAGGTAGCGATTAAGGAAGTTTGTTCCTGGCAGTGTCAGGTGCTGGGGAGGAGAGGTTAAGGGGGTGAAGGAAGACAAGGCTCTTGTCTGTGTGAAGGAGAGCAGGAGAGCATGTGATAGGGAATGAGAGATGAATTGCATGTGTAAGACAGTGAAAGAGAGGGAGACAATGTGTGATATAGTGAGAGAGTGCAAGAGTTTGAGGGAGTGAGACAAAGGGAGAGTGGGCATGAGGAAGAGAGACACGGACAACAGGAAGAATGGACGTGAAGAAGTGAGAGGGAGGGACAGCGTTTGATATTTAATTTGATTTTGATTTTGATTTTATTGTCATGTGTACTCTAGTACAAACGTACAGGAGTACAATGAGAAGTGTATAATGTCACCACACCAGGCACCATCTTTGGTACAAGTACCTAGGAACAGAACCTTAAGATTTGTGCCAGAGAGAGAGGGGTATGCATGTGAGGCAGTGAAAGGGAAAGCGTGTCTGAGGGAGCGAGAACAGAGAGCAACTGTGATGGAGTTGGAGAGTTTTTGTGACGGAGGCAGAGAGAGAGAGAGAGAGAGAGAGAGAGAGAGGAAGAGGCACGGAGGACAGGGAGGGGAGGGAACATCACGTGTCAGGAAGTATTATATGCATGTGTGGGGAAGTGATCGTGAGATTCCCAGCATATTAGTGAAGCACATACTGAAACCAAAAGTCTTTGGAAGAGCTGCTTTATTTTTTTCACATGACTTGGTTCTCCATTCAAACACATGCTCACCTCCTTCCAGCTGGCTCCTCCTTATGTATACTTTAATACCATTTCTAATCAACCTGTTTGGACATATAGTGTTATGAAACACTAGCACTGCACGTGGGACTGGGACCCAAACGTGGCTAAGAGTTCAGGATATTATCACTGTGCCACAGAACCCACTTATGTTTTAAGACTCTTTTGTCAAAAAATTAACAACAGGAGAACAAACAGCCGATTAGGGCAATGTAAAAATAAACGAAGAAACTATATGATCAAATTGAAGCATCATTCACGTGGAACATCACATGCAAACATCCTCTCTCTCGGGAGCCTCTAAAAGCTTTGAGTGTTGTTGGACACGATCTCCATCTCCAAGGACAACTGGCATACATTTTAAGACAATTACCTTATTAATGAATTCCCAACATATTCCTTCCTTATTACTTTTCATTCCAAGGTAGTTAGAGCTTTAGTGACAGAGTTAGAAACGATCTCAATCTGGATCAGTATGAGATGAAACACTTGGGCAGGACAAACAAGGCAATGGAATATGATTGTATCAGAGATAATCATCCCAAAATCCCAAAACCAGCCCAGCTCATCTCCACTTCCCTAACCTGTTTCCCTCTCACCTATCCCATCCTCCCACCTCAAGCCCCACCCCCATCTCCTATCTACTAACATCATCCCGCCCCCTTGACCTGTCCGTCCTCCCTGGACTGACCTATCTCCTCCCTAACCCCCCACCTACACTTACCTTTACTGGCTCCATCCCCGCCTCTTCGACTTGTCTGCCTCCTCTCCACCTATCCTCTCCTCTATCTATCCTCTATTCGCCTCCCCCTCTCTCCCTATTTATTTCAGAACCCTCTTCCCCTCCCCCATTTCTGATGAAGGGTCTAGGCCCGAAACGTCAAGATTTCCTGCTCCTGCGATGCTGCTTGACCAGCTGTGTTCATCCAGCCCCACGCCTGTTATCAATGGAATACGATGAACGGTAGGACCCTGGAAAGCATCAAGGATCAATGCGACCTTGGTTTGCACGTACATCAGTTCCTTAAGGTACCAGGATAGGTAGATAAAGTGGCTAAGATGGCATATAGGATACTTGCCTTTATTAGCCAAAGCATTGATTTAAAAGCAGGGAGGTTATGCTGGAACTGTATAAAAATTGGTTAAAGAAAGAATGTGGGTGTAAAAGAGAATGTCTGTGAGTGAGATGGAGTGCAATGGTGTGAGTTTAAGATAGTGAATGTGAGAGTGACATTGACCCACCAAGACTGGGAGTGAGCTGGACACACCCACCTTCCTTAAAGGCCTGTCGACACACTGACACAGAGAGGAGGACAGAAACCAAGCTGAAAGACAACAGACTTCTCTCCCTGACAGGGTAGCCCACTAGAAGTTAGATAAAGCTGACTTTTCAGTTCACTCTGATCTTCCCTCCTTGGAGAGTCAAAGAATAACACAGCATGGACACAGACCCTTCAATCCAACTCATTAACGCCGACCAAGTATCCCAAACTAAACTAGTGCCACTTGCCTGTGTTTGGCCCATATCCCTCTAAACCTTTCCTATCCATTTATCTGTCCAAATGTCTTCTAAATGTTGTAACCGTAGCTGCATCTCCCACTTCCTCTGGCAGTCCATTCCACATATGAACCACCTCTGTGAAAATGTTGCCCCTCAGGTCTGTTTTAAATCTTTCCCCTCTCATTTTAAACCCACGCCCTCGAGTTTTGAACTCCCTTACCCTAGGGAAAGGACCATTGCTATTCACCTTTACAATGCCCCTCATGATTTTATAAATATTTGTAAGGTTAACCTCAACCTCCTACATTCCAGAGAAAAATGTCCCTTATAACTCAAATCCTCCAGAGATTTTACAAGTACATTGACAGTAAAAGAGCAGCTAGGGAGAAAATTGGGCCCCTTGAAGATCAATGAGGTCATCTATGTGTGGAACAACAGGAGATGAGAGAGATATTAATATTTCACGTCAGTATTTATTGTGGAGAAAGACATGGAAGTTAGGGAACTCAGGGAAATAAATAACGGTGTCTTGAAAACAGTCCGTTTTACAGAAGATGAGGTGCCGGAGGTCTTAAAAAACACAAAGGTGGATAAATTTCCAGAACCTGATCAAGTGTATCCCAGGTTGTTGTGGAAAGCTAGGTGCAAAATTTTGGGACCCCTAGTGGAGATACCTGTAGCATCTACAGCCATGGGTGAGGTGCAGGAAGACTGGAGGGTGGCTAACGTTGTGCCTTTATTTGAGGAGGATTGCAAGGAGAAGCCTGGAAACTGAAGACCGGTGAGTCTGCTGTCAATCGTTGGTAAGTTGTTGGAGAGGATTCTGAGACACAGGATCTACATGCACTTGGAAAGGCATGGACTGTTTAGGAATAGTCAGCATAGCTCTGTGCATGGGAAATCGTGTCTCTCAGACCAGGTTCAGTTTTTTTGAGCATGTGACCAAGAGGATACATGACAGTAGAGCAGTAGATGTTGTCTACATGGACTTTAATAAAGCCTTTGACAAGAGTCTGCATGGCAGACTGGTTAGCAGAGTTAGATCACATGGGATTCAGGGAAAGCTTCCCAATTGGACACAAAAATGGCTTGATGGTAGGAGACATAGGGAGGTGGTGGTGGAGGGTTTCTTTATGGATTGGAGGCTTGTGACTGGCGTGCTATGCAGGGATTGGTGCTGGGTCCACTGTTTGACTTGGAGCAAGTCTGGTCTCTCTTCAGCTCTTCTATTTAAGCAAAAAAAATGTTAACTCTGTTACTTGGTACTTTTTACATTGTAATCTTTATTAAGTACACATTTTAAAAAATGAATTCATTCCTTTGAGATAATTTTCTTTAGCAAATTGTTTTCTTCGTCACACGTTTAATATTGTGCCAAATCTCAGTATTCTGAACAAAAACAGAAGTTGCTGGAAAAGCTCAGCAGGTCTGGCAGCATCTGTGAAGAGAAAGTCAGAGTTTACGTTTCGGGTCTGGTGACCCTTCCTCAGAATGGTCCGGTTTTTTCTCTTCACAGTTGCTGCCAGACCTACTGAGCTTTTCCAGCAACTTCTGTTTTTGTTCCTGATTTACAGTATCTGCAGTCTTTTCAGATCTTATCATTCTGAAATTTACCTGTCAGCTCCTTGAGTGAAAAAGATTGAAATGTGACCTCTCCTGAAAAAAGTTGGACAACCCTGTCCTGGGATTTTTCCAGAGCACTGTTAGCCTGTGCTCTGATTGAGATTGTGTATACATTGAGTGAAAGCTTTTCCAAGGGTTTGGGAGCTTAAGCCAGTCTAGAACTTAACCCTATTTAAAATTTTAGTTTAAGCCTTCCCCCCCCCCCCGCCAGATATTAACAGCTACATCACTTATTTAAACTAACGTTTCAATTTTTAAATGGTTTCATTTTCAGTATTTGGCATGATACTGAATTAGATACTTTGTGCTTGTTATGGAATGAGATTTCATTGTGGCAGATTATACTGAGAGTACCCTAAATCAATCACACAATTTGGATAAGCTGACTTAAGATAAGCCGAATTGTTACTGACGCAAATATTTTCATTAAGAGAATAATGATGCTAAACTATAAGGAGACTTCACTTTAGAAATGAGACATGGATTAACAGTTTCGTGCATCAATGGAACAGAATGCAATGACCAGAACTTTAACCACAATGAATAAAAGTAGCATATTGGAACTAAGACCAAAGAAAGCTCTCCTCCAAACAACATTTCAAACTAAAACACTCCAGGTTGCCAAAACAATCGCACTCTATAAAAGAAACTACACTGATAATTTCTTCCTTCTGAATACCATTGACTCCATCACTTAGGGCTTCAAATTTGCCAGACTCTTAACATATATTATTACAGAGAGTTCATAACATATCGTAAGTAGTTAATGCTTCTTGTTTAACAACCCAGATCAAAAGATGCTGACCACTCCTAACTGCAGGGTGTCATTTGCTAACTAAACCCCTGACAAATGTCAAATATTTTCTCACGTGAGTTTTGAATTCAAATGGTCGATTACCATCAGTGTAGAGACCATAAGCAAGTCATTAACAGCATTGTTCCGATCTGCACCATGACTGAGAGCTTCCCTGCTTTGGTGAAAATGCTGGAAGACATTGGGAATTGTGAGTCCTGACCCTAAACCTGCATTTCCAATTTGAAGGGTCAGGCCATAGGTCACACACACACTGTTCCCAGAGGCAGCTGGCTATTTCAGTGATGATTGTGTTAACTGAAATCAGATTTTGGGAGTTCTTGCTGTCTGGAACCTGGTGTGTGAAGATTAGACTAGATAACAGCAGGTCTATTTGAAACACATTTCTTTGGGCAAGCAAAATGTCCTTCTAGAGCAAAAACAGAAGTTTTTGCAGCAGATCTGGCAGCATCTGCGAAGAAAAACCAGAGTTAATGTTTTGGGTCCGGTGACCCTTCCTCAGGACTGATGTCTGTTTATATGCAGAACACCCCCCCCCCCCCCCCCCCGCACGCAGTAAACGATAGGTGGGCATAGAGCCCAAAGAAAGAGAACAGTTAGACAGACAAAGGAGTTGATGACGATCTGCCTAGGAGAATGAACAGCTGTTAATGGAAACTATTAATGGCTAACAATAGGTAGTGTATAATGGGAGGCTAAGTGATAACAAGGTCTGGTGTGTGGGGTAGGGGGCTAGAACATAGGAGAGTTCAGGTCCTAAAATTATTGAACTAGATATTGAGCCCAGAGGACTGCAAGATTCCCAAGCGGAAAATAAGGTGTTGTTCTTCCAGCTTGCGCGGAGCTTCACTGGAACACTGTAACAAACCTGAGACACATGTTGGCCAGGGAACTGGGTGATGTATTAAAGCAGTAGGCAACTGGAAGCTCAGGGTCTTTTTGGCAGACAGAACAAAGATGTTCTGTGAAACGGTCACCCAGTCTATGCTTCGTTTCCCCTACGTTGAGGGGACCACATTGTGAGCAGCAAATGCAGAAGATTAGATTCTGGGAAGTGCAGGTAAAGTGCTGCTTCACTGGAAAGAATGTTTAGGTGCTTGGATTCTAGGGATAAAGGAGGTAAATGGGCAGGTGTTACATCTTTGACAGTTGCAGGGAAAGATGCTGTGGGGCTGTGAAAAGATGTTGGGCATGAAGAAAGAATGGACCAGGGTGTCCTGGACAGAATCGTCCCTGCAATAGGCGGACAAGGGAGGGAAGGGGAACATGTGGCATCTCACTGGAGGTAGCATCTCACTGGAGGTGGAGGAAATGGCAGCTAATGATCTTCTGGATGTAGTTGCTGGTGGGATGGTAGGTAAGAACAAGGGCAACCCTATTGCTGTTGCAGGAGGTAAGACAGGAGGTGAGGGTTGAAGTGCAGAAGATGGGTTGGACCCAGTTGAGGGTCCAGTCAACAACGGTGCTTGGGAATCATTAGTTAAGAAAGATGGTGGACATTTTGGAGGGTCCCTTGTCAAAGGTGGCCTCATCGGAACATACGCAATGGAGATGGAGGAACTGAGGGAATGGAATGGAGTCTTTACAGGAAGCAGGGTGTGAGGACGCATAGTCCAGGTAGCTGTGGGAGTTGATGAGTTTATAGTGAATAATAGTGGCCATCTATCCCCAGAAAAGTAAACTGAGATGTCGAGGAATGGAAGGGAGGAGTCATAGACCAAGTGAACGTGAGGGCAGGTTAAAAATTGGAAGGGAAATTCATTAACTTTTCCAATTCCGGATGAGACAGGGAAGCAGCACCGATGATATCATCAACATATAGGAGTAAGAGTTGTGGCTGGGGTGAGGAATAGGACTAGAACAAGGAATGTTCCACGTATCGCATGAAGAGACAGGCATAAAGCGGGAATAGGAAGAACTGCAGATGCTGGAGTCAGAGACAACACAGTGTGGAGCTGGAAGAACACAGCAGGTCAGCAGCAGGACAGGAAAGTTGACGTTTCGGGTCGGGACCCTTCTTCAGAAGGTCCAGGCATAACTGGGGCTTTTTTTCCGATCCCTGCCCCGACAAGTGAACAAAAGTATTTTCCCTCCTTCGATGGACAGGGCGATAAAGTATTGAATTTATTTTAAGTTTAAAATTGCATTTGAATAAAAACAATGTTTATTCATTTTTCATTTGCAAAGGAATTCTTTTCAAAGGTTTTATTTCTATTTTAAGACAATACGCCAATTGTCTTGTTCGGTTGCATGCCAGCTCGCCGATCGCCACCAGTGTCTCATTTGTCCTTCCCTTGTCCTTCTGGAGAGCTGATCTACTCCTGCAGCTATGGGACCTGGAGTCAAGGATCTTTTCAGTAGAGGGTAGGAGGCGACTTCTGGTATCTGTGGTATCCTTATGGGGTGGGAGGAGGTCTGGCACTGTGTTTTTTGGCCAGAGGTTGCTGTTTGGCACTGTTAACTGTAGATTGTGTATACAAGGTACATATACGCTTTGGAACTGCTTATCAAAATATATATTTATGAATTAGTGGTTTTTTTCCCAATTGGGTTTAATCTGCAATACAGAAATTTGGAGTAACAGAACTGTATGTTTTCTATGTATGCTTCTTCTGGATGCTTGATGAACAGGATTGTAAGGTACTGGGGGAAAGGATAATGGGTGGGAGTTAGCATGTGCTTATAGGGGTAAGTAGAGGGCACATGGTAATTATGGTTGGCTTGTGGGGTGCATGGGGAATAAGATATTCCTCCGGATCTGATCCGGAACATCTTTGCTGGAGGTAAAGCAACTTTAAGATTATGAAAAGACCTGTGTCTGTGTAAATGCTGCATTAACTCATTGGGACTAGCAAAGTTATATCCAAAAACAGAAATGATGCATGTAAAAAAAAACAAATTCAGACTGCCTGTTCATAGAGAGGTATTATACAACTTTATATCATGACCAATTTCTAAAGCTATAATTTTCATAACAGTTCCTTTTGATATCAGCTCAATCTGCATGTTGAACGGAAAAGTTTGTTAACATAAGGGATTAAGCACTAAAGTGAGACGTTTATTGATTTAAACCACTGAGCACTTAAATGAAATGTTTGTTTCTATAAGGGATTAATTGAAGCAATTTAAATGTATTGGCTGTTAGTTTTGTATCAATGAGAAAGTATGTTGTACAACTGTGATATCCTTAATGCATTGGTAGCTTTAATTTCTGTGATTTAAGATTCATGTTGGATAATAATGTGGGTTGGCATAGTGAGGGAAGGACACAGCTGGTTGGTTGGTTCTACGAGTTTGCATTGTGTAGGGACTATATAGAACTATAGGGTTTATGGGGGTGGGGGAGAAGAAGGGAATGGAACACGAATGCCGTGGAAGATGGGTAGATTGGTATGGAGAAAACAGCACCATGCTAAGGAGAGAATGAGGGAAAAACAACAGCATAGGAGATTGAGATAACATGGTGTAGAGCTGGATGAACACGGCAGGCCAAGCAGCATCAGAGGAACAGGGAGGCTGATGTTTCGGGCCTAGATCCTTCTTCAGAAATGGGTCTAGGCCCGAAACGTCAGCCTTCCTGCTCCTCTGATGCTGCTTGG
>JAHRHZ010000045.1:13088099-13102001 GCA_024137785.1 Ginglymostoma cirratum | reverse complement strand
GTCACCTGGGAAGAGCCTTGGGCGCGGGGGGGGGAGCGGGATGCGGGGGCGGTGTGCACAAGTATATATTGACATGCATAGGGTGTGAACAT
This sequence comes from Ginglymostoma cirratum, assembly GCA_024137785.1. Classification (NCBI taxonomy): domain Eukaryota; kingdom Metazoa; phylum Chordata; class Chondrichthyes; order Orectolobiformes; family Ginglymostomatidae; genus Ginglymostoma; species Ginglymostoma cirratum. Next base: position 13,101,909 of record JAHRHZ010000045.1, on the reverse strand, counting down.
CGAGGGGGTGAGAACAGAAGGAATGTTTTCTGTTTTGATCTTTGTCTTAAACTTAGAACACAAAGCAGAAGTTCCCTCGCAGGCTTTCAACCAAGCCCTCTTGGGAACTGGGCAGACTTTTAGGCTCTTCCCAGGTGACCTAGCCTGGTTTCCAATCCAGCCCTACTCCCAGGTCAAAAATACAAACTGAAAGCAGCCATTTTTAAAGGCCCAGTTATGTGAGGCTGGGATTTCTCCTGACTTTGCTCCTCTGGCTTGTGAATAAAAATTGCAGCCCATGTAAATTGCGTTGGTGCAGTGCACTGGAAATCTAGCCCTGTCATTCCTGGAACCATTACAAAAGTCAGCGTTTAAAAAGGCCATAACATTTCCTAATTTATCTGTCTTGCTATAACTGTACACACCAAGATTATTGCATATTGTCTCCTTACTTAAGGTGAGATTTTTTTAATGTTAACCAGCTTTATTCCTGGGATGAAAGATTGACTAGTGAAAGAAGGTTGCACAAGTTGGGCGCATACACATTGAAGTGTAGAAGAAGGAATAATGATCTTAATGAAATATATAGGATTCTGAAAGGAAGTTTTCATGGTAAATGAAAGAAGGATGTTCCTGATGCCCAGGGAGTCTCGAACCACGTGCCATATCCAAAGATACTGGGTAGGCCTTTTAAAACTGAGCCGAGGAGAAATTTTTTTCATACAGAAAATGCAAAGCCTATGGAATTTGCTGCTACAGAAAGCAGTTGAGACCAAAACACTGAACGTTTTCCAGTATTTAGATGCAGTTCCCAGGATTGAAGGAATCACAAGATATGGAGAGAAAGCAGAAATAGAGTACTGAGTTGGATAATCAGCCTTGATCATACTGAATTGCAGATCAGGCTCAAATGGCCAACCTGTCCTACTTCTATACTCTGTATTTCCGTTTTCCCTTGTGGGGGAACTTAGACCCGGGCAGCATTGTTACAGGCTCGAACGGCAGAATGGCCTACTCATACTCAATTCTTGCACTATTTATATATATGATTTTGATGGCCACAGCTCATTTCATACATTTGTCCTCAATGTGAAAATACAGGCATCCCACCTATCTCACCATTTTAGTAAGCCTTTATCCGATTAGATTCTCCTGCTTTTATGACCTATAAACTGTGCAAGAAAGCCAGGATATTTCAATAAACCTGTGTCTCAAACATTTGTGGTTACACACCTTGAACGGCTGAAATTTGTATTCCTAGAAGCTGCTTGTTGACAATTTAATTCCGACTGCAGTTTTCACCAAGGATGCACTTTTGGACAACTGCAATGTTTGTTTCAATATATCATCTTCCTTTTGTTAACGTGACACTTGGATGTTTCCAAGACCATGAAACACCCTATCTAGACATTTTTAAACGTCAACTTAATTGCTCCAGAAAATAACTTAAGGTCCTTAGTTTTGGTAAAGGAGGATATAGTAATCTAGGATTCAAAGATAAGCCTCAAACATACCTTGTGAAGTCTTCCTCATCTTCCCGCTTAGGCCGCATTTGTTTGGGCTGAGTCATGTTTGTCCAGTTTGGGAGGGATGTCAACAGTCGACTTATGTCTTCATCCTTGGCCCATGATGCACTGATGATTAGCTTCTCTTCTGACTGAACAATGCTCCTGCATTGGAAGAGGAATTGAATTAAATATAGACCAATTGTTGCAAGGATGCTTCAAGGATATGGACAAGGAGCAGTGGCCGGCCGTTCAATAAGATCATAGGTGATATAGTGGTAACCTCAAATCAATATTCCTGGCCAGCCCTGATAAGCAAGGGGTGAAAGGTTAACAAGAATCTGTATATCTCTACCCTATTCAAAGACTCTGCTTTCACAATCTTTCAGGAAGAGACTTCCAAAGTCAAAGACTTCAAGTTGTTTTGAATGTAAGATCCTTACTAACTGGATATTTTCTTTACTGACTGAAGCAGGATTGCCTTTCAATGTGGATATTTTCCCAAGGATAGACACATTACCCAAAATACAAATAACAAAGTTATGGTTAAGCAAACATGAATTGACAAAACATGCATTTTGTAAATAAAATGCTTGTAATGTATTAAAGAAACAGATATTAAAGGCAGGTCCGTAAGTTAGACAGCCTTTCAAATAAAATATTAAACAAAAATTCTGTCTGACTGCTCAGTTGAAAGGAAAATATTCCATGGCATATTTCAAAGGGGAGACAGCACTCTGCACAATCTTTAAGATACTGTTACTCTCTCACAAATGTCAGCAAACTATGTTAGCAGGTCATTCACGGCATTTGCTACTTGTGGGACTGAACAAGTACCAACAGACTCCATAACAGCAGATGAACCTCAAAAATAACATCTCTTAAAGTATTTTGTGATATTGACAATAAAAGGCAGCTTGCCAAACCTCTTCACCTGACACTCATTAAGACAATTCCAAGAGATACCAACGTAAAGAGAAACAACATTTTATACTGTATGAGTAGAGAGCACTGATTAGTTGGCAACTGGACTCTGATTGGTAGAGACATTGTCATGGAAAAGATACCATTTAGATGATGGTTGACAGTTAAATACTTAGTGTTGCTTAAATTTAAACCAGGCAGTTTGACACTGATTGGTCAAGGCATTGCCTGAGGAATGAACTAGGGAATAGCTGTTGCCTATTCTGTTAAATTGAAAAGGTGCAATGTGTGCAAAACACCACAAACCCAACTGACAATCTTAAAGTGGCAGTCGGTATAATTCTTAACATGCTCAGGATTATTCAGCAAATGGTGCATATTCTTCTTGGCAATGTCAAACAAGAGTGTACTTGCCAACCAATCTCTTCCTACGTGGTACAAAATATTTTCCCCTTTATAATAGTATCCTTCTGCATTCCCTGGTAAGTGTAGGAGGAAATCTTCAACAAAATATTCCTTTTTTTCAGCAACTTGTAAGTTCTAAATGACCAAATAACTACCATGATACCTGATTAAGGTGTTAGATGGTTTTCCTTCTATTGGGCAATGGGGGGCTATTTGGATGGAAATGAACAGAAATGAGCTCTGAAGGATGCTTCAGATCCAGAATGATTGTAGAGTTAGAAGAAAATATAAATACACAAAATAAAGAGTAAGGCTACTGTGAAATTCCTCTTCCGAAACTGCATTTCTGACTCCATATTTCCCCATTCTCTCCTTTTCTTCCAATACAATGAGCTTGACTTAAAAAGCTTTTACTCCATACCATTTAAATATGTATGGATTAAATGCAGGCCTCCATACACCAGCAGGCAGTGATTTACCTCCCTCTAACTTTCTCCCTCATGTTCAGCATTTCTAAATAGCCAGAAAGTGCCACTTTCTTAAAAAAAAACTGTCCATCTACCAGCCTCTGGCTCACTGTTATACCCCTCATTATAAAGTATGCAAATTTGCTGTCTTGCTTCGTTTGGCCTATAGCTCCCAAAGTCTCTCTTCTCTGTTGGTTAATCTTTGAATCTTTTGGTTTCATTCATTCCTGTACCTGTTATGGGCCTGTGTCACTCGTGTTCCCTTGTCACCAGAAACTATCATCACATCCCAATATTCACATTAAGGCCTCCCAAGCAACAGCATCCCCTAATGTGTTCAGTGGCCTCCAGCTTCAACTTCAGCCTATGCCAATCCCTGAGCTGTTAGAACATAGAACATAGAACAATACAGCGCAGAACAGGCCCTTCGGCCCTCGATGTTGCGCCGACCTGTGAACTAATCTAAGCCCATCCCCCTACACTATCCCATCATCATCCATATGCTTATCCAAGGACTGTTTAAATGCCCCTAATGTGGCTGAGTTAACTACATTGGCGGGCAGGGCATTCCACGCCCTTACCACTCTCTGAGTAAAGAACCTGCCTCTGACATCTGTCTTAAATCTATCACCCCTCAATTTGCAGCTATGCCCCCTTGTACTGGCCGACGTCATCATCCTAGGAAAAAGACTCTCACTGTCCACCCTATCTAATCCTCTGATCATTTTGTAGGTCTCTATTAAATCCCCTCTTAGCCTTCTTCTCTCCAATGAGAACAGACCCAAGTCCCTCAGTCTTTCCTCATAAGACCTTCGCTCCAGACCAGGCAACATCCTGGTAAATCTCCTCTGCACCTTTTCCAATGCTTCCACATCCTTCCTGTAATGGGGCGACCAGAACTGTACGCAATATGAGCTACTGTTTATGAGCTACAGTTTTATTAGCAGCTATAGATTTCTGAAAAGCTTGTGTGGGACTATGGGGCATTTGCTGCTTGAGACACAGAGCCTTTAAGTAATAGTACTTTCTCCTGAACAGAGTAGCTGTTCCTAAACTCTCCTAAATTCCACCTTTGCTTGTCCCAAGTGCTCATGCTTCCCCACACTATCAGTTAAAGCAAGCTCATGTCACGTCTTCATGCAGGAGTGTACTCACATTCTCTCACTTCTTCTATCTTAATACTTGGTACCCAACACCCTTCCTCTGATCTCACCAGCTTGATCTCTTGCATTTTCCTTTTTCATCAACCACCTCTCCCCAACAGTTCACTTTGTGGGAGCTCACCAGCTGGCACCCCTGCATGGAGAATGAGCTAATGGACTGCACTCTTCCTTACGCCCCCCTGCAATTGAACAACCGACATCACTCGGCATAAACTTTCTCCACGCAACCACCATCAGGAGGTACTGCTTTTTCTACTGTGATACATCTATTTCTGTTCAAAAGGAACAGCCATGATTTCCACTCAAAGAGAGAAAAGAAACTGATGAGAGACAATAATTCATATTTATAAAGCATCTTTAATGTAATAGAACATCCCAAGATGCTTAAAAAATATAAAACAAATTATAACACCCCATCAGAGATCAAAATATCACGTCGAATGACCAAAATTTTGGTCAGAGGTAGGCCTTATAGAATGTCTTCAAGACGAAAAGCAAAGTGGAAAAGTAAAGCAGTAGAAGGAGCATATGCCAAAGCTCAGAGTTTAGGCAACTGATGGCATAGCCAGCAATGGTGGAACAATTAAAATCAGGGATGCTCATGAGGCCAGAATTAGAGCAATGCAGATAGCTGTTACAGCCAATTGGAAAAGACTCTCAAGGCTCCACGACTCCTGGGCCACAATGAATGTTAATAATTTAATCATAGTGTGCAAAGTCCCCAGTTAACCTGTCTAATGGAACCAGAAAACACTGATCAGATTCCTGTATTTAACAAGAATTTATTAGAAACAAATAACTTCTAGCCATTTTCAACCCCAACACACAAAAATATACAGGCACAGGCAAATATAAAAACTACTGGAAGGGTGGGAGACAAAACACTGGGGATGCACAGTATGTTGGACAGATGAGATAATCCTTTTGTTTCCTAAGATCATCTGTTCTTTAATCTCTTCCTCCAGTTTCTTCTACTTCTTTGCAGGATGTGGAGGTGCCAGTGTTGGGTTGGGGTGGACAAGGTCAGAAATCATACTGCATCAGGTGTCCAATAGGTTTATTTGAAAAAAAAAACAGCTTTTGGAGGCTCAGTCCTTCTTCAGGTGTCTGACTCCAAACTAAAAAAAAATTCTAAACAAGGCCTCACACCTAACATGCATTGTCTGACCTAAAATGTAACCTCTTCTTTACACTGATAAAACCTTTAGTTCTCTCTGGACCATGACTTGAAAGGAATTCGGGGATTTACATATACATATCAATTAAAATCTTCTAACTGATTAAACATTTAACAGCATCTTAGGTTTGTTTAGTACATCGTAATCAATGGTGTAAACCTTTGATCTTTTACTTGTAAATTCTTGGCAGTAGGCATTGGGCAAATGGTTCACTAATCAGTTACCAGTTAAATGCAACTGCTTACAGCTTCTGGAGGGAGAAAATAACTGGCTTTCTTCCATCTTCAATTAGTTTTGATGCAGAGAAATAGAGACAGAGAACTTGCTTTTTTCAGCAGTCCAGAAGCCTCTCTCCCACTGCTGTACAGATCCAAGCTATTCACCTGCCCAGGAGCCAAATCAGGAAGTTGCCATTCAGGTTGATGACTTCTGGCGTCTACAGCTGGTCCCAATTGGACAAACCAATCAGTAATCTGTTGCTGTACAAATCTCACTCTGCACACATATCATGGTGCCATGGCATCTTAGCTCTCCTCCCCCATTGCTAACAAAGCAACAGTGCAAACACAACTCACAATAAGTAGCAGGAACTTGTTTTGAAAAGTTCAATAAATCCTTCCACAGCCCTCAGTTTTAAGATAATAACAATGGAGATGTGTTCAAACAACATGGAGTGCTGCCGAATTCTCCCCTGAAACCCTCTAGTTGTCTATAAAAATTCCCTTGTGAGACAACCAATGTGAGAATCTCTGAGGACCTGCTCCTCCAATGACAGTTTGGCTATTCTAACTCATCCAATCATAGATTTCCTCTCTCTCACTCTTGTTTTTCCTCAAGAGATTAGAAGAAAAGCACTGTGGAAGGAAAAAGGCCTGTTATTTGAAGAGCTTCAGAAGTTATTTGGCCCATATGGGTTCACCAGGTAGCAGAGATTCAGAAGGCTGGAGTACTGGCTATTCCGACAGCTAGGTACTGAATATCCAGTGGGGCTGGACCCAGCTTCAGGCAGGTAGGGAATTGATCCAAGTATACATTAGAGGGCAGCAGTGCCCAATTGTTAACAAGGGAATTGAAGGCCCAAATGAGAACTCAAAATTATTCACAGGAAATAGAAGCTTCTACTCATATGTACTCTAATTTGCATCTCCTGTTTAAATCCCATTTTATAAATTAAAATAGGGTGGCATGATGGCTCAGTAGTTAGCACTGCTGCTTCACAGTGCCAGGGACCCAGGCACAATTCCAGCTTTGGGCAACTGTGTGGAGTTTACGCATTCTCCCCCGTTTGCTCCGGTTTCCTCCCATAGCCGAAAGGTGCCCAGATTAGGTGGTGGTCACAGTAAATTGTCTGTAGCATCGAGGCATGTGCAGATGAGGTGGGCTAGCCTTGGTAAATGGGGGGTTACGGGGATAGGGTGGGTCTGTGTCTGGATCAGAGGGTCAGTGCAGACTTGATGGGCCAAATGGGCTCTTTCCGCACTGTACAGATTCTATAATTCTATAGCATCACTCTTTATCTTACCTCTGGGATCAAACAATTACATTTGCACCTTCATTTGAAATGTGTGGTGTTTTGTCAAGCTATCTTGGTTAAAATTTTGATTTTAAAATAGTGTGTAGTGGGGGTAGCAGGGCCTAAGCATCAACCAAATAGGAGAAGAGGGGCTGATTAAAATTGGGAGATACGTTGCTCTTGATAAAGGATTTGTAAAGATTTTTAAAAATTCGCAAACAACTTGGCATGCCTTTGATAGTTGTATAAGGATCAAACCGTCCGTGCTTCTTCAATTTTAAGCACTGAACTCTACATTTAACTTAGGTGAAGAATAATTCAAATTTGCTCCAGAAGACGGCAAGACAGCACTAGACAGTGCTACTGATGGTACTACACAGGGACTCAAACGAAAAGCTTACCAAATGCCTCAAAGGCACTCATTAACGAACCATCAAGGGAACTGATTGAAAGAACCCTCAAAAACATTCATGGATTCAGTGGTTCAAAAAAAATAGTGCTGATCCAAAACTAAAGGAGCTTCTGAATATTAGTGACATTTCTACAAAAGACCAACTAACTGTCCTAGTATGTGGCTCGGACATTGAAAACGTTGGGGAAAAGGGGCTGATTACATTGTTTACAAAATGGGTCATACACAGAGTATAGGACATTTATTAATCATAAATTAACATTTTAGTTGTATATTCCAAGTTGTCAAATGTAACAAGTAAATTAATTTATAAACAATCCATTGAGTTTGTGCTATTTTATTTTTCCAAGGAGAACTCCCCAAAAATTCAACACAAATGCAAAAGATATTGTTAAAACTCACTCAGAGATAGTAGGAACTGCTGATGCTGGATTCTGAGATAACAAGGTGTGGACCTGGATGAACACAGCAGGCCTGGCAGCATCAGAGCAGCAGGAAAGTTGACGTTTTGGATCTGGACCCTTCTTCAGAAAACGAAGAAGGGTCCAGACTCAAAACGTCAGCTTTCCTGCTCCTCTGATGCTGCCTGGCCTGCTGTGTTCATCCAGGTCCACACCTTATTATCAACAGATATTGTTGCTCTGTGACTGCATTATCCTTAAAAAAAAGTAAAAATGACAAAGGAGCTCTGGAAAATGAAAAAGTCTCACTAAGAGCGCTCAAAGAAAAAAATATTTTGACCTACACAGATGACCCCACAAAAGAACAATTCTATTAGAGAAAAGGAAAGCAAAGATAAAGCTTTGGAGCTTTGAACAGATTAGCATGAAATACATGTGAATGTCGAAAGTAAGCAGCTTATTGCCACTTGGAACTTTGCAGCCAAGGCTGGTTATACCTCATTCTGAAGTGTATACACATGTAGTTGCAGCAGGAAAGCCTGAACAACATTCGTACATGATTATCCTGACCAACAGTTTCTTTCTCCCACTCGAGCAATGAAGTTAATTGTGACGTCTCATTTGTTATCTAGGTGCACGTGGTTCAGTTTCACATTGGAAAATGCATTTATCGATATTTTGTAAAGTATTTTTCATTAACATAATGTTGATTATGGCATGTCAGTGTTAAATCTTTCCAATAAACAAGGATCTGGAGTCAAAGAGATTGTGAATATTGAGGCTTTCCACAAAGTACAAACAGGATTCTTCCTTAAAATCTGAGGAAGAGTCACTGAACCAAAATGTTAACTCTGCTTTCTCCCCATAGATGCTGCCAGATCTGCTGAGCTTTTCTACCAATTTCTGATTTTGGTTCTCGCATAAAATAATCATTTTAAAATTCCAGAAATTATTTAGCATTCATCCATCTCCTTTTTTACACTGAGTATTGCAACTGTTAAAGGGTGCAATTCATGGTATCATTTCAGTTCAGATTTCCAAATTATTCCTGTTGAAAACATTTCCAAGGTGATGGGAGAATGGGAATGTTAGCCTTTTCCTGGTTCTTCTTTCATCTATTCTGCTCAACACGTTCACTGTTTTGAATGCCTTGAAGCCCTATACACTTTTTCTTTGTCTTAATGTGTTTTCTTGCTCCATTTGGCACATTGTCTGAACTGTTAGGAGCTGTAACAAGGTACTGTGTGCTTCAGGGGAAGCAGTCTTCATACCAGACTGCAATCAGCTAGCTCCGAAATAATCTCCCACCTTCTGAACCAAGCAATTCCAGGCACTTTTTAAAAATTATAGGCATCAGTAGTTTTTGAAAAAAATCTACATCCGATACATGGAGATGACACACGCATACAGTTCTCTGTCCCCTAGCATGAGAAACAAAAAATGCAGTCTCTTATTTAAGTAGTGCCTTTCAATTAGGAAAGGGAAGGTGCAATGAGACCTGGCTGCCCTTGTACACTAGTCACTGAAAGCAAGCATGCAGGTGCAACAGGAAGTGCAGAAGGCAAATGTATGTTGGCATTCATAGCGACAGGATTTGAATATAGGAGCAGGGATGTCTTGCTACAATTGTATAGGCCCGTGGTCAGTATTATCTGAGGTTCTCCTTATCTGAGAAATAACGTTTTGGTCATGGAGGGATGCAACGAAGGTTTACCAGACTGATTGCTGGGATGGCAGGACCGGCCAATGAAGAGACACTGAATCAGTTAGGGTTGTATTTACTGGAGTTTTGAAGAAGGAGGGGTTCTCTCATAGAAACACGTTCCAGACTCCTACCATTGTGAGAAACCTTGTCCCTCACATCTTTTTTGAACTTTCTCCCTCTCACCTTTAATGCATGCCCCCTAGTTTTAGGCATTTCAACTCCAGGGAAAAGATTTTGACCGTCAACCCTATCTATGCTTTTCACAACTTTATAGACTTTTATCAAGTCTCTATTCAGCATCTGCCAGAGAAAACAAACCGAGTTTTTCTAGGCTCTCCTTACAGGTCATACTCTCGAATCCAGGCAGCATCCTGGTAGTTCCCTTCAGCAACCTATCCAAAGCCTCCATTTCCTTCCTATAATGTGGTGACCAGAATTGAACACAACCCAAAGTGTGCCCTAACCACAGTCTTAGAAACCTGCAACATGAGATCCCAACTCTTGTACTCAATTCCCTGACCAATAAAGGCAAGCATGCTTTACGCCATCTTTGCCACCCTACAAACTTGCGCAGCCACTTTCAGGTAGCTATGGACTTGAACCCCAAGCTCCCTCTGTACATCAATGCTGTTCAGGGTCCTGCCATAAACTGTATACTTTTTCTTAATATTTGATCTCCCAAAATGCAGCACCTCAAACTTACCAAGATTAAACTCCACCTGCCATTTCTCTGCCCATATCTGCAACTGACCTATATCCTGTCAATCCTTTGACAACCTTCTACAATATTCACAACTCGACTGATCTTTGTATTGTCTGCAAACTTATTAACCCACCCATCTACATTTTCATCCAAGTCATTTATATATATCATAAACAGCAGAGATCTCCATACAGATTCCTGCAGAACACCACTCGTCGCGGACTTCCAACCAGAAAAACACCCTTCCACCATTACCTCTGCCTTCTATGGGTAAACCAATTGTGAATCCACGCAGCCAGGTCACCGTGGATCCCATGCATCTTAATCTTTTGGATAAGCCTACCATGACGGATCTTGTCAAAAGCTTTACTAAAATCAATGTTGACAACATCAACTGCTCTACCTTCATTGATCACCTTTGTCACCTCCTTAAAAAAAATTCAATCAAGTTAGTAAGACATGATCTGCCCAGCACAAAGCCATGCTGACTGTCCCTAATTAGGCCATGCTTTTCCAGATGCTTGTAAATCCTGTCCCTAAGAATTCTCTACAATAGCTTCCCAGCCACCAATGTGAGACTCACTGGTCCATAGTTTGCTGGATTATCCCAATTTCCCTTCTTGAACAGAGGAACAACATGAGCTAATCGCAAGTCCTCTGGGGCCTCTCCAGTGGCTAGCGAGGATACAAAGATTTTGGTCAAGGCCCCAGCAATCAATTCTCTTGCCTCTCTCAAAACCTAGGGTACATACTATTGGGTCCAGGGGACTTAGCCACTTTAATGCGCTTCAAGAGATCCAATACCACTTGCTTCTTATTCTCAAAATGCTCTAGCATATGAGCATGCTCCACACAAATCTCACTCTCCTCCATATCCTTTTCCTAGGTGAATACCAATGCAAATCACTATCTAGGATTTTGCCCAAATTCTTTGACTCCAAACACAAGTTCCCTCCTTTATCATTGGGTAGTCTTACCTTCTCCCTAGTTATCTTCTTGTTTTTAAATGTACGTACAGAATGCCTTGGAATTCTCTTTAAACCTACTTGCCAAGGTCATTTTATGGCCCCTTCTTACACTTCTAATTCCCTGCTTGAGTTCTTTCCTGGTTTTTTTTTATATTCCCCAAGGGTCCTGTCCAATTTTAGCTTCCTAAACCTTACATATGCTTCCTGTTTTCCTTTTGACTAAATTCACAACCTCCCTTGTTATTCAAGGGTCCCTTACCTTGCTATCTTTCTTCCTCCTTACTGGAACATGCCGGTCCTGAATTCTCATCAGCAGGTCTTTAAACAATTCCCACACGTCAAATTGGGCTTGCCTAATAACAGCTTCTCCCAATTAACACTCCCTAGCTCCTGCCTAATACTAATGTAATTTGCCCTCTCCCAATTTAGTACCTTCCCACAAGGTCCTGACTGATCCTTATTCATAACTATCTTAAAACTTAAGGAGTTGTGATCACTGCTTCCAAAATGCTCTCCCACTGCAAGGTCAGTCAACTGGCTAGGCTCATTAGCCAATACAAGGTCTAGTATGGCCCATCCTCTAGTTGACCTATCCACATAGATGAGACAGAGTAAAAGTAGGAAGGATGTCCCTGATAACCAGAGAGTCCAGAACTAGGGCTCATAGTAGAAGAATACAGGGTAGGCTAATTATGACTGACATGAGGAGAAATGCCTTCACCCAAACAGTGGCAAGCCTGAAGAACTCTCTGTTACAGAAAGTAGTTGAAGTCAGAACACTGGATGTTTTCAAGAAAGAGTTAAATATAGTTAGTACAAGGACAAAGCTGGAGCAGGGTACCGTGTTGGATGATCAGCCATAATCATATTGAATGGTGGAGCAGGTTTGAAATGCCGAATGGCTTCCTCCTGTTCCTATTTTCTTTGTTTCACAGAAATGTACAGTACAGAGAGAGAGGCCAATTGGCTCATCATGTCTGTGTCATCTATTTCAAAGAGTGTCCAGTTATTCACTCTCCCTCAGCCTTTTCCCAAAGCACTGCACGTATTTGCTTTTCAAGCATATATGCAATTTCTTTTTTAAAGTTGCAACTGTATCTACTTCCAACATTATTTCTAGCAGTACCTTACATCTCTCCATTTCCTCCTTTTTTATTGCTAATTACCTTAACGTTGTCCTCTGATTACTTGTCATCATTCCATGTGAGCCTCTCACAATTACTAACACTTTTATGAATCTCCTCTTACCCTGTGTTTGACAGGCATGGCTCAGTTGTTCCCAAGTTAGAAGGTTGAGAGCTCAAGTGCTATTTCAGAACTTTAGCATACCAATCTAGGCTGACACTGGAGTACAGTATTGATGTACTATTCAAACTGTCAGATATTCAGTCTTCTAGATGAGACACTAAATTGAGGTCTTGTGTCCTCATTTATTGAGGCAGTGGCCAGGAAACTAAAACAAATGCAGAATATTTGGTCATTAGCAAATTGCTCCTTTAGGACCTTGCTGTTTGAAAAGTTGGCGGTCACAATTCCTACGTTACCACAGTACTTATGTTTCAAATTATTTAATTGTCAAGTACTTGGGGTATCTGGTGATTGTGAAAGGTAGTATAAAAATGGAAATCTTTATTTTCTTGCCATGTTCCAAGGAAAATAGTCCTGGTTGCTCTGGTCTGCGCACATCTAAACCTCCTCATTCCTTGCACGACAATATTAAATTTCCTCTACAAGGCCTTGTCAGTCTTCCTAAAGTGCTGTGCCCGGAACTGTATTTTAGAACATTCCATTGGAGGCCTAAACAAGGATTTGTAAAGGTTTAGCATAACTTTGCTGTCGTATTTTAGGCTTCTATTCATAAAGGCAAAGGGCATTTTTATTAACAATCTGTGAAAATGGCACAAGCATTATGAACATGAAACAGCTATACTGTGAAAATATGATGAAGCCTTTCATCATAGAACATCAGGTTAGTGCCAGGTTTTCTCTTGATTTTTGAGGCAGTTGAACCTCAGCCACATTGATAATCACTTGTCCCTAGTTAAGTGGTGGATTTAGTTGTGTTGCTACACTAAGAAAATAAATTGGATAAGCCTGGGGGACAGGGACAATAAAAATGTGTGGGTGTCATAGACTGACTGAGACAGATAAAGTCAAGGACAAAGGTAAATAAGAGAAAACAAAGAATCAGAAGAATCAGATTGTGAGACAAATAAACAAACAGTTAAATGGAAGAGGAGAGACCATTGTTTTCCTCATCGTTCCTTGTGAAGAACGTCATGGGGAAATAACATTACATAATAGGCAAACCATGTGTCTTCGCAAAAAGATTTTGATGCTACAAAACAACATATTCTCTGATTTAACAAGGTGTAGAGCTGGATGAACACAGCAGGCCAAGCAGCATCAGAGGAGCAGGAAAGCTGACGTTTCGGGTCTGGACCCTTCTTCAGAAATGGGGGAGGGGAAGGGGATTCTGAAATAAAT